>QAXI01000428.1:700784-736487 GCA_004335615.1 Chloroidium sp. JM
CTCCCGCCCCTCTACCCCCCGGCCCACCTTATCCCATCCAATATCTCAAGCATTTCTCCCCAGTAAGTACACAAATTCCATCTGCCAATTGGACTGGACCTTTGCATCTTGTTTTTAGTATGCCTCACTTGGATTATGACCTTGCGGGCGCATGGGTCTGATGACATTCTCCAAAGGCACCAGGTGTAGCATTCTGGCTTACGGAACTTGTAAGCGTTCTACATTATATCGTCGCTCTCCCAACGGACCTGCTGCCCAGGTGTCCCACGACTCCCACCAAGCAAACTCTGCTGTGCTGCACGCCCGCCGCACGCTGCACACCGCCTTCCTCACCCATAGATCTGCCTGCAGGTGCCGCATCCTCCCCCTCCGCTCTTCTAAAATGGGAATTCTTCCCGTGCTCTCTCTGATTTTTGTGTTGCTGCTTAGCTACTCACCTCCCCTACTTGAACCCCTGAGTTCGGGTTGCTTCTCTGGGAGAGAGCAAGTAGGCTTCATTGAGAGAGGTGCATGATTCCACTGGGCCATGCTTCAAATCCCTGGGGTCTGTCAGGTGCCACAAGCTGCAATCTGGAATTGAGATGCATAACATCAATGCGTCATGAGTTTGTGATAATGATGAGGTAGTGCGGGAGAAGCTTGAACACAGCATGTGGTGTTGATGTCAATATCAAGGAGGGAGGAACTGTGCGATCGAACTGCAGGTTTGCAGATGACGTGACGATAGAGCGCACCAAGAGCAGCGGCAAGTCCTCTTCCTCCAGGGTGGAGCTGGATCCCTGGCTCACGGAAAGCAGGGTGGTGGCTGCCCACCAGGCCCTGCACACCTGCCAGGTCTGCCCCTCAATTGCCATCTCCTTCCTAATGTTGCGCACAGCACCTGTTCCAACAGGTGTACCTCAGATCACAATAGCAAGTCTATATTAATCTCACAAGACCCCATGGTCAAAAGCCTGGTCCGACTAAAGTTCCGCGCGAGCTCATTTCTTGGTGATTCCATTTTCTCTGAAGGTTTGCGAAATCAATTCTTGACGACCGTATTTGTTTATAGAATAGGCAACTTTTAAATCCGTTTGGAAGGAGCATGTGCAGATTAGCATCTCTGGCAGTCACAAATGCAGCCCATTGTGCTCCCATCCCTGCAATTTTACTCTCTTGGCAGCATTGGATGTAGTGTGCATGTGAGGATGTAGTGTGCATGTGAGGAGAGATTGTACCTGTGCCAGCACTGCTGGAAAAAGTCACTTTTTGGTTCACTAAATGAGCCTGCTTGGCTTTGAATCTGAGCTAGCTTTTGTATGTGGCAGACAAGACAGAGGGCCACCCTTGCGAGCGCCTACGAGAGGGTGCAGGCACATGAAGAGCGGCGCTGCAAAGTGCTGAGGGATGTGGTGGACACGACAATGAACTCCTACAGGTTCAGAACCTCCCATCCTCCATTCCTGAATGCCACATGATGTTTTTGCCACGGACTCTGTGTCATCCAGATTCATGCTCACCAATGCCTGGTTGGAGCTTTTCATTCACCATTCCCGAAACAAGAAATCAGCCAGTACATCTAATAGCCCTTGCTGTTGTTGGTTTTGGGAAGGAGGGAGGAGGGGAAGGGGGAGGAGGGGTGAGATGGTGCAGTCTCCCCTTGATTTGGCCAGCTCGCAACTCCTTCCCTTTTTCATCTCCATGCTGACCACCTTTGCCAATGCCCACCCTCCCAAAATGAATCCAGGCACAACTGTCCCTTTCCTTTTCCATTCCCCACCTACTTCTCGTCCGTGGCCAATCCACCCCACCCGCCTTCATACTCAGGCCCCTAAGCAGTTGCTTCCAAAAGGTATTCTCCATGCTGCGGGGGCAGCCTGGGGCCCTGACCCAAACGGAGATGCCACCCGCTTACCTTTCCTTTTCTCACAACGTTTTCATTGAAGTGGCCACCCCACCACACCCACCTTTGCACTCAGCTTCCCTCGCCATTGCATGAAAATGAAATGGCACCGCAGGGGCAGCCTGGGGCCCGACCCGAACGAGGAGGCCACTCTGCGGGAGGTGGTGGGGGCGGTGGACTGCAGCCAGGACCTGCGGCAGTTCACGGCGTCCGCCACCGCGGCCGTGGAGACGGGCAGGGAGCTGGCGGAGCGCCAGCAGGCGGCGCTGGACTCGGCGTCCCAGGACCTGCTGTGCAGCCCCGACATCATCAGGTGCCGTTCCCTGGTCTCTGCTGCTCGACCATCATGAGCCTCGGGCTCTCTTTTGGCCTTTGGGTGCCACTCTCGGCTGAGCAATTCGAACGGAGAAGCGGTTGCTGCTTACCCACTTTGGAAGGCAGAGGTGATGAGCTTTGCTTGTACGGGACGGAGCAGGACAGAGCAAGGGAAAGATGTTAAACACCATAAATTGACCCACCAAAGCGTAGCACACTTGATTGTTGGATGAGTGGAGTGGCTTACTGAGCTGTTGAATTTATTTTCTTAACCCCAGGACATTCAATGCCACTGCTCATTTTCCGAAAAAGGACAGAGGGCTCCCGACATACACTTGGCAGGGTTTGAAGCCACAGCTCATCGGCCTCATATATTAAGGTGTATGAAAGTTGCACCCTGACATCAGTACAGATGGGGCAGGGCGCAATCCGCAGTCTACTTCTCCTTCAGACCTGTTGCTTAATGGCCCTACCAATCCCTCTCCTCTGCAGGTTGTTTCATATGTCAGCATATCGATCCACCTGCCAGCCTTTTCCGGGGAGGGTGAGTAACATCATATCCTCCGAGCAGGCATGGTCAGATGGCCCTTCATCCGAGGATTTGAGCAACATGACTGATGCTCTCATTCCATTCCGGACAGGTCTGCAAATAACGGTTGCGTTCTCTGCAGGCAGGGCCAGATGGCCCGCTGGCTGTCGGGCAGCGGCAAATGGACGGACTGCCACTTCATCCTCACGCGCTCCGGCTTCCTGCACTGGCTGGCCGACCCCTCCGACGTCACCCCCCTGGGCAGCCTGTGCCTGCCCAAGTGCCACTTCGAGGCGGGGGAGGCGCCCAAGTTCAACATCACCGAGAACCAGGGGGGCCTGTTCAGCAAGGGCAAGCGCATGTGCTTCGAGGCCTCCTCGGTGGAGGACTGCTGCGAGTGGGCCATCGCGATCCGGGAGTCCATAGCCGCGCACAAGTCGAGATGACGCTGCTGGGTTTTGGTGGGACTGGGGGTTGGGGCTGTGTGTTTCGTCGAAGGTGAGGCAGGTCTGTATGCAGGGAGGAAGTAGCGGCGGTGCTTTGCGAATGTGTGGTGCTCAGACAGATGGTTGATTGTGGAATGGAAGGAGATCTTGGTGATTTTGGCGACATGTTTTAATTTTTTGGGTGGAGGAGGTGCTTGCAAGCTAGAGCGGTCGGAGAGGTCCTTGCCAGTCATGTGGCGGGCTGCGTGTTTGACACTCTGTACCATTGACATAGAATAACGTCTATGTGCCATGGGCAGCGCATGGATGCAAGCCGAATTGAGAACCCCTGGACCTTTTGATTGACGGAAACTGTGAAGCCTGTATCTATCATTCTGCAGCAGATCAACTGTAAAGGTCTGTCTGGAGGACAAAATTCAATGACTTGGACATCGAAGGTCTCCAAAATGTATATAATACGATCAAATTCCACATGGAGCAACAAATATCAACTGTCCAGTGGGAGGGGTAGTGCCATACAAACGTGCGTCGCGGGGTTCGACACGCAGGTGCTGCACTTTCTTCGCTGGAAAATTGATGAGCTCTCGTCTTGGAGAGACGCTTGTGTCTGGGTGCATGTCGCCCTTGCCTCGGCTTGCTTGGCCATGTGTGTGTATATGTTTACTGGTCTGTTTGACTGCAAGCTTGAAGACCACCCCCTCGGGCAGACCCTGGATCATGCGGACGATCTGGCACAGCTCAAAAACTTTTGCTTCCCAAAACTTTTCATAAGAAGCTGCTCTAAGTGACACCGAAAGCACAGAGTCTCACTATGCTTCAGAGTTTCGTTTTCTTCAACATCACATGCTCTACATACCAGATGCAGACAGCTACTGGAGGCAAATTTGGCCAACACACGAGCAGTCGTGCCTGCTCTGCTGTAGATCCGTTCCTGTTCAGCTGGAACTACCAACTTGTTTTACACACACACACCATCAAGGAATACAAAATGCTGCTCCTTTGCATGTGCGCATAACAGACCGGGTCAAGTTCTCCTAGACCCAGGATAATGCGAAATTGTCCAATGCTTGTTTCTCGCCCTGAGTGCCCAGTGCTTGACTTTTTCTACGTCTGCGTGAATCACAAGAGATTGAGCCCTGAACTGCGATTCTCAATGCAAGCAGACTGGCGACAAGCACCATTTGCAAGCCAAAACCCTGAAGATCTAAAAGCCAAGCGACGTCTGAATTGTTGCAGGGGCATGGCTGCTCCAGGAGCAGAAACATTAAGTGAACTGCACTCAATCAAGGCTAGAGCAAAATCTCTGGCTGTCAGAGCCTGTACATGGGATACATGAACACTCACGAAAAGCAGTCTTCTTGAGCCGCAAATTTCTTGTAAAGTACTTGATATTGCTCATTACACAGTCCTGACCATCAAGACCTCAGATCACCAGAAATCTAATGGTGAGGTTCACCAAGTGAGCACAGCCTTCGAGTGCTCAAATTTGCCCTACAAGCTGCTCGAGGTGGCTGTTCAGAATCTTCCACTGGTCCTCAGGCAGACTCAAGCCCTTCGTCCCTGGCTTTTCCTCTCCATCTTTCTGCATTCACCAACGACGACAGTCTATCAATATATCTGGTCTCCAACTCTTTGTACAAATCTGCAGGGCTGCGAAGATCTGCTATGTGCTGTTTACAACGATGCCGGCATACATGCATTCCCTGCTTGGGGCAAGACGGACCTCGTAGTACTCCCTGATGTCCAGATTCCAGGTCGTCTTGTACTTGTCAACCTTTGCATATCGCCTGCGTTGTTGCCGTCTTGTCAGTACTTTGCTTGCATCATTTCATCTACAGTGCCTACATTGTGGAAGCACTGTGGACTAAATTTGGAGGAGAACCCCATCAACGGATCACCAACCTCATTGTGCAGCACAACGGCTTGTTCCTTGGTGTCTTTGAACCGCGAACTACAACCTGACAACAACTTGGAAGAGATAAATTTAGATTATAGGGAATGCCTGGATCCCACTTCCACAATTTTGTTGGTCTTGTCAGCCAGGGCCTCAGAGAGAGCATCTGCGTTTCCCAGCAGCGCCTCTGCCTGGTCCTTGGACAAACTGCAGCACTGAGGGTTGTTCATTGAATTGGTCCGTCCTCACATCCCAGCCAATTTCAAAGCTGCAACACTTGACAAAACTTGCGCCACTTATCGGTACCCAACAAAATGCAGAGGCGTGGAAGAGATGAGATCAGTACCTGATGCCTTTCTTGCCCGGTAACATCTGCAATTGCATCAGATTTTAGGACTCATGGCTTGGGCACAGTACAGTTGCACTCTGTGTCCTGCTGCCTTCTGTGCAGACGTTTCTGAAGCATTGCTCCTTGGTCTTGCCTGTGTGATAGATCTGCCCCTGGGTAAATAACAGCGCCTCCAATGATATGGCATACACCCATTCAGCAAAAGATTTTGAATATGCTCTTAGCCACTGTCAGCCCAGCAGTGACCCCATCTCGCTTGATAGATCTTCATTCAGCTCTCTTAGCTTCCAAACCCGAATTTCTGGTGAATGGAGACAACCTGTCCATCCTTTTCGTAGTATTCCCGCAGGTTGAGCAGCCTCCGGCCCTTGAACTCCGAAATCGAGGCCCTCCTCTTGTTGCCAAGCTCCACAAATTCCGGGTTGCCTCCCGCCCCAGCAGCAGAGCCCTCCTTCTTGACGTTCTTTGTGCCACTGCCCTCCTTCTTCACTGCAAATACGGAGTGAAGTCAGGGTTGAGACACATTGTCTGCGCTGATGAAGCTCTTGCAGTCATAATTGCCGTGCAGATGCAAGCACACTGATTGTAGCTCTGGCCGAAGGCAGAAGCGGGTGGGGTCGGAAGAATCAGTTGATGCAAAGTGGATGTTCTATATGGGGCAGTTGTATAATGACTGATTTACCTCGCCTTTCAATATCATAAAAGGCATTAATTGCAAGAGGTGGCAGACCTGCAGGGGAGACTGGGGTGCCTTTCTCCGCCAGCTCGCTGATCTGCGCTGCGTAGCTGCACAGTGTCTCCCACTGCTCCACCGTCAGTGCGATGCCCTTCTTCCCTACGCCGTCACTCCAAGTCATGACTGCATTTCTCCACAATTACACACCTCACTCAGGCAATTCTATTCTTTTGAAAACGAAGTCTTAATGATCCAGCCCTCCCTGTCTCTTTTACAGATTTCCCAAACATTGGCTCACCTCTCTACAGAGGTGCAATACGTCTCTAGCCATGTCTTCCAGTGAGAATGCACTGGTAGACACTGTCAAACAGAAAATAATGAGGCGTCAATCTCCAGCCAGATTTGCGGCTGCCCTTGACATCTGAGGTTCCCAAAGAGCAACCACTTGTAAGTTCAATTCATGGCTCTTCCCCAACAGATACATTGCGATAAGATGCTGTACGGAAAATTCAAGCTAGGCAAGGCACCCACCGGGAGCCAGGTCCCCATCCTTCTCATAGTGCTCCCGCAGGTCCACCTGCACCTGTCCCTTGTACAGCTTGACGGAGGCCAGCCGGTTGTTGCCCAGGTCCAGAGAAAAGCCCTCGTCATCCGCCTTGGCCGCACTTGTCAGCTGCGGGATGGCATCAGCCAGCTTCCTCCACTGCAGGGGCGACATTGCCAGCCCCTTGGCGCCCGGCTGCTGCTTCCCGTCCTTCTGCACGGCAAAGTACTACACGTTTGCTGATTATAGGGATGTGCAGTCGTCAGGTTTCTTTGCCTGGAACAGCCAAAGAGATCTGGGGTGCAAAATTGCAATTGACAAATTGCCAGGGATGTCGCATCAGCTTGTGGTGGCCAGATTGACATCCCCTATGTTCTCTCCAGTCATAACCATACGATTTCTTTCTCTGGTGCGAGACAAGAGAATTGTTCTCTTGCTGATTTGTAAATGGGGCCAGAGGAGGCTGATGATATTCTGAGTACTCATGCTATGATGTAAGCTCCCCTGTGTGGTTGTATTTGGATGCATTGTGCGCAGGTACAAGCAGGCTTTTCATAGCAGAGAATCTTGAGGAGAGAAGCACAGACCTCATAAAACTCCCGCACATCAATCAGCTGCCTTCCGTTAAATTGACGTAGGAGGACTTTCCTGTGGTAAACAGGAAAGGAATTCAGCTGACACAACGCTCTGCGAGCAGGTTTTCCCTTTCCTCTAGTCCATGGGTGAATTAAAAGCCACAAATCTCAGGCGTTTCCTGCAGGCCAATATACCGCTGCCGCTTTCTTGCTCGGTGCAATCACTGTGCCCACTTTCATGGAGGCGTTGCATTTTCAGCTGGGGGAGCCAGAAACAAGTGGGCAGTCCACCTGTTTTCTGACAGAACAAATTCCACCTCCCCTGCTGCATTGGTCTTGGCCTGCTTGGCAGGCTTGGCTTCGGGCGTGCTGGTGGTCGCCTTGCGCTTCTCTGGTTGGCTGGCCTTACCAGCAGGGGTGCAAGGCAATGGTTCAGCGCTGTGAGCATCCAGAAACGCTGAGATCTCCTTCTGCAGGAGTGCAATTCTCTCTGTTGGACCAAGTCTCCTCAGGGCATCTGTGTACTTCAATATGGAGAGCCTTGTTCGTTGAGCGACTGATGTCAGGCATGTAAGTACAGCACGAGCAAGTATCTGACTCCACAGGCAACATTTTCCCCCACCAAGGCTACACGGCATGCAAAAAGGATTCGGGTGGACAATGACGAACCTCTACTGCTGCCTTTAACTCCTCCTCCGTCAGATTCAACCTCTTGGCTACCTCTTTGCGCACCTTCCTGCTGGTTGTGTTGTTCAAGTCCGCATCCTCTAGAATTTTCTGCACCTCGGCCTTGATCTCACCTTCGGATGCCATGCTGACCACAGATCAAGTTCCAATTGCCCTGACGAAGTTTTTTACATGGACAATGATTTGCCCTCAAAGCTTCAAATTTGCATGTGACCAGGTTGTTCTGGGCGCAGCAGTACAGTCGAGTTTCCGAGATCAACGCCGGTGTGATAGTGCCTCGAAACTCTGTATTGCCGAGCGTTGCGGTAACTGATCGGCGTCTCTGCTTTTTGCAAGGAGCGAACCAGAGAATTAACGCTCTGAAAAAACGATTTCCTAAGGGACGGGTCGTTCACCTAGCGACAGAGCTTTTGCTTGGACTTCTACCATCTAATACCTTGGGTCTCGAGTGTGCATTGCCTCGATAGAAGTATACATTCCTTTGTTAATTTCGGCTAGTGCTACCTCTCATGGCAAGCAGCGAGAGCCTCAGCTTGAACTTAACGGATGAAGGCCCGCCAGTGGCTGCACCAAAGGCGTCCAAAGGAAAATTCAGCAAGAGGGAAGAAAAGGGCAGCAAGGTGATTCTTGTTTATTCAGCCTTGTACCCTCGACACCTTATGGGCAGCAATGTATGCTCTCTCAGTGTAATAATCTTCATGCATGAGAATGTAAGCAATACCTGCAGTCACCAATACTCCATCAGAGGCAGCCAAAATGAGCTCATCTCTACCACCCATTGAGTCTGATGTCCCAGAAAGGGTAAGAACTGTGAATCTGGGCATCAAACATGAGAAATGCCTGACACAAGGAATTTCACACCTCCCTGCAGAAGCCCAAGAAGGACAAGGTCCAGAAGCAAAAGAACGAGCAACCCCAGACCACAGCCCCAAACAGCAGCCTGAAGGGATATGAGCTGGAGTACAGTTTGGAAGAGCAGGCCCAGCTCGAGGCCGAGAATCAGGCGCCTGCAAAAGCGAAGAAAGGCAAGCGCCAGAAGGACAGGTCATATGGTGGTGGAGATGCTGAGACAGGTGAGTACGAATAAGTTATGATTTTTGCATGTCTGTTCATGCACACTCATCAACGGGTGAACCCCCACAGGACAACGGGAAAGGCATGAGATGGCGGGGTTGTGGCAGCGCCACACGATCTTTCCGATTGCGGCGTAATGCTTATGTATTTAGAAAGATTTTCATGTTTATAAATTGCAGGTGTGGGCGATAAATCCTTGGAGGAGGCAATTGCATTGTCGCTTCAGAAGAACACAAAGCTGGCCAGCGAGCAGCACCAGGGGGTGCTGACGGCTGGGGGTTCTGACAGCGGGGAGGTGAGCCTCCTGTGTATCCAATTCCCATTTGCCATGGGTCTACAGTTTCCATTGGGTCTACAGCCGATGGAATTCTGGGCTGCTTCAGTGATGTGAATGGCTCCCTCCACAAGACCAGAGGAGACTGGGCAGTCTTGCAGGAGGGAGTGACCTTCGAAAGCAATGATTTTAAAACCCAACTCAGTACAATTGCCCTATACAGCTCCCTTCAGCTTTTCCTCACACCCTGACAAGGAGAGTCTGATGAGAAAGTGTGACTTTGAAGTTTTGCGGTTGGAGTGCATCAATCATCAGATTCTCGCGAGGATCATTCAGGACTTTGCAGGTTGAGAAGATTGAAGGTCTCGACAGAAAAAGTGCCGAAAAGAATGGAGGCATAGGAGGGAAGGATTTGCCATTTGCTGCCGTCGTGAGCATGGTGTGTTGCTCAACAGGAGTTGGAGGAGGAAAGCGGGGAAGAGCAGGAGGGCAAAAAGGACGGTGTGGTGTCGTTCGTGGCCAAAAACTATGACCATACACTCACGATAAAGAGGAAGAAGAGGAAGGATGCAGACAGGCCGGAGGAGCCGGCGTCTAAGAAGTGGAAAGGTACAAGATTGTCTTCTCTGTAACAAACGCCCACCACACCCATCCCTGACACATACTGAATGAAGCTTTCTGCTCTGTGCATTTATAGGCAAGGTTGTGGGACAAATGCTTTTCATGCTTGATGAGCGAGAAGCTCAGGTACTCTGTTGCAAGGAGCTGTAAGCAAAGGACACTCTGCAGCATACTAAGTACAGATCTACACTGTATACTTTATGGTCCTCTGATGCTGTAGTCCTCTGAACCTTGAGCACGTGCTGGGCTGGTTATGTGTACTTGCTCGAAGGCAGGGAAGCGTCTACGGCACTTGAATGCTCCACTCTACCTCAGGCGTGGTCACATGGCTGCTGGGCAACATGCATTCCAAGGCAGAATTGAGCCACAAGCCAAGTGCAAAGTTGAACCTTGTGCAGGCGTGCATACTTAAAAGAGGGTACAGCACTATGCCATCATCAGAGACATAGAATTCCTTCTTCAAATGGATCATGTTTGCAGGGGTGGGTACGGTGCACCCCAAGGCAGGGGAGCTGACCCATGCAAGCGAGGTCGTCCCGGAGGCGCTGAAGGCAGTGGTGAAGGGTGATGCCACCGCATCCACCTTCGCAGAGCTGGGGCTCGCCGCCTCCCTGTCCGACTACCTGGAAGGTGAGGCTTTGACTTCCCCTGAAAATTTGGTCCTCGAAGACTTGGTTTGGCACCCGGCGATAGGCTCTTTCAGGGGCTGCAATAACTGAGATTTGGAATAGCATGAATGAGGTAAAGCACTTCTAGTGTGGTTTGTTTTTCCGTGTGGGCTGTGCATATGGCAAGTGAGGGCAGACTTTGTGTTTGTTCATGGTCCAAGCAGTCATCCATGGACGCCAAAAAGCAGCTATCATTCACCACAAGCCATGGCTGGATTTTGAACCTTGAACATTTGTATGGCCAGTGAATAATCTGGGGCAGAAGACGTGGTTGAAATCCTTCCGGCAGACAAGTCGCTGTTGAAGGATGTCCAAGGCATGGTTGGGTCTAAAAGCAGCAACTGCGTTATTTAAATCATTGCTGCTGACAGCAAAGGCAACAGTCAGTAGAGACAGTATAACTACACGTATTGCTCATTTCACATGTCTGCTTTTGAATATCAAGCCTATCTGCAACAAATTTAGTACTGCACTCATTTGACAAGAGTCCGGTCAGCCCTGTCTCCAAAAACAGGCCATTGCGCTAAGGCGTTTCTGGGATTTGAGCCCTGGTAATTTGCCCTGAACCATATTCATAGTTTGGCAAATTATGCTGGCCACCATGGAATAAGGGTGGTTTTGTGTGGCAAAACTCTAGCCATACATGGCATGAACGGTATTGGGTCTCATCATCTGTTGTTTCCTGTCGGATTTAGTATCTGTCCAACTCACTGTATGTCTTTCTGCAGAGATGAATTTCAAGGCGCCGACTAGGATTCAACAGCAGTGCATTCCTGTCCTCCTGGTAACCCCCCTTCATTTGTGCAAGCCTTTCTGCATGTATGTGAAGCAATCAAAAATTGCCTGAATCTCCTTGTCATGGGATCCTGCAGGATGAGGCGCCCCACCTTCCAGAGTCAATTTTTTCATGCCAATCTTGCTTTTGGTTGACGTACCATGAATAGTGTGTTCAAGAACACACTTGTCAGTATGTAGTGCCCATCTCTCAAAACAGCTGAATGCGCGTGTTCGAAAAATTCAACATATTGGGTAGGAAATTTATTAGTGCATTCCCGCTCCTCTTTCAAATTGCCTCCATATCATGCAGGCTGGAAGGGATGCCCTCATAAACGCTCCCACAGGTTCTGGCAAGACCCTGGCCTATCTGGCACCCATCATCAACTACCTCCAGGTTTGTCTCCAACCCCTCCCCTAGCCTGAGTCCACCTCCTTTGGCCCTTTCCTTCCAGCTTCAAAATGAAAACAATCTTGCCTCATTTCAGGTTCAGGTGCAGAAGCCGTGCGCCATCTAGGGGAAGCTGTCCCAGGAGAACACAGAGAAGAGGAGAGCCTGGGAAGGACTGTCACATGCAGAGAAAGAGTGGGCGCCATTTTGAATGATTGCAGAGCAATGCAGCGTTGGATTGTCATTGCCATTGAAAGCTTTGCTTTCTGGGATGCAGAGTCAGGAGCCACGCCTTAACAGGGGGGACGGCACGTTTGCCGTGGTGCTGGTGCCTACGCGTGAGCTGGCAGTGCAGATCCATGACGTGCTGTCCAACATCCTGCGCAGATACTTTTGGCTGGTGGGGACATTTTTTCCTCCTGTCCTGTCTTTGACACACCGCACCCTTGCTCAAACTTGGACAGAGATTTATAGACAACATCTGAGCTCTCTTCTCCATATTTTCCCTGATAGCCAAGGGCAGATCTGAGAAAAAGTTGGAGGCTGTTACATCCTTAATAACCCCTTGATAGGATTCCACTAAGGATGTCGCACTTTCTATCCGTGCTGCATTTGCAATGGCCACAATTGCATTTGCTACTTTTCCGATGGTGTGTTTGACCGGAAGATTTCCATTCTTGGGCACAGTATTTCGAAAAAGTGTGGCCGTGCTGGTCAATGTGCAACTGAGGGTTTGAATCCAGTATGGGAACCTCCCTCTGCACTGATGTGGTTGACATAAAGGAGGGAAAGAAGTCCAGGAAAGCACATTGCATTTTCCAATTGGACACAAGCAAAACCTTTGTCTATGCATATGGCTGGATGGGGTGCCTTTTTGTCCAGGATTGCGTGCATTATGCTGACTTTGAAATACAAGCGGAAAATTTCCATGTTGCGGGATGAAGAGCACTGCATCTTTGTCTCCTCTTTGTCCCCCCCCCCCTGGCTTCCCTCCCTCTCCCTTCTCACAGGCTTACAATGTGATATTTGCCCTTTAGAGATCCTTTTAGGACTTCTACAACTTGGCTCCAGTGATTATGCCAGTCCCCCTCAGCACTTGCACTATTTTCCTTCCAGAAATTGATTCTCTTGAAGTAGTCAAGCATGATTGTGAGTTTCTTCCTGGTGCAGGCGAGATTGTCACAATTCTGGACAGCCGCCTGGAAGACAGTGCCAAGTCGCGGCAAACGGTGAGTCCAGCGCATTGGAGATGTGAGCCTCATGGATCATGCTCAAAGCCAGTCCTGGGGAGTGACTGTGTGTAATTTCGGTCTGAAATTTGCTGCCTGAGCGGCTTTGTCCTTCCATGCAGGTGCTGCTGTCAGCCACCATGCATTCCAAGCTGGACGCGCTGGTAGGCCTGAGCTTACGGGACCCTGTGCATGTTGGATTCAGGTATGATTCTGCCCGGGCATTGCCTTGGACAATCACCAAAGCCAATCCAATCTCGGCTTGGTACGGGATTACTGCTGCCCTCAGCAGCTTATGGGAGGCCACTGGAATATAGCTTATCATCCTGCTTGTTGTTTGACCTTGACTGTCTGGACAAGGGGACGAACGTACCAAGTATATCGACAGTGGGCTGTGTCATTTACTCTGGGACACTAGGTTCAAACTCTCTCTGTCAATCTCCACAATGGGTATACACAACGTGGACGTAAGCATCTTTGATAGCATGTTTGGAGGGTGATTGTGACTCAGCAGCAGGAAGGATGTCACAAGGGCTTGTCATTCTATTGGCCTTTAACAAAGCATATGAAGTCCTGAATCAAGACTCATGGCAGATAGAGGAGAGCAAACTCCACAGGACTCAGACCTGGGAAACTCAAGCATAACTCTGAAAGGCCTATCTTTCAATAGAGAGGAGCAATTCAAAAGGCCACCCTGGGTCATCAAGGGTAGTTTCAGAAACCGGGCTTCCAATTTTACGCCACACTGTGCATTGATTGCCTTGTTAAATATCGACTGACAGCTCATTGTGATTTACCTCCCCAGAGAGTCTCAGCCACCTCCAGGAGATTTATTCATAGGTGAACAGAACTTGAAAAGGCTCCTTTGACAAATACGTATGCTCCTTTCAGCTTTTATCACCGACTTTGCTGCAGTGAGGAGGAGGAGGATGGGGCTGGGCCAGACGAGGCAGGAAAGAGTGCCGATGGAGAACCCGAGGGGGAAGTGGAAGGCAAAAGGAAGAAGCCCAAGAAGGAGAGGTTCACCATCCCAGACCAACTACAGCAGCGCTACATCCAGGTGGGGATCTTAAGATGGCTTCTCCTGCTGTGTGCAATGAGCTGCTGTTCTCCACTGAAACATCATTGATCATCTATGCCCGGAGAACATGTCTGAAGAAGATCAGTCTGTATAAAGTTTTGGGGGCTGGCATACCTTAAATCAGGGAACAAAGCATAGCAACGAAGTGACAATGTTGCTGATAATCAGCCATTGCAGATGGCAAGGGCGTAGTGTGCTCATGAACTGTGAAGTGCGCCTCCCTGAATGCCAGCACTCAGCAGAACCAAAAAAAGACTCCAAAAATTCATGGACAATTTCTTCATGGTTGGCACAGGGTTTGATCCCAGGTATTTGCGGCAATTTGCCCCGGTGGACGTGGAGCTACTCTCCATGAACCCATTTTGGACCTTTCATGGTACAGATGCTCAACAAATTTAGGACCTTCATTTCTTTGACCACAGAAGGGGCTAAGAAGGGCCTGATAGGACATAGGGGATTGGTGATTGGGTGGTAGCATTGGAGTCTTCTGTCTCTTGATTTCGCCTGTTGGGAACAGGTGTCTGGGATCCGCACTCAGGAGGTCTCCCAAACTCGAGGAATTTCCTAGACTGCTGACTGCAGCTTTTCAAACTGCTGCATCAGAAGCAGGTGTCTTGGATCTGATTTTGGGAGATGCCTTTCAAGGTGCCTGCGGCCACTGTCAAGGTCCTGGCTGTTCTGGTAGATAGATGAATATCTGGCAAATAGGGAAGGAGGCAGGGGTCGTCCTGTTAATCTCATCAACTTCTCCACCTCGGAGGGAATCGATGGTAACATTCAATGAATGGAACGGCAAATGGGTGGCAATCCCAAGAATATACCCATTCCGTTCTTCACTGCCTAATTCTCCCTCTGATATGGCACACCCACTTCCTAGATACAATGTGGCAACAGGTGGCGGGGAAACAGAGGCTTGCGTCCCTGGCGGGGCTGCTGTGCCGCGGCACACGGGGGGTGGAGCAGTCCAAGATCGTGGTGTTCATGTCCAGCTGCGACGGCGTGGAGTTCGTGCACCAACTGCTGCAGGACGCTTACAAGCACGCCACGGGCAAGCCCCTGGTGGACTGCCCCATCTTCAAGCTGCACGGCAACCTGTTCCAGGTGCACAAACCCTCCAAACCCCCTTCTATTCCTCCTCATCTGCGTAAAATCTGGATTTGGCTTACCCCTTTTCGTGGGCTCAAAATTGCAGCATGACCCAGGCAAGCCACTGGTGGACTGCTTTGCCTTCAAGCTGCATGGCAATCTTTCCAGGTGCATTTCCCCATAGATGGGGTTTCCTAGATATCCATCCAAAACACAGTGTGGATTGTGAGATACAAATGGAGTTTTTGATGCTCTTGTGTTTCTGTGCTTGCTTTGATTGGCCGAGAAATTATCATACAGAGATACAAGATGGCTGCTTGGCCTCCAAAAGTCTGGACACAATGCCAGCTACTTTATGTGCAATGCAAGCAAAGCAGAGACCCAGAAACAAGTGTTCCTGAAAAATTCAGCAGACGGCATCTTTGTACAGGACGGGGGTTTGGAGCCAGGTATCCTTGTAAATCTTGGACTCTTTCATATGTATGTCTCTACTTGCATGACCGATATGTAATTTTCCTCCAGCAGACCACTTCATTTTCAGAAGCCAGGACAGCTCAGGCACCGCAACTTCTGCCATGCCTGTGTCTCAATGTGCTCCTAGCTGCTGAGAATGTGGGGTTGTGAGCAGTGATCATGCTGCCTGCAGAGAATAAGGACGCAGACGTTCCTGGACTTCTCACGCTGCAGCAAGGGCGTGATGATCTGCACAGATGTGGCAGCCAGGGGGCTGGACTTCCCGGACGTCACCTACATTGTGCAGTACGATCCCCCAGGAGAGGTCACCGAGTAAGCTGCTCTTCTCACAGCTCCCGCATTCTCACCCCTTGACAATACCCCCTCTGCAAATCTTGTTCGCTTACTGCTTTACAACAAATCAGATAGCGACAGGGTGAATTGGCGAGTAGAGGGGAGTGAGAACCTTATCTTTTGGCTTCACTCCGCGCCTGAAGCGCTTCTGGTGGGAAACCAAAAACATGGCACTAGGTAGTGATGAACAGCATTGGCATTGACCTCAGCCACACTTCACTTGCAAGCATTGACAGGTGTTTCTGGTCTGTGAATCCTGAAGGCAATCTGTGAGGGTACAGCAGAATAGCAGTGTTATGGCAAGCTGTGGATTAACTTTTGGACTGATGATGAACAGTGTCGCCAAGTATGTCCCGTGCAAATCATGCTTGACCAAGCATAGTAAGCAAACATCGGCAGCGATGCTTGACAACCAAGACCCTGAAATCTGGCAGAAGCACTGGAACACCCTCCCGACGCCCTAGTCTGCAAGGACCCAAAACAATAGCGCTGTGAATAAGTGAGGGAGTGATTAGCATGCAGAATTGCAAAGGAGGAATTGGGCTCGTAGCAGAAGGGGCCGTGGTGTAGGTACGTGCACAGGGTGGGCAGGACAGCGCGCATGGGACAGGCAGGGGAGGCGGTGCTCTACCTGCTGCCCTCGGAGATGGGCTACCTGGAGTGGCTGGCGGAGGCGGGGTGCAAGGTGGACCCCATGGACCCTGAAGAGGCCCTCAGGGCCTTGCCTCCCCCGCCCGGCAGATTCGTGAGTCTTTTCGTTCTATCCACACACTTGCCCCCCCTTCTCTGCCTCGTACTGTGCGCCCTACCCTTGGGGTCTCGTTCTTGTACAACCTTTGCAGTGCATAAATGTTCATCATGCACTGGTATCCTAAGAGCTATTTCCTAGTTGCCACATTGCCGTTTGCTGGGCCTGCAGAGGTGGAAGGAGTACATAGACGTCAAGTTGAGCTGATGTATCATGCAGAACCAACAAGGGCACTCAGGAGACCTACAACATCCAAGGCAAACTCGACAGAGTATTGTTCTGCCCAATGGCAATACCAGGGAATTCCAAATTGACCCAAGCCATACTTTCAGGCGGACAACCGGCCAAACCTGGGGGAGTCGGCCGAGGCTTTCGCCTTCCAGACGCGAATGATCACGGCCGTGTCCAAGGACCCTGGCCTGAAGGAGCTGGCGGTCAACGCCTTCCGCTCGTTCGTGCGGGCGTACGCTACCCACCCCTCCCAGCTCAAGGAGTACTTCCACGTCAAGAAGTTGCACCTGGGACATGTGGCCCACAGCTTCGCCCTCAAGTGAGCCCAATTCTCTTGTTTGTTGTCAAATCCTCTTACCGGCTCCTCTTTTGTCTCTTTGAGCAGGACTCCAGTCCACCTTGGTGTCCCTGAGCTTGCTGCTGTGAACATCTCCCTGTGTCACCCTGATTGACATAATGGCAGTCCATGCCTAGCATGAATGTTGTGGACTGAAAGTCCTGTGATTTTTGGGCATGCTTTTGCACACATCTGCAAGAAAGATGAAGAAATCTTGCTGATTGCTTGCAAAGGTATTGCTATTGACCAATGGCGTCATTGGTCTCAAAATTTTTGGCTGTGACCCAGAAATACCTACCATAGCAAGACAATTCCGTCAATTCCTTCATGAGGTTTTCATCACAAATGACCTTATGTTCTGTCCAGGGAGGCACCCACCATGCTGGGTAAGTCTGCCAGCAAGGCAGCAGGCAAGCTGTCCAGGAAGACAGAGAAGAGGGAGATCAAGAAGAGGATCAGGGAGAACCCGGAGCTGAGAGTGAGGAAGAAGAAGAAGGTTGTCAAGAAAGGAGGGAAGAACAACAAAGGAGGCAAAATCAAGAGCAAGCATTGAGCGTCTTTCCCTGTTTGCTTCAACTGGTGGTGGCTGCAAAATTGACTCTTGAAGATTTTGCTCCATAGCTGCCAGCTAGTCATCGCGCATGCGGGAACTGAGAATGCTGACTTCACATTCAGCAAAAATAAAATGTGTAACGCTGCGGTCGCTCGGAATGCTGTTTGGCTGCCCTTGGTCGGTCCAAGGCGTGAGTCATGCCTTTACTGCCCTTCATCCGCTTCAGATCTTTGCCGTCCATCCTCAAAACTGTCCTGGCGGTGGTCATTCACATCTCTCAGGTAAGTTTCGCTTCAGTTAATAATTTAAATCGAGCAGCACCAATTATGAAGTGCTGCCGAATTAGCCGAGTCATCAAGCGCAAACCTCCAAAGCAGCAGAATTCTTGACCTGTATCTTGATCTTTGACTGATCCTCATGAGCTCTGTGTGGTTGCTACTGTGCTCCTACTTGTAAATATTAAGATGAAAGTGGTGCATGTAAATGTCACTCACATCAGAATCTCAAGCTGAGGTCGAAGAAGTGCAGGGGACTCCTGAAACGCTCATCACGTCATACCACAGTAGCAAGCTGAGATGGGAGCATTCCCTTCATGCCTGTTCCCAGCCCGTGATGATGCAGTCAAAGAAGGGAAGTCCAGCCGGGGACCACCACTGCGACCCTTGCCTGCAAAAGATTCAATTTCACACCTCACAGATGCAGACTTCCACAGCTGGAAGGGGGTAGGGGAAGGGGCGTACGGGGATGTGTTCTCAGCGGTCCACAGGCACACTGGAGAGGTGCTGGCCATCAAGAAGATAAAGAGGAGGGAAATCGACCGCTGCGTGCGGGACGAGTGCCTCAATCTCGCCTAGTGCAACCAGATCATCACCTACAAGGATGTGAATCCCCTCCTTACTTACACTACTGACAAGCCTCTCTAGCTTGTCCTTTGCCTCCGCATGCTTCCTGTGCATGTGGTCCTATCAATACAGCCAAATGGAGCACTTGCAAAGCCTGGATCCTTTCCCTGGCACAAGCTGAGCAGCATGCGCAATCGCAGGTGTATTTGACAGAGGAGGACCTCTGTGTGGTGATGGAGCTTGCGGACGGCGGAGATCTCCATTCGTATCTCAGCTCTAAGCGGCATCTCAGTGAGAGCCAGGCAAGGTGGCTGTTTCAGCAGGTACACTCGAGCCTTCATTCTCAAAACAGCCAGAATGCCCCGTCAAGTTACTCCTGTCTGCACTGAGCAAGATGCCTCTGCAGCATCTCAAAGAGATGCACTTACACATGCCCAGGCAAGGCTGCAAAAGCTGCCATGTGTGCAGATCATCTGTGCCATTTACTACTGCCACCGCTTTGATATAGCCCACCGCAACCTGAAGCTGGAGAACACCTTGCTGGTGCTCAAGGGTCCCAAGCCCCTCATCAAGATATGTGACTTCGGGTCAGTCTACCATTTCACCAGCTACCCCAGCTTTGCACAGGTGCACCAATGTGTAATTAGCCTACCGCACATGTCTTATTTTGCCAAGCAGAGTCAAGGCGTTGTGCAGGGTCGCAAAGGAGGGCAACATCTCGGTAGCCCCCCTCACCTCATTGAATTCTACTGGCAGATCCTCAAGCTAGACGCAAAAATTCGTGGACACAGAAAGTGGTGTCATTCTACTGGCATCACTTCAGTAACAGCTCAATGAAGCTCAAAAATATGAATGGCTATGTGGCTGGTAGGATTGGATGATTTAGCATTTTGGTGAGGTGTGGTGCGGAGGATGGATGGTGTATCTCATCCTTCCGAAGATTGGGTGGAAGGGATCTCCAGAATGCGGCAAAGCTTCTTCCAGAGCTGCCTACTTCTGTGCAGGCAATGAAAACAAAGGGGGTGGGAACAGTGGGATACATTGCCCCGGAGGTGTTTACTGGCGGACCAAGCGTCACTTGTGAGCCAATTACCACCAGGAAAAAAGCAGGAGATTTACCTGTAAATTTGGCGTCGGTAGTGTGAAGATGACATGGCGGGGCATGCATTGTGGTTGCTTTGTGAAGCATTGGAGGCTCTAATTTTCTACTTGGAATATAACCGGAATATTTCCCGCTGTTGCAACATGCGCACCGGTGCCTTCATAGGCAACGCGCCCCTGTGCTTGCAGATAGCGGAAGCAAGGCAGATGTGTGGTCAGCAGGTACAGCCATGGGTCCTGAGTGGGTGTGCTTGTATCCTTTGCATTATCGCTTGCACTGATGGACTTTGACTCCCTTGGTTGTAATTTGCCACTTCAAGCTGCAGCTTTTGCTGCAGTGAGCTGCCGTGAACCAAAACTTGATGAGCTCAAAGTCTTTGCAATGCCTGCAGGAGTGATCCTGTACATTCTTGTGCTTGGTCAGCATCCCTTTGTCACGAATGAGGATGTGAAGCAGCAAAACTTCACAGCTGCCAACAGGAGGAGCTTTAATTACGCCTTGCAACTCAATCTGCCCACCGCTTGTCTAGCTTGTCAGGCTGGGAGACATGCTGTTCTAGCTGTTCTCTGGCAATAGCATAGATGTGTTGGACGCAGGTCGGGCAAGGTGCGAGGGTGCAGAACAGATTGATTAAGTAAAGCTGTACCATCAGCACCTCCAACTCATACGCTCTGTGATTGATGCAGTGCGAATTACAGCTTCCCCGAGGGAGCCATCCTCTCATCGGGTTGATCTACGCTCACAGGCCTCCTGAGGAGGATGCTCCAGCCAGTCGTTGAGAAACGAATCAGCCTGGATATCATCTTCACAGATCCATGGTTCAATAAGGAACTGCCGGAGGGGGCCAAGGCGCGCGAGTACAGAGAACATCCAGATTTCCCAGCCAGGGAGGCCCACTTGCTGGGTCTGTTGGGGCCAATTGTCAAGGCAGATGAGAAGAGGAGGCCTGGTTCTGGGAGGATGAAGTGAGCATGCTTGTTGAGATTGAGAGAGGACCCAGGTGCAGAGACCACCTTGCTTGTCAAAAGAATTTGCCAGGCAGTAGACAAGCTGTTCAGGAAGCTAGGGACCAGATCAGACAGAGACCATGTTGGCTTGCTAGAAGTGATAACAGTGAGCAAGAAAAGCAATTTTGGCAAGAGGAGAAAGAAACAGGCAAGGGCAAGATGAATCTGCCTGTTTCAAATCAGGCGGTGACATGGATGACTGGTGGCCAAAAGCTCTTTTCTTACAGCGGTTTGTCCATTGCAACCTGCAACTGAATGTACTACTAGGAATTGTACAAGCTCTAGCACATGACAGTCATCTCTGGACTGCACTTGTTCCGGGTCTGTTTACTTCAGAAGTACTGTAACCCTTGCGAAGCATTGGCATTCGTCCTGCCCAGTGCACCTCTGCAGCCAGCTTTCACAAACTTCCATCCATCTATAGCTGGAGCAGAAGTATGACCTAACGAGATACTCATGCTACACAGCTCTGGTATTTATTGCGTTCTTGGCTTCTAGGTTTCAAATCCTAATTGCTAGCAACAAGTAAGAAGTACTCAATCAAATTTGGTATGTCCTAGCTATTGATCAGTGCACTGGCATCATGTATTGCAAAACTTACTCCACCTAAAGAAGACAGAGACAGCCTTTCGTTGGGTTGTGTAAGCTGTGTGTGTACACACATCACACCCGCGGAGCTGGGATGAGCCGAAATTGCCTCTCTCAATAACAAGAATTTGTTTCAGCCTTGCTGATACACGCGAGTACTGGAGCACAGCAGACGTAGCTGCTGGATCTTGACAGAGACTTTGCTCAAATGAGCAGCTGCAGGTCCTGCTGATACTTTTCAGATTGGGGTGCGAACAGACTTCCAGCGGGAACCTCCAGGCTCACAAACCTTTCTGAAGGCGCTGGCGCTGAAGGGAGGCTGCTCAGACTGCCAGTGGCCCTGCCATTCCCACGCTGTCCGTCACGGACCTCCTGAACGGTAAACAATGTCACAGGGACATTGTGTTGTTCGGATTTGCTGATGAGCCAATTTACTGGTTTTGGTGTGGATATACCCCTAGGAATATGACCTGGACAATGTGAAGAGCTGATCAGCGCTCTTCAAGCTCCCTACAGCAGCATTTACTCCCCGCACTTTGACTACATAGACGGCTGATGTTGGTCCAAAGAAAGTGAAGATGTGTACCCTATCTCTTAGCCCTAGATGGGAGCAGGCAAGCTCTATAAACGATCAATATCTCCTCACCCCATGAAAGGACCACAATCACTACAACTCCCCCAATATAAGGTGGCCAACAAAACTCGCCCTCTTTTTAGCAGAGGTTCACCTCCAGCACATCCTGGACGCAAGTCCTCTCCTGGGTCGCTTGCAGGATGTCCCCAGGCTTCCCAAGGCTGCCCTCGAATGCAGAAGGCAGGCCATTGGCAAACCAGGGGTGGTGGATAATGGTTTGCAGGTCAAGGCGGTCAGGGGGGTAGGGGTCCAGCGTTCGCCTGATGAGGTCCCTCAGTTCCGAGGACGTGATGATGTTGTCTGGGAAGCTGAATTTTCCCCTGCCAGGAGTGCCAGTGCATCAGGAAATGTCTGGGAACGGCCCATCACTGCTGATTTGGCTTGCAGCAGTGATGATGCTGGGGGATAAAAACCTGGGCGGGCAGAATCGGCAAGACTGCAGCAGGTGTCGTATCTTGTTATGTACAATTCCTATGATTGCAATCAGTAGATCAGGTTTGGGGGTGATGCCAGGTGCCACCCTCCAGCAAGTTGAACTTCCACATGAGTGCTGTGCAACCGCACATCACTCCAATGCTTGTTTGGCAATCCACATGGCATGTGGAAATCCAGCTTGATTCTGTTCTTTTATACAAGTCTCATGCCACAGGAGCAGGTTGCTGAAATAGTCTGGCCAGTTGGTCCACATTATGCTGGTACGTGCCAAGTGCGGATAGCGCCCTTGGAATTTCAGCCAAAAGTGCGTCTGTGAGATCTTTGGGCTTACTTTGCACCTCTCCTGGCTGCAGCAAAGCAGTCTCCGTCCTGCTGCTCATCCTGGCTGGTGAAGGGGTGCTGCCCAAACACCATGTGGTAAAGCAAAACCCCTGCGCATAGCAACTTTGCTTTCATAGCGGGCTTTGAGAGTGTCATTCATTCTGCTACCAAGACTTGCAAAGGAGTCAAAATACCTCTCAAATGCCGCCAAGCAGGACATTGTTGCCTGGTGGGGTCTATGAACACCTTGCGTACTGACGCACAACCGCTTTGCACCGATTTCTCCATTCTCTGACCTTATTCAGCACTCTGGAAACGTCATATCGCTTGAAAGATGATCAAAAATGCAGGCTTTTTGGGCAGCATGACTATACATATGCTGTTCTTGAGGCTGCAGCTACTTTGCACCACACTGCCCCCCTGAAAGGAACGTCCTCCATCCTCCCACCCCTTCCCTTCCCCCTTTCATCATTGCCTGTCATGAAGATCCAAGAGTGCACAGCAAAGTCCTACCTGCTGACCAGACGTCGGCTTTCTCCAGATCCACCTCAGCATCGGGTCTGGAGTACACAGTCTCCGGGGAGAGGTTACAAATGGAGGCATTTACAGAGGCACTCACCTGCTGCACAGCAAAGAGATCATGACTCCACAAGCCGTAATGCTGATTGTGTGATGTGTTGTCTTTTTTTATGCAACAATTACAAGAAACTATGCAAGATGAGCAAATTTCAGGCAGGGAGTCTTGCTGAGTCATGGGTGAGGGCTCACCGCCAAGCTTACTTTTCCCTTTGTCCTGCATTGCGAGAGATCACCATCAGATATTTAAAATACCGGAAGATCAGTAATCTAAATATCTCTCCACTATCCCCACATAAAGAGTGCTTTGCGTTCATTCCAAACGGGGTTTTGGGATCTCTGTAAGAGGGGAAGAAGCATATAGAGGACAGTTGGAACACACAATGGAAGCATGAGGAACGTGCGACAATGCTGAATGTCAGGGGGTTCTGCAAGGTGAGGATTGGCTCACTGCAGGGCATGGATCTTTGCTGTGAGTTTCCCCTCCTCCACAACCAGCAAAGTGTTTCCTAGCTGCAGACTCGCCAGGGGGATGTCCCTTTGGTGGCAGTACCTCGCCGCAGACATGATCTGCAGGCAGAACACGGACTTGCTTGGGACATTCTGGATAGCCGAGACCCTAGCAATGCGAGTTCATACTTCTGCTGATGCTTGCAAGCATCAATTGCCAGAACATAAGATAATCGCTGCTTCTGGCATCGTCTGTCATCGAGAGGCAGGGTGGAGCATCCATGCGTGATGGCTATGCGACCTGGAGCTCAATACATGACAATGTGAGGGAGCAAAATGACAGCCGCACAAAAACGAAAAAGAATGCAATGTGAGGGTACTGAATGTGACGGCGCAACGAGGACAAATGTGCTTGGAGTGTCAGACCTGCTGGAAGAGGCGCTTGGCCTGGCTCTCTGGAATCCGGCCCCTTTGCTGCAGGTGGTTCAGCAACGTGCCCCCGTCACCATGCTCCATCACGATGCAGACGTGTGCAGCTGTCTGGTGAACCTGCAAAAGATATGCGGTGAGGATGGAGGAGAGAGTTTTGTCCAATCACATCCGTTTTATGAGCTGATGTGCCGATGTGCCAATACAATAAGCTTGGCAGGGCACGTCAGGCACAGTATCCGATCAATCCCGACTGCCTCTGATGATCTCAGCTACGGGCGAAGCTTCATGTTTGAAAATTGAACACTGCCACTTGTGACGGCGATTAGAGTAAAACGCCGACCTGTTTGTAGGCAATGACGTTGCTGTGCCTGCACCCGGCCAGACTGGTGTATCTGCTGCACACATAGTCGTCCACCAGGTGCTTGGGGATCATCTTCACAGCCACTGCCTCCCCTGTCTTTTCATTGACAGCAGAGAGCACCTCTCCATGAAGCCCCAGACCTACTGTATTCCAGTCCTTGAACCCAACATCTGCCAAACCGGATCCTGGGTCGGTAAGCCGCTTTCCCGAAAGGGAAATGATGAAATTCGGTTTCATGTCCATTCGTCTAATGCTCGAGGACTTCCTGAGCTTGCAGTTGTTTGTGGTGCGCTCAGTTTGATCTGCTCCGGCGATCGGCTTTGGGAGCAGTTTTGCAGGCGAGACACCCATTGCGATAGACCACAACAGACGCAGAGTGCGGTCGAGGCTACTATGCTTTTCTTGAAAGTTTCGTCTTCGTCTCCCCTTCCCGGGGGAGGTTCGGGTTATTGTGCACTCACAAGGCACCTGCCCAGTTAGGCTCCGCTGCACAGGGAAAGTAAGTGCAGCACTCGGATCGAGACCGATAAGGTGCAAGACAGGTGCAAACAGTCCCTTCTGTCTGGAAAGAGGATGCGGAGCTTTATAAGACCTCAAGCTTACGCCATGCTTTCGCCATCTTGAAATTTCGAGCACAGCTGCTCGACACTCACCACATGTCAACTAGATTTGTCCACTGATGTGCACAAGGAGCCGACAACCTTCAGCTATGGCAGTCCATGATATCCTCTAAGATGCACATGCGAGCCCCCTCTATGCTTTCTTGTATTCTCTACAGTACCTACTGTACCTCCTCTACCCTCAGTAGTACAAGGGCCAACAGAATGACCAAAACGTCCCCAAATACTATGACTCCAATTGGGATGAAAGAAGTGTGACGACTGATGTCATTGTTCTTGCAAGTGTGGTGACATGGACCATGGACACTGACAAACATTGGTACCATGGAGCAAGCCAAAAATCCGGCATCCAATGGAGCCCGAAGATACAAGGCAGTGGTTTCATACTCTGAAGTCTCCACATAATTGGTGAAAAGCAACCTGCCTAGTTCACAATCGAAGGGGCCCGCTGCGCTTGATGGGCGGGGTCGAACAGCTTCTCCTTGATCCTTGCCGCGATGCTGTGGTAGGCCTGGGCACTGCCGCTGGAGGGATCGCTGGCAGATATGGGGGCCCCAGCATCTGACGTTTCCCTAATGGCGATGTTCAGGGGTATCTGCAGGGGTGGAGAAACTGTCAAACAGAGGGCGTTACAGCTTCCTTGCGGCCCACTGAATCCCCTTCTTTCCCGTTGTCGTTTCATTGCAGCCTTGCTTTCCTTTTTCTCAACAATTTTCTACTACAACCTCTTTCGATCCAGCAGATAGCCAGGGTGCTCCAGAAAATGGACAGAGACAGAAAACGGACAGGGAGTGAAAGGAGCTGGCCCATTTGGAAGCCCTGTCAGCCATGAACTCCTTTTGCATGCAGCAGGAGGTCAAGAGAACCAACCCTATCTCCCTCCAATTTGAAATCAGTAGACCAGCAGAAGCAGAGCTTGGCTGTCTACCTGACCCAATACCTCCAAGCCGAGCTCCTTGGCCGTCCTGACCGCGCCGTCCTCACCAAATAAGAACTCCTTGTGCCCGCACGCCTTGCACTGGTGGAAGCTCATGTTCTCCACGATGCCCAGGCTGGGCACGGAGATCTTGTCGAACATGGTCACCCCCCTCCTGGCGTCCAGCAGTGCGATGTCCTGCACTTGATTGGGGAGATTCAAAATTTTGGATCGACGGAGGCATGGGTCAAGCTTCAGACGTTCAGCAGTGCGAAGCACTGGACCGTTGGGGACTGCACTGTCAAGGCTTGGAATCAGTGAAGAGCATGGGTAGCAGTTCACGTTTCCAATTTGTGAGCGTGGCATACGAATGGTGGATCCAGCGTACATTACATTGCGTGGAGGACTTCATTCGCGGCAGAAAAGGGAGGGCAGGGACTGGCCTGGGGTGTGGAGACAATGACTGCACCGGACAGTGCCAGCCTCTGACCAATGGTCAGCTGGGCGTCACCTGCAAG
The DNA here is from genome assembly GCA_004335615.1 of Chloroidium sp. JM. Taxonomy (NCBI): domain Eukaryota; kingdom Viridiplantae; phylum Chlorophyta; class Trebouxiophyceae; order Watanabeales; family Watanabeaceae; genus Chloroidium; species Chloroidium sp. JM. The sequence continues at coordinate 727,358 of QAXI01000428.1, forward strand.
GTAGAGATTGTAGCGGCGGCCTTAGGAAAAAAATGTCTGTGACTCTTGCATCATCACTTATACTTGCCGAGGCAAGGCCCAGCAGCCTCCACCAAACTCCCAACACAGTCACCAACAAGAGTGTGCTTTCACTTTCCTTTTTCCGGTGTAGAAAATCAACAAGGCAAGGTGCAGAACACTGCGCTGACCTCCGAACATTGGCATGAAGAAATATTTGCTACCACTCCTGTTCTCAGTGCGGAGATTTGCCTGTTCCTGGAGGCATGTCGACCACCAGCACGTCCAGCGGGCCCCAGTCCACGTTACGGATGAAGCTCTCCAGGGCACTCATGACCATGGGGCCTCGCCACGTGGCTGCAGCATCTTTCTGCATGGGATTATACCCTTACAAAGCCCCACCTACTTGGTCGAGAATCTCACCATTGGCGCCTCTGCCTTTCCAGTCCCTTCCAGATTTGTACTGAAGACACCATATGACTGAGCGATGAAGCGTCCCTAAACGCATTTCTGTCATGTGGCTGCAGCATCCTTTTGCATTCCATTGTCCCCTCCTTAAGACTCTCATCTCACTAACTTACTCCTCCAACACTGGCATCTCTGCCTGTTCAGTCCCACTGAGATTTGTATTGCAATATACACCCCAGGACCTTCCATCCTGATTGCATTTCTGTTCTGAGCGTAGCTCTTGCAAGATGGCATGCTGGATTCTCCTCTTTGTCACCTCTTCCCTCTAAGTCTTGCATTGTTGGGGGATGATGAGCTTACTCACATCCATTAGGAAGCCCATGGACATGCAGCGCACCCTGAAATTCTCCATGGGAATCATATGCTGATCTGCACAGCAATCACTTTGAAATTGCCCTTGCAGCGACCTGTTGAAAAAGCTGAGGTGAGCCGGGCTGTGTCAGCATGCAGGGTAGAGATGTCTGCAGAACACAGTGGAGGGAGGAAGGGGGCACCAGGGGAGACCTGTGGGCGACCGCTGAGGTTCATCATGTGGGGTATCGAGGGGCCGTAGACATCGGCATCCAACAGGCCCACCTTCAGGCCATCCTCTCTAGCCAGGGAGACAGCAATGTTTACTGCAGCAGCACAAAGAACTGATCCTTGACCGATCAGCATTGAGAGGAGTTTTCGCTGGCGGGTGGCAATCCCATCATGACATGCAATTGAAATAGCCCTAGTCTTCAGAGAGCAGTTTGACTAATTACCTGCTGTTGTTGATTTCCCCACGCCCCCTTTGCCAGACGCCACTGCAATTATTTTCTTCACATGCGGCAAGTCAAACTTTCCAACGCCTCGTCCAGCCTTGACTGCCAGACCTCTCCATCCAGACCATCCGGGCATGAGCTTGGCTGTGTAGAAGCTCTAGCTCGCTCTACTGGAGTCACAAACCTCTCGGGCATGCCGCACCAGGGCTGACATGTTCCGGGAAAGGCTCATTGGCAGAACGATGAGTGATGATGCTAAGCAACCACTGAGGCAGATTAGATTGCTGAATTAGACGCGATTGATCGAGTTCGGTGTCCAATGAGGTTGGAAGCAGACCTAAATCTTCAGAAATCAGTTCAATCGATGCTCCAAATGTCAGCAGTGTATGGTGAAAGGCGATCAGGATGAAGTGCGACCCTCGGGACTGGCGCTGAGCATTGTGAGACCGCCCTCACATCGCAGCTCTTGAATGCCTGGCAAATAGTACTAGCTACTGCTCATGTTACAATCTTCAGCTTATGCTGAAATCCTCTGGATCTGTAAGCACAAATAAGGCCCATGCTGCCTTTGAAGCGTGTCAAATTTGCAGGCTCAGAAATGGCTGCGGCTGAGCAGTGCCTCACAGGCATTTGAAGGAGAAGCGGACGATGATGCCACAGTCAACAGACCTCAGGGGCTAGGCCTGGGGGCTAAATCAAACGCAGGCCGCCAGGTAAGTCAAAGGTCAAATGGTTGGAGTCTTTTGATGTCCAGACTCTGAACCTGTCTTCTGATATGGCTCACATTGAAGGGTGCGGAATCCAATGAGGATCATGTTTGCATATGCAGACGGGAGCAGCTGCCTCACTTGAGAAGAAGCTGGGGAAAAGGTTGAAGGAATCTGAGCAAGGCTTATCTACAGCTTCTAATCTCGGAGTATCTCACCCTTTGCAGGGTATGTGACGCCTGCATCTCAACTCAAATCAGCTAACAAGTCCTGTTCACATTGCACACGGTACAGTAAAGCTCAGCAAAGCAATTGCCATCTTTTTTGGCCAACCCCGCACAAGCATGATCATGACTTGCAGGTAACAAACGAAAGCTCGCTGGAGGTGATGCGAGCGAGTCTGATGATGAAGAAGAGGGCAGGGGCAGTGCTTTCCAGGCAAAAAAGCCCATGCCAAAGAGTGCACATGCAGCAAGTCAAACAAGGGGCAAAATGAAGAAATCTAAGAGATGACTCTTACACCGGCCCTCAAACACCATGAGAGTGCTAGAACTGCTAGGTGGTGCACTAGCAGTGAATTTTACTTTATTTTTACTGAAGCATAATATTTGCCTGAGGACTTTGCTGCTCTGTGTTGATGAGATTGACAGGTCATGTCAAATTTGTTTGTGTTTTTAGGCTTGCTTTCTGCTTTGGCAAATCAAGCAGACATCTTGCACTTGGTATCAATTCTGAAGAGAGGGTTGCTCAATGCGCATGCTGGATGTTACAAATTCTCCTCATGATTCTTGCAATTCTGCCGCAGAATGATCATACACCAGCATGCATGCCAACACAAAATTTTCCAAGCCACTACGCAAGGCTGTCATCTAGAATCTGTCCAAATTCCCTTGCAGCTGCTGCAATTTGCCTTACATGGTAAAGCCAACACCCACTCCTTCGAATGGTAGGCAAGAGAGGCAAGCATAAGTACTTACCAAAATGAAAGACACTCAAGGCTGCAATTTGACAGACTGGCAAGGAAATGTATTACCAAAGGTCACAACTAGGTCAAAACTACTACAACTCCTACTGACTTCCAATTCCTGGAGTACATCACTCAGCCCACTGCTCACACTCGCTGTCTGAACCCCCGGTCTCCGAGTCGCTCACGGTGTTTGGCCCGGGCACACACTTTGCATCACAGAGCGGACCCCTGGACCCAAAACGCCCCGCCTCCAGGCAGAAGCCGGACTCCTTAGAGGACCCTGAGGAGGTCGGCGACGTCCCAAACTTGGCCACCGCCACATCTGTCTTGCCACCGCCAGCGGACTCCTTCAGCCGGAAAGAGCCAGAAGGGGTAGGGATTGCCGCAGCGACGCGGCCACTGGCTCTTTGGACCAGTGCGTGGTTGCCTGCCTTCCTGGCAAAGTCCTGGGGGGAGAAGCCATCGTGTGTAAGGGAGCGGGTCCACTCGTCCGGCGAGCAGTGCTCCAGGAGGGTCAGCGCGGCACTGCCGTCTTGCAGGGCCGCCAGGTGCAGGGGGGTGATGCCCTTGGGGCCTGCTGGGTTTGCCTGCACCGAGCACTACAGTCCGGGGCCCAAATATGAGAGTCACAAGAGAGGCAAGGAATGGGTTGCCTCTCATCAGACGTGGGTAGCAAGCTGCGATGATGGGCACACGAGCATAGGGTGCTAGGGTGCTGAGAAAAAGCGTATTCCCCAGAAAGCTGTATTTCCAACCTGCTGACTTTTGCTTCCACACAAAACCTGGCAAACAAGCATGCAAGATATGAGGAAGCTCGAAAATGCCATGCACTTGTCTGCCTGAAGTTTATGGCACAATGGGGAATTGAAGACCGACCTGCACTCCAGGGCAGGCCAGGAGGGCTCGGAGTGCTGCCAGACTTCCATGTTGGACGCACAGATGCTGCGGGGACATCCCTGCCGAGGCTTCCAGGAGATGGGGGTACAGGCTCAGCACAAATGTCAGCAGCTCTGGCATGTCCGCCTTGCACGCATGATTGACCAGCCTGCACGGGAGAACCTGTTCTTAAAACATTTTGGGCAGCTTGAGCTTGCAGCCACATGCCTGCAATACTATCCATCTCTTCAAGCACAACCTTGAGAATATCCAGCTTGACATTTTAGAGCAAGTATTTTCATTGAAATATTTGCAATCCGCAGATTGAGTCAAGTGGAATGTGAAAGCACCATAGCCAGTGAGAGGGATTCAGCTAATAGATTTCTGCACCCAGAATTCATGCTTACATTGACAATCGTGTTCCACGCCGAGCCCCTTTCCCCTACAGGCATCAAGACCCCACAGAAGCATTACGACTGAAAGACAAGTGACAGCAGTCCATGCCACCCATCAGCAGCTTTGCTACCCCCACACCCACCTCGATGCGACATGAGCCAGATCCGCAGCACCGGGCTGGCGTTTGGCGGCCAGCAGGAGCCCCACATCCAGCGTGGGTCCGCCACCGCCGGGGGTGGACGCCGCCGGGGCCAGCTCCCGCGCCAGGGCTTGGGAGGGGCAGAGCAGCAGGTGGCGAGGGGGCGACAGCAGGCAGCCACGCTGCACCTCCAGCCACACCAGGCCAGGGCGCAGCCCGGCAGGGAGCTCCACCTCCCAGCCTCCCTGGGCGGCGATTTATGCATCTGATCGTCAGCTGTGGCATGTGAGAGGAAAAAAGGCCATGCCAGGCTTCTGGAATGAAGACACTGAGAGTTGATCTCTAGGTACCATAAGGAAAGCCCGAGGGTGACAGGGCAAAGCTGTTCACATTTCGCTTTTTCCCTTGCTGCGCTGCACCAGGTGCAAACCTCTGGACACCTGGCATACTTTGTAGCAAGTGTAGATCGCTGGATGACTCACCAAGATTGCAGGTAGACTTTCTCGGCATGCCTGTTCAAATAACAGTGGAGAGGTTCTGAAGTGGCAGTGGTTGGAGAGGCAGAGAGATCTGGGGCAGGGGGGGGGGGCAAAGCCAGACAGGGTGGCGCTGGGAGGTCAGGTGGGCAACAACCGCACACACACCCCCTGCGTCGATCTGCAGCGGAATGGCCTCAGAGTTAAAGAGAGGCCTCTCAAATTAATCTCTCCAGATCTCTTCTTTTCACATTCAAAGTATGGTCATCTATTCCGACTGTGAGCCGCAGAAAGCGTGCTGGGTAGGTTCAAACCCCAGCACACAATCTCCTTAAACGGGCTGATGAGCTTTTGGATTAACAGCCATCCTGCTCCCCCTCTCTTGACAAGCAGCGGGTCTGAAAGCTGTCTGAGCCCATTCTGTAGCCTATAACTGTAACTCCACCTCAGCGCCCCTTAAATTTCCTCACAATGAGATTTCCGATCATAGGTACACAGACCTAGCCGCATCAGAGCTCAGGCTCGCTGTGAGCAACAGCAGCTCAAACCCCCATTTCTTGACTCTGCAGTATCAATAAAAACCCGAAGTTTATTGAAGAAGGCACCTGTCTCGCCTGGTCCTCCGTCACGACCGCCTGCATGACAAGATGCACGCACCCCGGCCGCAGGTACCCCTCCGCCCCCACGGGGGTGCAGTTCAGCCACCCCGTCAGCTGCTGCTTCAGATCCGCGGGCAGCTGCGCGGGCGTGCAGTTGAAGAGCTTGATGGAGAGGCGCACCACCAGATTCTCCGAGCGATACTGGGGCGGGGATGGGGGTCCCATGCCGCCGGGGCCCATCATCGCCAGGGCTGTCTCGAAGCTGTCCTCCTGGAACAAAATGATGCAGGATTTGCTGCAATTGCTTGAGGGGAATGGAATGGTGCACTTGGTGGGGTTGAGGGGGGGAGGGATATGATTCTCGAGGCAGACGGAGAGAAAGAGAGAAATTTTGTTGTTTGTGTTGGTGGTATTCTCAGCTGACACAGTGGCATGATTTGGTCAGCAGAATGAAGCTTTGTGAATCAGATTCAGGATTGATCAGCCGCATTTGTGCGCTTCCCAGCCTTGAGTATCAAGGAAGTTTCCAACATAAGGTGAGCATCCCTAACAATGGTGCGAGTTCAGAATCCACCCAAGCATGGCGTCTGCGTACAATGTGCTTTTTCCTTGAGCAACAATTTGCTATAGAACCATCCAAATCTTGATTTATTCCATGTAATGGTAAAATTACATTTACATGGAATATAATGTAATGTATCCAGACAAGCGTTCAGGTCAGTTCTCAGCAAGTCAGGGTGGGGAGCCTGGGGAGCCTGGTCGCTTGCATAAGCAGCCTCCCAGATTCAACGCGCAATTTTTGCCCCAAGCCAACTCCCAAACCCAACTCCCATACACAACCCTTTCCCCTCTCTGACAGCATGCGAGCAAAAAAATGGAATGGATAGTTGTTTGAACACAGGCGCCCAGGCAACGGGGCTCACACTCGGGACATCCACCGCTCCGGTCTTCAATCCCAGGTGGCCGGAAGCAGAGGGCGCCTCCTGCAGGCTGTGGCTGCCATCGGCGGTCTGACCCCTGCCCTCCCAACCTTGAGGCGCGTCCCGGTACTCCATGGCCCCAAAATCCTCCATCACAAATCCTGTTGCAGCGGTCTCCTGTAACAGAACACTGACTTGCAAGTATTCTGGAACAAGGAACAATGCTTTGTGCCATATCATGAATACATACCAGGGGGGATCCTAGCCTGAGAATTCTTCACGAAGTCACTTGCACACTGCTTCCTAGAAGCCTGCTTTTTGGGCATCACTGAAAACTGTTTGCGATACAGTATTAATACTGTAGACAACAGACAATTCTCTTTGAGCAGAAAAGCGCATTTCAATGCCATGGTAGGGAATGTCAGCTGACCTGAGGCACCATCATCTGAGGATAGCCCAGATCTCCTCCACCAGCACTGTGCATATCGATAGGCTGGCCAAGCGCAACCTCTGCCCCCAGGGGGGCAGAGACCCCAACCGACACCATGGGGGTGCTGGTATTAGGGTCAACCCAACCCTGGGGTGCCGACTGCTGGGCAGGGAAGCTGCCCGGCAGCTGCATGGCATAGGGACCAGCGCTAGGGTCGGTGGGGTTTTGGGCCTGGCCGAGCCAAGATCCCAGGGTTGCCAGGGCCGAGATGAGACCAGCCTGGCAGGGGGTAGCCTGGGAGGGGGTCTCGGGTTCCTGCTCGGCGCCGTCCTTCTTCTGTCGCCTCCGCCTCCTGTGTAAATGAAAAGCTGTAGGCAGGCGACCCAATGCAATACAGCAAAAACTCTCTACACTGCAATTTCAATTTGTTGACACACTTCTGCAACCCCCAGAAAGACTTACACTCTGATAGCTTCTGTGATCCTAGCTCACCAACGCAAGCTGTTTGTTCGACTCATAGCCACAGCTAATGCATCAAATCTCAAAACTGATTTTCTCCAAGCACCGCAAATACACTGCCGATACTCGCTCCATTATCCATGCTCTGTCTTGAAGCTGCCACTTAATATTCTGATTGACGGGATGGATAGGGGCAAGCACTTCCAAGAGACAAGAAGATGTCAGCAGCAAACCTGGCATTGTGCTTGGCCAGCTGGTCCTTGCAGCTGCGTCGGTCCCCCTGGAAAGCGCTCAGCTCGTGACACCTGCCATGCACAGGGGGTCATGTAATTATATTAAAGCCTGAAAGTGCTGATCTTGTATCAAGAGGCCCCAACCTCGTCATGAGAGTTCAAACACCGCCCAACAGATGCCATATTTGCATCATGCTCCTTCTTCTTGTGCAGGACCACGCTGTTTCCCTTGCCCTTTGTGTGATTTTCGTTTGAAGCAGGGTCGAGCCCCTGCTGATCCATATTGAAACTTGCTTCCTGGGGAAACGCTACCAAGCATCCAGCAGGTGCTACTCTGTGAGGATCACTTGTGACACCTAGCGACCGTCCTGCAGCAACTGTTTGCAAAGTTCAGCAGCAATCCTGGGAACCATTCTTTGCAAATTCCAACAGCCCTGCTGCAATTGTCGCATATGACACCAAGCGAGGGGGTAAGAGCAGGAAAGTGCTTCAAGGCGGCCGACCTTCCGCACTGTTGGCAGAAGCGCTGCACCCGGCCGGCGCGCAGGAAGCGCGGCTCCTTGATGTGCACCTCGCAGATGCGGCAGCGCTGGTGGTACGTGCTCAGCCCCCCCAGGTCCTTGCCGCACCCCTCCACCTGGCAGCACGCCGCCTGGCCTTGGGGCCTGCCGCTCTCTGGGGGTGGGCTGGCGCTCCCGATGGAGTTCTGCAAAGCAATATGCACTTCTGCAAGGAGCCTCCAAAAAATGAGCTACGGGGGCAGCTTAAGAGGTGCCATGGGAAATTGAACCAAAGGTCAGCCTCAGCACTGCGCTTTATTGTTACAGCCGAGGAGCTGTCTGGGGGTGGGCTGGCGCTCCCGATGGAATTCTGCAAAAGACACATGCACCATCGGCTCAAGTGTGCGACAAGCCTCCAAAAACAAGCTCAAGGGTCAAGTGAGGGGTGCCATGGGAATTTGAACCCTGGTCAGCCTCAGCACTGCAGTTATTTGTATCAGAGAAGAGCCACTCTCTGGATGTGGGCTGGCGCTCCCAATCAATTTCTGTGAGAGAGTGCACAAGCAGACAGCAACTGTCTTATCTACATGAGGCCCCATGGCATGACGTCCAATTGCCTTATTGATTCAGTGCCAAAGCCTGATAGGCTTATTCTTCCTTCCGCCCTTTGCACCATGTTATGTCTGCACTGCATGGTATTTTGCTCGGAAAAGGTCCGGGTTGTTCAGTAGAGAATCAATGTATGGTTGCGCTGGAATCAATGGCTTTTAGCACCAATTCGAACCTGAATAGCCTCAAGATCTGCTCTCCCCCTCACTACTTCCCTCCCTCCCCCTTCCACCCCTTTTTCCCCAACACAGTGAGAGAAAATGGAAGTTTTGCATCGTGAGTTTGAGTCTGCAATAAGCCCACAAAAACGTGGCTGAATGATATGAGAGGTGACATGAAAATTTGAACCCATGCTCATGATCTGCACTTTTTTGTCTTTGTTCTGGGTCTTCCCATCAGACATTTCTGGCGCCTGGTTCCATGACCCTTCAACTCCCCCACAAGCTGTCAATTCAGCTGATCAGTCTTAATCACCCCCTAAACTAGCCTCCTCTCTCCTTCACAATGTCCAGCCTTATCGATTATTGTGTACTGCGTACATTGTGGAGCTGATGGAGGCGCTTGCCGCCTGTCCAAGCTAGTCCCCTTTTCACGCACCCCCCCCCCCT
>QAXI01000428.1:738890-749122 GCA_004335615.1 Chloroidium sp. JM
AGGGGGGGGGGGCAGGTATGCCAACAATTACAGAGTTTCGTTCCAACTTGGCGTCCGAATTTACCAAGAGTAGATACGAATGGATGCTAGAGCAAGGTCAGCCAATCGCTGACAGTGTCAGTGCCCAAATTGCCAAGGCTCCTCCAAAAGTACCCAATCCTTTTTGTGGGAAGACGGGTTTGACTTTGGCATCGACTTTTGGAAGATTGTTATGTAGAGGTTTGTATCCCAAAGCGACTGCAGTCCCAACCGCTCTCAAACGAGTGTGATCATGTTCAAGGTGGCTGGGGGAGGCAGCATGAAGCTGCGATCCGATGACCCCCACTACCTGCTCCATGTGGACCGCTGGTGGAACGTGCTGCTCCCAAAGTTGGCGCCCTATACGCGCTCCAGGGGTGGCCCTATCCTCATGGTGCAGGTAATCACACCGCCATAAAGTCACTTATTACTTAGCTAGCCGCAGGGAAATGTCTGCCATATATCCTGCAGCTCTGTTGTTAAATGCAGGTCGATTCTTGCGAACTTTCGTCAAATAAAGCCAATACAGTATGACCTCCCCTGAGTGACCGGTTGACTGGGCTACCAAGCTCACAACTCTCGTGGTGTCTTCTGTCTCTTTAAAGAGACGGCCGGTCTGCATTCCGAATGACGATGCAGAATGGCCGCAAAGGGGCACTGCTGAGAGGAGGTCATACAGTACCTGTGCAGCCGTGGGGGACATTTCTTGCAAATCTCAATTGTTGGCGCAATTTTTGACTTTTCAAGCCAGCATGGCAACACTTGATCAGCTCTGAGAGCAAAGCAGACATGGAAGGTATGAGAGGTAGAGTATGTCTGCACAGCCTACATTCTTGCATTGCCTTTTGAAAGGAGCATCGGTGTCTCCAACTGGTCCCCCTGCTGTAGGTGGAGAACGAGTATGGCTTCTGCGGGGACAGCAAGCCGTATCTGCGCAACCTCATAGGGGTTGCCAGGCAAGCAATGGGGGATGTGGTCATCTTCACCACTGATCCGCCCTCCATCATCGAGAAGGGCAGCATTGCAGGGGACGAGGTCTACTCGTGAGCCTCTCTTCATGAGAATGTCCTGCGAATTCTTGAATGTACATCCTCTGGGGGTGTCAGCGGGACACCATCGCTTGCCCATAAAATGTAAATGAGCCATGCTGTTCTATTCTTGCCAGCTATGCAAGAGAGACGATGCTTGGGGCTTGGACGCAGAGAATAGTGAGTACTGTCGGCTGTTCTTTGCATATGAGTTGGTTATGATGGATGCATGCTGAGCAGAGGAGCTGTGGAACTGAAGAGAAGAAGCTGTGTGTCATTGCAGGGTTGTAGACTTTGGACCCCAGGTAAGGATTATTGCTTAATTTAAAAGTTGCAATCACCCTTATCTGCATTTAAAAAATGGGTGTCTGTCTTGGCGCTTCCTGTATGAAGCAAATTGGGCTAACAATTGCAAGTGATGCAGTTGAATGCATCGGAAGCATTTGCTGTCCAAAAACAGATGAATCCGCCAGGCAAAACCCCGCCTTTCTGCAGCGAGTACTAGTAAGTCTCCCTTCAGCCCCCATCTGTTCCTTCATAAATACCTCTGATTCTGTCCTTGTTTTGGTTCGCATTTAGTCTTGCCTCTGTGTCCAAGATATCAGTCTAGCAGCAGAAAATGCAGCCAAAGATTGTCTCCATTCATCGCCTATTCTGCCCTATGCATATCAAGAATGGGTTCACTAGGGTCTCCAAGGAATTCAACTCAGGTAGGTATGGGAAGGAGAGGTGGGGCACGGGCTTTCAGATTCTGATTTAGTGAGGGAGAAATTGGCAGCAAAGCAGTCACATTGCCCCAACGTATTTGCACAATGCAGCACAGGGTGGCTGACCCATTGGGGCCAGGAAATGGCAAACACCAGCGCCCAGCAGATGACTGACTCCTTCACCAAGATCTTGCAGTATGGGGGAGGCGTCGGCAGCGTCAACTTATACATGGCCCATGGGGGCACCAACTTCGGCTTCTACGCTGGTCAGCCTTTCACATGGAGACATCATCACATCAATCTCACATAGGGCAATCAACTATAGCATGGTTCCACCCAGGTTCAAATCCTGGCCACATTGTGTGTAAATCTTGTGATATTTTTCAATGTCTTTTGGTTGAAGTTGTAGGAGGGAAGTATTGGCTGCTATGGAGGTTTGTCCTGGTGCTCTATCTCTTGCAAACTTCTCGACGCATGGGAGTTGGAAATCCCCAAAGCGCAATCATACGTTGAGAGGACAAGCCCCTGCGATTGAGAGACAGATCTCTCTTAAATTGTGATCTTTCTCTTCACACCTTTTAGATGCAGGGTATGGCATCTGACGTTCCTGTGGAGCAAAAAGACAGGAAGCATTGTGGCCCCCATGCGCCTCCATACTTCGATTGTGAGGGCGGAAAGCCTGGTCAGCCGTCTTGGAACGATTTTAAATTCCTGATCTGCATCACTGATGTTCCAAATACTCTGCTCAGGTGCGGGCCTGAGTGGGAAGGACTTCCTGCCCCAGATCACCAGCTACGACTATGGGGCCCCGCTGAGCGAGCAGGGTAGGAATGGCCAGCCTGGCCTTGGCGGCGACAACAAGTATGAGGTAGTATCTGCCATTATCTTCATAGGTTCCAATGCATGTCAAGCCGACACTGGAGACCCATGAATAAGATCAATTCATCGGAATTTCTCAAGCCGTACCACAATACCGAGCAGACTTTCCCCCCATCTCAACACTGTTTGAAGTGACATGAGCTGTTGATTCAGGACACGTCCGCTCTGCTGATTGCATGCAACCTTATACATCTCTGGTCCCCAACATGACATGCATCTCGCTGATTCTCTTCTGCCATATGACTTTTCGAGGGGTCAAAGCGTAAGCCTCATGAGCATTCGCAGATGCTGCGGGCTGCCATCTCCAAACACACAGGCCAGAAAGAGGCCCCATGGCCCAAGGACCTGCCTACTGCCTCCTATGGGACCGTGAAGCTCAACCACTCCGTGGGCTTGATTGAAGCCGTCGCCAGGCTGTTCCCTGGCGAAGGCATCGCCTCCAAGCAGCCCAAGAATATGGAGGAGTACGATCAGGTGGGGCTTTGGCTTCTTTGGCATGAATGCAATCACGTGTTCTCTCAAGCCACCGAATGTTTCTGGGCATGACTGGTGGTCAATAACAGAATTGCATTGCCCTGGGAGCGGGGTTGCCCTTCAGACGAATAGCTCAATGGGAACGACTCTTGGTGAACATGCTGGAAACACCTGCTTGGGCATCGGGGGACGAAAGCATAGATGAGATTCAAGTCTAGGCTGGCAAGGCGTCACCCACAAAACAAAATTTTCCAGGGGCATGGCATGATGCTGTATGCCACATTCATTCCGGGCGAGAAGCTTGCCGGGGGCGCCACCCTGGACTTTGGTGGGCCAGTGCACGACTTTGCGCACGTGAGCCACGCACTCTTGCACCCCACTTTCATGCAATCCATTGGCATTTCTGCTTTTGATCACTTCAGCAGTGAGCAAATCATGGACGGACGACATGATTTCCAGGCACTGATTCTTCAGACAAGAAATTGTTGTTTGCGTTAGGTTGGTGTCAATAAAATGGGTGAGGAATTCTGCCTGAGAGTTGACACGTTGAAATGTATTGTGAAGGTGTAGTGGATGGTGATAAGCAAAACAAAATCGGTTTGAATGTAGCACTGCACTGTTGAAGTGTAAGCTCGTATTTGCCTGCTCAACATGTCATCAGCTTGATGCTTGCTTGACTATGGTGGAGCCACTGAACATGCATCGCTGCTGACAGGTGTATTTAAATGGAGATCTGGTGGACATTCTGTCGAGGAGCAGCCCCCACTCAATCGCGCTGCCTGCATTGGCAGACTCGAAAACGACAAAGCTGCAAGTGCTGGTGAGGCTTACTGCATTGCAGAGATTGTGATGTGAGCTGAGAGAGACCCCAAAAGACCTAACAGTGCTGTATTCCCAAAAGTTCAGGAGGGCGTTCGTTATACGCCATCACCACAAATGCTGGTAGGTTGACGATCAACTCCCACCACCTACATCATCTCACCTTGCCAGCACTGCTTATCTGGCCAGACATATTTTATAAGGAGTTTTTCTTGGTATCCCAGTCACATATGCTCAGCATTCGTGGGCCTTTTGTGGGCTGATCGTCCAAAGTTCAAGGCAATTGCAGGTACATGCCATGGGAAGGGACAGCGGAGGGTGCGCCTTTGACCTTAAGGGTCTGGTCACACCCGTCACTCTCAACGGTAGAATCTCAATCCTTCCACCCTCATTCTGCAGCTGCGGAAGCATACAACGATGGTCCCTTCCGCCCCTTCCGCCTGAGACTCCGCTATGAATCTAAGCACGGAGGTCATCAATTGAAGAATTGCCAGATGGTACTCGTAGAACAATCTCAAGAATGGAATTCATAGGTAAACAAGAGAGCGAAGAGGTTGAGGTGGGAGGTCTGGACGCAGGTGATCCCCTTGACGGCTGGAGGACCTTCCTGCTGCCGCTAGACAATCTGGAAACGCTCAGGGAAGATCTGGATGCCATGCCAGCTGGTGAGAATGCAAACGGGTTGGGGCCAGCAGACCCCACAATTCTCAGGCATGCCACACCCTTCACAGCTGCTGGTGTACCCAGCATCGCATTGTCCCGCAGATACGACTTGCAGATTGCCTTACCTCATGCCCTGCTTGCACCTTTCAGGAAAAGTAAAAATTTACGAGAAAGACATGCGACATCCTCACTGGATGGGAGTTTCCACACAATCTTTCGCTCTTCTGTGCATCTGTGACATGCAACACCGCCTCCCGTTGGCACCTTCATCAACCTGTTGCTCATGCCATCTCTCATGTATGTGGGGGCATTACGACGTGGACATCAGATTCGGCATGCCTCACTCCCACATTGTTCTGAAAGGAAAGCCAATAAAGGGTCTTTGAGGCCTGCAGCAGTGTGTCAAGTCCGATCAGTATGCAAAGTCCAGCCTGTGTGCAGGGGAGAATTTGTCATAGATGGCGAGACAGCCTTGGGTAGCACAGGCCACCTTCCCGACACCTTCCTGAACCTCACTGCCTGGGGTAAGGGGGTTGCTTTTGTCAACGGGTTCAATCTGGGCTGGTACTGGCCCTCTGTAGGGCCGCAGAGCCATTATTTTGTGCCGGGACCCCTCCTCCGCAAGGGGGTCAATGAGGTGCTGCTGGTAGAGGTGGAGAGGCTGCCTGAGGAAAGGACAGGTACAAGTCTTGACCTGTGTCCTAGCAACGAATGTGAGATTGTATCCATTCTTGGGGCACCAAGCTGGAATGCTCATCAGTCCGTGACCGAGGTGGATCACTTCTTGGGGCATGCCCCAACTTGTGACCGCCTTCAAATTTGCATCATGGGGCAGCAGCAACACAATCTGTCCTTGTCTGCGTGATAGATTCCAGGTGCTGCCATCTTGAAAGCTGGCATTTCGTCCAATAGGCCTCGCGTTGAACGTTTGCCATTGAGTCTTGCTGGGTGAAAGCTGTGGGGCACACCAGATGGAGGCGCGCTTATGGCGAGTGGCAATCATGTGCATGGAGGTGCATTCAGCCTCAAGCTGAAAGGCATACTAGAGGCAAACACATGCGTGTGTGTGATATGGCAGGCTCTGATGCAACAATTTTATGCAGTTACTCTAGTGGAGGATCCGGACCTGAGGGGCCCTGGCGACAGACAAGCAGACGCGATGCCTGGCGCCGTCAGCATATCACGATGATATGGGTCTTGTGTACCACAGTTTTGGCCCTCCATGAGGACTCAACGATAGAAGTGAAGCAGATGTGGAATGGGAAAACCCAGATGAACTCATCACAGATGGGGAGAGGATGGGCCAGGCATTTCTGTGACTTATGAACCTATTGAGGCAATGTTGTCTCACAAGGCCTTATCAACAAGATCCCATTGCCCTTCATCACCTTGATTGTAGTCAACAGAACCTAGGCAGCTGTCCTATCAGAAATTAAACAGAGAGTCGTGCCACTGTAGTAGTGTCAAGTGCTGTGCCACAGGAATGTGAAAGCGTTCAAGGTCTTGCATTTGCTATATTCTCACAAGCAGGCTGATCTGTGAAACGTGTCAATTTTGCTTGTGCAAATTCTCACTCAGAATATTCACTCTCAAGTCAGGCCAACTGCCAGCGTGCCTCTCCACCTCATAGCAGACAGCAAGCTCTCCTCACATGAAGCCCATGCGCTTCAGGGTGTTGGCATATGTCTGGTGCATTCTCTGCGGCTGCTTCAACCTCAGGCGTTGCGCGTTGTTCTTTCTGAACCTCCTGCAGGCAGAAAAGAGGATTTTACACTGCCTCTGTTAATTTCAATTCGCGCATCTAAACATCCAGATGTTATTTATTGACCGTCCTCTGTCTCCTGCAATATGGTGTGAGGTGATGGCGCTCCATCCTCATCAGCTCTACCTGATTCTTTCACTGTTTTCCCAAATGTCCCGCAGCACAACGAAAGAAATGTGCCCACCTGAATTACCATCTACTTTCTACTCATTCTAAATGTCAAAAAACAAGGGAGCACCTGTGCCTGATCCCAGGCGGGATGAGCTTCACTGTCCCATCCTCGACTTCAGGCACCAATTTTCCCAGATTTGCTGTCAAATAATGCAACAGTTTTGCGTCCCGATATAAGCATCCACTCTTCCCCTTTTCAACGTCACAAGGAAATTGGTGTTCTCACAAGTGGAAGGGCACAAAATTTACCTGTGCCTGAACCCAGGCGGGAAGAGCTTCACTGTGCCATCCTTCATGGCCTTGAATCGCTCCTTGTAGGACGTCCGCAGCTTTATCTTGCCGCCCTGGAATTTGGGTTTCAGGCGGCAGACGTCTGCGTAGCCCCTGCCCTCCGCTGCTCCTCCGCTGCAGCAGCTGCATCCTGGGCTGCATCTGCCGCTTCCTGTACATTCACAGTGAAGGATTTTGAGTCAGCTGCTTGACATTGACACTTCCAGTCTCATGTGGACAGGCGTGGACAGGCGTGGACACCTGCGTCTGAGGACGGATGAAGTGATGTAGAGGGACGTCAGAATCAATTCAGGCACCTTTCTACTGTAGCAGTGTATCACCTATGAGACATGTACAAGTGAATGCCGCGAGAAAGGGTACCTGTGGTGCTGGGAGATGCATGAACCCTCTAGTGAAGGAAGCGTTCCTAGCAATGGCAAGATCACAAGAGAGTCTACCTGAAGTCTTCCCGCAAGTTGCATTAGTGGTTGGAATGCTGGGTCGAGAGGCAAACGCGGCGAAGCCTCTGCCCAGATCTACAACTGGTCTTGGAACGGCTGCAGAGATCTGGAATCTGCCTTGCAGTGCCAGAGCTGGGGATAGCAGGCTCCTGATTGCTGCCTGCGCGTTAGAGGTAAGAGCACAATCTTTCAACCCAAGAGCGAATTCTGCATATCATAAACAGCAAATATGACCGGGAACCTGTCAAAGCACTGAGGAATGCAGCTGCTTGCATTGTGCTTCTGTCTCAGAACCTCACCTGGTGCTCGTAAGTGCAGCTCATCATGCCCAAGCGTTGCCAGCAGCTCTGTCATTTGAAATGAGCATCAGAAGGCATCAAGCTAGATGAGGCATGAGCAGGATTGGACTTGAGACAAACATGTAGATGCGCATGCACGACAACCTTCGGAAAAACTGACCTTGAGTGCGATCTGCAGAGGCCAATTTTGAGCCTTGCTCATGTTCAAGTCAAGCTGTAGCTGAACAACTCTGCCAGTACTTGCAGGAACCGTCCGCAGGGATTGATCTACTTCTTTCGCCGTTCAAAAATGCAGGAAATATCTGTGAAGTAGCGACCTTCATGCACTGTGTAATCCAGCTTGAGATACTCCACAGGTCAATTGGCAAGGTTCACAGATGCTGCCGATGACTCATCGCGCTGCCAAGGTTTTTGAATCACAATCCCGCAAACTCGACCAGCGGAGCAACGCTCCAGTGACCGCACAGACAAGACGGACCCGCGGTAACATACGGTGATGATCTCCCTTTGCATGCATTTGCAGGCACAAAAGAATATACGTCATTGGAACGACCAAACCTTGGCCTTCGAAGAATGATCTTTGCTCGCCCCTCAGCAAACAGCCACACCGTTTGAGCACGTCAGGTACACAGTCTGTTTACATCTCGAGCAATTATCTTGTTTTCCTATCCGCTCACGCCTGTTATCTGTGCAGGTGTGTTTTAAGGATAGCCAGGTTGCCCTCAGGCAGAAACTGAACAGCTGAGAGATGCTGGGGAGTGTGTTCCGCACCGCCTCCACGCCCTCGCAGGGCAGCAGGTCCTCCTCAAGGTGAGGCCTGCTCATTGTCTTCCTCAGCTGTTGTGTGGCAATGCACCAGGAAATAACTCGGCGGGAAGACTTGATGTCCAAGTCGAGAGGGCTGCAAGTCTTGTATCCGCCAAAGTGAACGGCACATATACCCTGCTGTGCCATTCTTACGATTGCGACTCAGCTGTGCATGCCTCCCTGCCTGCATTTGCAATGCCTTGCTCATGCAACATGAAGCAACGCACGACTCCACACACGGATTCAACTCCTCTTCATCCTTCACTCCTTCACCTGAAGGGCCTTCCACACAATCTTTGCCATTTTTGCAGCTTGAAAGCTTCGAGGAGCCTGGGGGCATGCGCAGCGCCAGAATGGAGTGTGCCCCGCAGCCAAGCCAACCCCCCTACCCCAGAGCCAGGTTCGCCCGCCAAATTCAAGCAGCCTCGCTCTCAGCGATGGGCGTTCCTCAACCAGCTTCTCCGTTGGCTGTTTGTGCTTGCCCTGCTAGCTGCGGGAGCATTCCTCATCACCACGCACGGCCACTGGTGAGCATGTGCATTCCTTTGTTGTTCGACGGCTACTCAACACAGTATCCACCTGGGATGACACCCCTTGTTTGCTTTGAGACACTCATAACCTATTTCATGGGGATAAAGCTCATCTCTGTTCATATCCACGTTGAAATGCTAGCAATTTGGCTGTCCTGGCAACCTTCACCTCTCATCTTGCAGTATCAGCTCCATTTTATGGTTGGCTCAGCTGAGGAGGTCATTGCAGAGATGGAATGGTTTGTTTGCTTCTCCCTTGTTAATGGTGTGTGGGATGCGTTTCTGCGCCACTTTAGTATTCCTTCAGTTCTGTCAGTCCCTTTTCTGCACTGTTGTCCTATTTTATTTGCTCACAACTGAGGTGGGCGTGTGCAGGATGGCGGAGATTAGGGTGTCGGGACTGATCGCTTGCACCTGGGGTAGATCGGGCAAGGCCGACACCCTGGTGGTGTACGTGCACGACAGCATCGACCCCGAACACGAACGCAACCTGCAGTTTTTCGCGCGGCACGGCATCAGGCGGGGTGACGGGTGCGACTACCTGATCGTCATTCAGCAGGCAGGCCTTCTTCCCACCTCCCTTTCAATTTCTTCCCTCCACCTGTTCCTTGGAGCGAATCTTCATTCTCCCTCTTCATTCAGCTATATTGATATGGGCACCTGTAAATCCAGAAATGCCGCCCATTTGGCGGTTTGAATCTACCTTGCAGGACAAGGAGGACGATTCAATGCTTGCCTTGCCCGATGTGCCCAGCAATGCCCGCTTCGTGCACCGTTCCGCCCGTTGCTTTGACTGGGGCACCTTCGGCTGGGCCGTCACGTCTAGCGTGCAGCAGACTGGCGGCTACAGGTTCTTCATCCTGATGAACTCCTCGGCGCGCGGCCCCTTCCTGCCCTCATACTGGCCGGTTTGCCTTACAGCCTTTCCCTTGTCTCCCCCCTCCCTCACTTCCGCATGCTTCTCTGCATTCACAGCCTATCGTTGCAATTTGTCTCCTTGTCCAGCCCAGAACAGCCGATTGCCCCAGGGAGAAAGCTTCAAGGGACTGCCCTAGCGATGAGAGAGAAAGACTCTCTACCTCCCTGACCCCAGAGAGAACACACCCTGCACAAGCCCTCTAAGGAAGGTAAATGTAAGACCTGCGATGGTGTCTTCTTGCGGGCTGCAGGCCGACAAGCACTGGAGCAGGGTGTTCACCTCTCGCATCAACAGCAATGTCAAGCTGGTTGGCAGCACCATCAGCTGTGAGGCCACCTACGAGAGCAGCAGTGCGGAGTCGGACGTCCTGCAGATCCCCCATGTGCAATCCTACGTTGTGGCCATGGACCAGGTCACCCCCTCCC
>QAXI01000428.1:753115-771050 GCA_004335615.1 Chloroidium sp. JM
GGGGGAGCTGAAAACCACCTTCGTGCGCAGAATTGCAAGAGTAGTAAATTGCTTGCTTCCATGCATCAAATGCACCGTGCCTTGGTGGCCAGCCTCTTCCACGAGAAGGTCCAGGTCAAATCATCAGATTCGAGAGGAGGCCCCTCACTCAGAACCAAATGGAGACGTCTCGCGCCTGACCCTTGACAGTGAGAATCTCTGTCCATCAATGCCAACAGCAGCTTCACTGACCCAGCTGCCCTGTGACATTCGCCGTCCCCCGTGCAGGTTCACGTGCCCCAACCGCCTGCAGCGGCTTGCGGTCTCTAAGAAGGCTGTGGAGGCGGTGCTGGCACGCCCCCTGGAGCTGGGGGAGGTGCCCGAGGAGGACGACGATGCCGAGCAGGAGCAGGACTACATCGCCAGCTACGCAATGCAGCAGGTGGGGAGGCCTAGGGTCAATCTGTGATTGGTGAATCATTCCTCATGGGCAGAGGCTTGCAGTCTGATTGTATGCACAAGTCTGAATCCAACAATTTGCAGTGGACAAAAAAAAATTGACACCGTGATAACAAAAAAGGTTCCTTTATCAGGTTGGAGGCACATTGCAACCCCTTATACCAGATATGCAAGCAGTGGAAAAGGGGGCCGTGGGGGAAGGGTTGGGGAGGAGAGGTAAGGAGGGGGATGTAGAGAGCCCTTCAGGTAGGGCATGCTGATTGCTCATGTACTCTCAAGTATCAATGAGACGCCGCATGTTGCATGGCCGACTGAATGTCAAAAAATGACCGACTGCAGTGAGGAGAGGGAGGTGCAGGATTTGAAACAAGCTGATCCATGCAGCATTCACTGAGGACTGCACCTCCTGGATCTATCAAGTGCTATCGATTATCACGATATCGTCAATTTGCAGGATGACGAGAGGTCCCTGCACCGGTTCAAGGCCAAGGAGCACCAGGAGTGGCTGGAAAAGCAGGAGCGCCTCAAGAAGGAAAACTCCACCAGCGAGGACGACTCTTACTCATCCGGCAATTATGAGGAAGGAGACACCGGCGAGGGAGGCTCTGATGACTCGCAGGGCAGCCAAGATGCGGAAGGGGATGGTGACTCAGCAACACAGGGGGCTGATGGTGGCAGTGATGACCACGAAGATGGGTCTGGAGAGGATGCCACAGGGGAGGGCGGATCTGGGGGGAATGGGGATGAGGGCAGCCAAAGGTCTGACGAGGGCAGTGAGAAGAAGTCGAGCCGGAAGCTGTCGAGGGTGCAGCGCTCAAACCGCGTCAGGAAAAGGGGGGAGAGTCTCTAATTCACACAATCTTTTCCTTTCAAAAGTGAGGAGGGACTGTTTATGACAAGTTCCTGTCTTTCCAAATTCGAAGAGCTGATTAAGAGAGACTGAGCCTGGGTTGCTATTGGACTGTGTTGTACATTGATGAATGCCTCTTATGGCTGCAAGCAGCCCCTCGCGGTTGTCAGCCTATGTGCTGGAATAAAACAGGTCTTGGGTCTTGTTTCTAATGAGGTGAGATTTGGTGGCCTCCACCTCTATTTCTTGTAGTCCTTGTACTAGATTGATTTTGCAAAACACTGAAGTATAGTGTCTATTGACAGTAGTCGTCCTCCTGAGAGCAGCTTCTCCGAGGATTTGCTTGATTTCAGCTTGGATCAGAGCCCACATTGGACAGATATTCAGCAGAGAAGATTTTTTGGGTTCAGCTCATCCCACCTTTGAACCTGCTGTAAATTCTTAAACGAATAACCAGGAATGCCAAACTAGTACTTTTGAAAAGGTTGACTTATTCTCTTGTAAAGTGGCGTATGGGTCCCTCTTGCGGTTTGACAGTTGTACTACAGGTCATTGTGCTGGCAATGCATTTGTACACAATGTATGACTTGATCAAAGTCCATCTGAAGTAAAGGACAAAGACTTTATGATGCCTAGGCCTGCAGTTTGATGTGAGGTCAGATTCTAGGTTAAAACATGTGTAGCTTATAATTCCTCCCTATTGACAGCAGACACACAGCGCAATGTGCAGAAATGACTGTCAACCTGTTGGGAGAAGAACAGGTACTTCAGAACCAACACTCCACATAAGACCTCTTATGGTGTGCTACAGTCTTGTTGCATGCACTGCAAGAGTCATCTTCCTTCAGCAACCAGAGGGCTCAGGGCCAGCGTCAATAAGCCCGCACACTGCATGATTCTCAGTCAGTTGCACAAAAGCGCTGCTACAAACCCAAGATGCACATGATATCCCGACTGCAAAACTGGATCCCCCTCAAAACTTGCATCGACTGTCAGAATCTGTCAACAACATGGGCGGAAAAAGCGGCTACATCCTAAGCCCATCTGTGACTCTCGTTCTGATGGAGTCCATTGCCGGAAGGTCTTCGCAGAACACCTGCCAGGGGGGTGAACCCTCTCCGCTCCGCCGCACAGACCCATCTAGCTGCACCTGCACGCGGAAATCTGGCATGTGGACATGAAAGCTTTGATTGGGGTTAAATGCAGTTTGGTGCAACAGGTCCTTCACATTGCCACACAACAATATCAGCTGAAACCCAGATTGTAAGCAGCACTGATCATTTGCCCCCCATGGGCATCAGAAAGCATGCCAGCACTGCTCCTCTGGCCCCCCAAGACTTGAACCTTGTTTATGCGATTAAGTGAGTACCCACTTCTAAAATCTTGCCCTGCAGAATCAGAACCACAGCAGACCAGATATCATCAGTCTTTCCCTCTATCAGAGAGTGGACCCTGATCCCTGCATGGAAGAAAGCGAAGGCACACCTGGATGTACAAATGCTGTCCCGTGGTCTTTGCCTCCTTCTTCAGCTCCTCCACCCATGCTAGCCACTCGGAGGTGTCATACGGCTCGATCTCGAACGAGCGGCCAGGGGGTTTGGCTGGGGCAGAGGAGGCTTTGGGCGGCGGGGGGGGAGGGGCGCTGCTGCCGAAACCCTTCTTTTCTTTCCTGCAGGCACCAGGCCAGCTTCTTTTGCAGCTGACCTTTGGGAAGACCTTCACGAGACACTAAACAATTGGTGGGGCAGGATGGCCAAGCTCTCCACGGAATGGATGCAGTAAAGCTAGCTCAGGATATAGCCTGCCCCTGATATATGTAAAGGTACATATCCAATCCTCATCATTTGACTTTTAACAAGCCTGCTACAGCAACTACACTACTGTCGAATAGTGGGTCATGAACCTTTAGTTGGGGTCTTGTGAGGATGCCCTCCCCCTCGCCTCCCTCCCCACCCTGTACACCCCACCAGAAAATACACACACACACGAGGAACTAAAAACATAATAACAAATATTCAGATTGGGCCTCACTTGCTGCTGAACTCCTTCTGGAGGGCCTCCAGCTTGGCCGAGGGGTCGTCCTCCGTCACGCGCACGGGGATGCAGCTGACCCCGCGCTCCCGCAGGCTATCCATGTAGGGCTCTGCCGACTTGAGGGCGCGGCTCACCTGGCCCTTGCTGCCCGTGATGATGACGGGCCGTGTGCTGCCGCGCAGGGCCTCCAGCGTCACCAGCCTGTCCTTCCCCAGCTTCACCTGCAACCGAGCAACTGTTCCTGAAGGCTCGTGTTGACTCCAAGCCTGCTGCTTTCCCCACTGGGCTTCTTCCAGGAACAAGGCCCAGAGTTGCTGTCTGCCAACTTCGACTCCCTGTGTCCAAAGCTTGTTGTACTGGGAAGGGGAGAAAGGAGCAGAATTCCGTGCTCGTGTGTGTCGCAAATATACCTCAATTGAGATCCCGCATCTCTCCTGCACAATTCCGGGACAACATGTGCTCACATGCACTCGACAATGAAAAGGACACCAAGAATTTACAGGAGCTGTTTTCAACACTCCCCCATAACGTAGTCACAGGTCCGTCACTGTGCTCATCCGTAAACCAGTGATCCAAGATCTCGATACACATACGCAGAGTTCCACATTCCACGGCAGACAAACACACTCACACAGCAATTGGTCAACGCATCCTGCTGCCACGACAGGGTGCCACCCTTCTGCTTGAGGATGCCAGGGAGGGGAAGAAAACCCACCTGAAGGCGAGCCAGAGCCTCCTCCCGCTCAATGATCTTCTTGTCGGCCCGCTGCTTCTTGAGGTCCCTCTGGAAGATGAACCCCAGGATCCCCACCGCCGCGCCGTTGATTGCCAGGTTCTTGAGGGTTTCCGTCAAGTCGGGGGCACCCTCACCACCTGTGCAGCAACCTCTCATTTGGCAGCGTGATTGACAAGGAAGAATCTCTGAGATGTGCCCCGTGATCCTTTCCTTCACCCTGCAAGCTCCATAAGCAGCATTTTCGATGTACGCTTTTGATCTCTTCGACTCATGGTAATTGCTCAGGTGCATTTCTCCCTGCGTGCAAGGAAGGTGAAACAACACAGGGCTTCTTCATGAAGAGATATATAATGGTGCATAGAGCATTTAAGAGTTTGACATGGTTTCCTCTGAACCCTTCCCTCCCCCTCCCTGACCATGTACACCACTTTCAAAAGAACCGTTCTCAATTTTCTTGCTCTTCATCACTGCAATCGCAAACCACAGTGTTTCCTCCGCTGAAGCCCTTTCCACACGCCTTGCTCATCCCTCGCTCTTCGACACTGCGATTGCAACCTGTATCCACCATTCAAACCCTCCAGGCTGTGGCTTTTGTTTGTAGAGTATCATGCGCACCTTGCAGGGCAGCAACGAGGCGGCTGAGGATGATGACGAGCCCCAGCAGTGCGCCCGCGCCCAGGCCGCTGGACAGGATGATCCTGGCCAGCCGGAAGGGGGCCTTCTGCTCCGCGCGGATGCCCACCAGGCTTTTCTTGGAGATGCCGCCCTTCATGTTCTCGGCGGAGTCCCGCCATTCCCGCCGCTCCCGCAGGGGAGCCAGATCCTTGTCCTGCACGTCCCCACTCGTTTCCACCTTGCCCATTTTTGTATTGAATGCTTTTCTGACGAGATGTGGATTCAGGGTGATCATGCTGGCTTGGAGTGCTTGCGTAGTTCCAGCAGTGCAATCAGAAAGATAGGAATCCACGGCTGGGACCTGAAGGAATACGTTCAGAAAAATTGGCAGAAATTGCCCTGGCCTAAAACTTGCAAGTTGATCGCATATCTTTTTGCAATGCAGATTGCATCCTTTCAGGCACTTTGATCCATCTGTGTGACATGCGAAAGTGACATACCAAAATGTCTAGCATATGGCTATGACCAGAAAGAGAGTATTTGATCACCTCCATGGCAGTCTTCAGGGGCAGCTGGTAGTTGTTGACAGCCTCTGACACAGAATCCGTCGCTTCCTGAAACCGCTTGAGCTTGACTTGGCAACATGCCGAGTTGTACAGTGCTGCCTGGGTTTCCTCTGGCCTGGGCTGAGACTCCAGCGCCTCCTGGAAGCTTTTCAATGCTTCCTCATACTGCTTCTTCTTGAACAGCTCCAACCCCGTCTCCACGGCCTCCCGGGCTTTGGTGCTCGAACTAGTATTAGCAGCTGCTCTGATACAAAACGATCCCTTCGGCTTTGAGATGACTATTCTTTGAAAGCTAGGGGACTGGAGTGGATTTGCTGGCTTGCTGAGCAGTCTCCGCTGCTGGAGTACGAAGCAAGTCGGTGAATGTCTCGCACCCACAATTGGGCTGCTTAGCTGACAGCTGAGCGCGATGCTCATGCTTTGCTGTGTAATCTTTATGTAATTGCGGTCAACGATGACATGTTCTTAAAGAGGAAGCCTTTCTCTTCAAGGACAACCTTGTTGCAGTCTTTTGAAGTCAGCTGAAAGTCGCAATGCAATCGTTCTGCTTCAATTCTGACCACAGCGAAGGCCGAAAATCTTGAATTACTACACTGTCCAGCTCCTGAGCTGTATAACCATTACGGGGCACGGTGTTCTACGCCATCGTGCATGCACGACTACTAATGAATAATTTGAAGAGCAATTAGCCGTCGACCTTGGCAACAGTCCTCCCAAAACTTAATTTGAATCGACAGCAGTCAGCATCCGACCGATTGCAGCTTGAGAATTTGCTAGACGCTTTGGCATGCAAAGTCGCTTTCGAATCAGCATGGCGCTTCGGGCCACGGATGAGTCTCTGATCTTCTTAATGAAGAATGATCTGACGCCAGCAACTCAGAAAGTGGCATCCAACAAAATCCACAAGCAGCAACACCCTGGACGCAAATGCATGCAGCGAAGCACTGTGAAGCTGCATTCGATTTGAAGAAGCAGGTGTTCGGTGCTGCTCTCGGACTCTGCATAAACGCTGAGTGCCTTAAACTCTAAACTCAATTTTTATCAAGCACATCTTCTTATATCCAAGTTGCATCCCTCCTGCTCTTAGCACAAATTGCCCATTCCGCGAATCCACGCGTACCCTAGTTGGACCTCGCTTCCCTTGAGGCCGCAAAGCGTAAACTAGTATGCATTTCACAGGTCAGGCATTTCTCTGCAGCTTACATCTGCTCGACAACGGCTTGCAAAGGCAAATAGGCGTCATTGACCAACTTGACTTCAGCTGCAATTCCTCTGACAGGGCAACATCTCAGAATCTGGCGCATATGCCTGGGTGTGCTCATCTGCTTCAGCTTTGCTAGAGCACAGACTCAGATCGCACAGGCCACGACCGGCACAAACTCCTCCACAGCACAGTGCTTGGCCCAGGGACTCAGCGGCCAGTGCAAGTAAGGCACTTGCTCCATTGCTTGCTGCTAGGTCAGGACATTACGAATCAGGGATTGCAATCTGGCTAGGCATGTGTTGCTTTCCTAGCTTTCCATTGACATTGGACATGGTCCCATGCATGCCGATTCTGCCGCGGCCTGGTAAATTAAAATGTATACCAAGTCCTTTCTTCTGTGTGAGACTGACTCACGAGATGCCCCTCCCGAGATCAGTAACTTTGGTGCAGCTCCTGCGTGTGCTGCTGCTACAATGGCACCAGCGCTTTTGTCGACAAGCTGCCCTCCGCGGACTGCCAGTGCAAGACGTCCTTCAGAGGAAACGACATAAAGCTGGCAGTAACGCTGGCGGTGTTGGTGCTGGTTCCCACGCTGCTGGCCAGCCTGTACCTGGGTGGGCAGCTCTGGGTCTCCCCCTACAAGAAGCCCAGGTGAATGGAATGCCTGCCAGCATGTGGCTCATCATTCCTGTGATGCAGTAATCCATACGGGGAAGGTGAAAGCTGTATGCGAGGGGCACAGATATTTTGCTGCCAGAGGTTTGAGTGCTTGATCCTGGGCCCACAGGTGTTCGAGGTGATGTAGGAACACGGAGAAAGGTCATGCTAGCAGACAGTCAACACAGTGCACAGGGGTCATCAAAAAGCGCAAGCAAGAGCACCACTCTTGCAATTGTCTGCACTGGCCATATTGCAATTGAGGACATGTGCTCGTTTTTGTGATTTTCAGAGCTGGGTCTCCCATAGTGTATCTTGCATCCACTGCTGCATTCTGCTGCCAATTATGCCAATGGCTTTGCATGTGCAGGCAGACCGCTGCAAACCACAACCTCAGCCCCCATAGCCGCGCAATGGAGCTGACCTGCCGCACTCACTGAATGACTACTTCTGGCGTTATGCAAACGTAATTTGGCTATGGAGTTTTTAATTCCTGGATTGCCATGTCTGGCTTCAAAGTCAACCTTGCCTTCAACCTTGCCTTGCAAAACTCTCCTTAGAAATCTTGCTTGGTGGAGACCTCACTTGCTCTTGGACCAGAATTGCTTTAAAGAAGGGGGGGAACGTGCGGAC
This sequence comes from Chloroidium sp. JM, assembly GCA_004335615.1. NCBI lineage: Eukaryota > Viridiplantae > Chlorophyta > Trebouxiophyceae > Watanabeales > Watanabeaceae > Chloroidium > Chloroidium sp. JM. The sequence continues at coordinate 760,849 of QAXI01000428.1, forward strand.
AGATAGGACAGCGCACCTGAATTTCCGATCAATATATAGTAGGCTGGATTCATTGAAACTCCTCCATGCTGACTCAGAGTTGAGTGAGCTTAAGAGTGAATGAAGGGGACTTCAGATTGATCGGACCAATATAGCAATGCGTGCGTTGTGGATTTGATCAAACTGATTGTTGCCCCACGAATTTACAAATTTGCAGGTGAATAGCTCACCCGAAGCAGCAGATTGAATTTCAAGCTTGAGCCGAGAGACAAGTAGCCTAGTAGATCTTCAATAGCATTCTCTAGAATACACAATCTCACAATCGGGGAGCTGGAAACTATCCGCTGCAGCAGCAGCGTGAAGTCAGCTTTAAAGTTCTGGTGACAGAGACGAGATTGTTGACGCTCTGACCCTGCGATGCTGGATGATCCAGGTGTGCCTGTCTGATGTGTGATTAACACTTTGCATGCACGCAATTGTGTATAGAAAACTCAGGTGCGAAGAATTTGAGCAACTGAGTGCACCAGAAGCACAATAGCCAAATACGGATGGAAAGTCGCCGCATATGACCTACATCTGAAGCAGGCGTCGGCAACGGAGAGAGTTGCTTGAGGGCTCAGATCAGAGGCTCTCAGCCCTCTAGATGAGATTGCCCACAACAACTACCAAAGCAAAGAAAGACCCAGGAATCTGCTTCTCAGTGCGACCGTTCACTGTCTCCCTGGTTGTCAACGTCCTGCTGGCGGCATTTCTGGCATACAGCTTCTTCAGCCAAGCTCGCCTGCCGTGAGTGTTTCCATCGTTTTGCCCCTGGAGAAGGCTGCTAGCAGCAGCTTCCCATGTTTTGTTGTGCATGTTCAGCAGCTCGTCAAACTTCAAACTTTTACATAATGGATCTACTGTGCGGCAAGCATACTATCATAGCAGAACTTGAGAGATGGGGGAAGTAGGAGTTCCATAGTAGGGTACTGTGTGTTGGGTGCTTGCAAATTTGCACACCTGGTGATTGCTTGGTTATGTAGACTTGCGATGATAGTCAGAATGTCTGACTGCGTAATGACCGCCAGCTGATGACTTACATACAAACGTCTGGGAAAGCGGGGATTTGGTGTTGCAGGGGCATTGATGATGGGAAGGGGTGGAGTTCAGAAATACAGCTCCAGAATGTCAAGGCGGAGCTCAGCGTAAGCCCTCTGCTGCTTCATTTCCCTGTGCACTGTGCTGGCCTGAAGGACAAGGATGTGGCGTGTCATAAAATCTGATCCCCACGGATGTCAGGATAAGCAGATAAGCACCATGTCGGGCTGTACAGACGACGTGCCCATCACGGAATCCTGCGTCACATTTGTGACTTGTCTACCTATTGGGTGATGTATCATGCTTTCCAAGGCCTGCAAAAGGATGAGGCGGGAGAGGTGTCTGAATTGCACCATCTCTTTCTTGAGTAGAACTCAAGTTTCAAGAGAATTTTTTTCCCGTTCGCAAAAGAGGCAAAAATGGGCACATGCTCATGTGGTGGGTTGCGAGATCTGGTAATGCAGCTCCCTCTCATTGGATAACGCTTTCGATGCACCATCCTATGGATGGGAAAGAGGAGTGGATGTGAACTCCAACATGCCGAGAGCGGCTTCTCCCCATTCATTGCCATGCCTGTTCAAAAGCTCTTCTGGGAATCCGTTCCCCTTTCGACACACCACCAACACCGCACGCCCGGTGCAGAACGTGTCAGCGGCGCTCCAGCTTTCGCAAACAGCCTTGCTGGAGAGGGAGGGCCGTGTGGAGGAGGAGTCTGCCGAGGCCAAGAAGCAGCACAAGGCTCTGATGGAGAACCTGGCGGCCATGCGGGCGGAGCGTGACACCCTCTCAGAGCAGAACTCCAGGCTGGAGAAGCAGAAGGAGAGGCCCATCGGTGTTGATGCCTCCGGTGCGACACTGTTCCACGTCCTTGACAAAGTACACCACCTTGAAGAATGGCATTTGATCTCACCAGCGCTTACACAGCTAGCGATGATGAGATGCCTTGATGCAATGGGTCAGGCTTTCACTGGATGTCTGCCACTGTGTTCCCACAAGGTCCTAATTCTCCCCCCTTCCCCCCCTGTTCTCTGCCTCTCATGCCAGGCACTTGGCATTGCAGCCAATCATGGAAGATGGACCCAAGCAAATAACTCACCTCTTCTAACTAAGATGCAGTGCAATGCTGCAGGGGGACCCATCCCATGCCGGCAAGCTCTGACTGATGTTTGCTTGCTTCACAAACACATTAAGAGATGTTTTTGAGCCCTGCTTGCAATGAACACGTAGCTGTGCACGGGCAAGTACTGGCTGTGATTGTGATCCCAGAATAAGACCAAACGCAAATGCACTTTCTCCAGAATAGCATTGAAGATGTTTGTCTGCCCAGGCAAGTACTGGCTGGTGATCGGGATCCCCACGGTCCCTCGACGGAACGACACGGACTACCTGACGCGCACGCTGTCCTCGCTGCTGGAGGAGCTGCCGCTGGACCCCACCGACGTGCTGTTCAGGCGGATCAGGGTCATCGTGATGAACAACCGGCCAGGCAACCACTCCACATTCACCAAGGTGGCCGCCGCAAGCCTTTATCATCTTGTAAAATGCAAGCGCAGCATTGCTTGCAAGCTTCCATTCCTTATATTATGCTCATAACGGGCTGCAAGCTTGCAGCAGCTCGATGACTCAAGCATGGCGCTGGGGAGGAGATTTCACACAGGCAGCTTGGCGCAAATGGCTGTGCCCTGCGTCACTTGAAAGATCCTTGACCTGGAGCATTTCATGAAATCAGTATGGTCCCTTCATCACTGAAACCACACATGCTCTCTGACACGAGGCGGTCATCAAGTCCAATCGTTTGTGTGTCAATGTCTCCCTTCGTAGACCAGATGCAGATACGCTCGCTCCACGGACACCATGTACATCCACGGCAGAGTTACAAACAGGAGCTGCTGGTGCAGCAGTAGAAAGGGATGGATCACACAACTCACATAACCTGAGCCTTTGCAGGTGCGGACCCTAGTGGAGAACTCCACAGACGTGACGGAGGACCCGTTCGTCAGGAAGGCCAAGCTGTACCTGCACTTTGTGGAGAACCCCGGCAACGTGCCAGACCCGGCTCCAAATATGATAGATCCTGACGATAACAACAACCCCAAGAACAAGCCAGGGAGGTGATTGGCTTTTCTCCCTCCTCCACCCCTTTGACTCGTGCAACTGCCATTTGATGGCACTTGCATCAATGGACAGGCGTTCTTTTTCTGCTTAAAGCTTAGGCAAGAAAGGCAGCCAGTGCCGCATTTGGGCTTCTTGCCAGGAGTCGATATCTCTTCAGTGCGCCTCTGAGATGAGAGATTGAATTAGTGACTGTCTCAGAGACTCTCATAGGACGGTGCCAGGATGACTCAGGTGCGGCGCATGACAGTCCATCTGTACTTGCAGGGAGGTGCGCAGGCAGACGTGCGACCTCATATCTCTGCTGGAAATGGCAGAGCCCCTGTCCCATTACTACATGTTCTTGGAGGACGATTTCAGGTGAGCTCACCCTTTGCTCTCATGCGGTGTGAGGACATTGTGTGGGAGGGAGGGAGGAGGGGTGCTGTTGGAGGAGGAAAGGGTTTGGGGATGCAGAATCGGCTAACCCTATTCCACAAGACTAAAGATGATAGGAAGGTCTCCATGGTCAGCCAGTGGCAATACGAACTCTGGTTGAAAATGTTCAGGCTGCACCCCACAGAGACCAATCAATAAACTCTTGATAAATTCATTACCCCCCCCCCCCTTCTTTTCTTCGCCAGCGTCTTCTCCGCGTGCACAGTCACGCAGCTTCCATTAGCCTCTGATGTTTGGAGAGTCTGCTAGCAGGGTCTGCCCCTACATGCTCCGCATGCTGAGTTACGCAGTGCGCAAGCTCAACACAGTGGCGGCATACAAGGAGTGGTTGGCCCTGCGCTTCTCCTACGGCATGAACGGCATCCTGCTTCACAATCGCGACCTCTCCATACTCACCGCGTACCTCCGGTGAGCACCTCGGATCCATCCTGTCTTGCTTGTACCCCGAGGCTGCCCTGGCTTTTTCAATCACCATCATCACTACATGCAACCCGCATCCCTCAAAGTCCAATTTCACATGCAAACCCCCCTCCTATAGGTGCATGTCCCAGGCAACGCTATTCAACGGATCTGACCGTGCAGGAAGCACACTGCCCGCTTGCCTCCAGATCTGCTGTGGACGGAATGGTACACAGGCAGGCGCCCAGAATTGCGGAAGGTCACACGCGGCAGGAAGCTGGCGGTGTACAGGTCAGGCATGATTTGCATTGTCTATACCCTTTAGTTATGCCCCCTCGCAAAGTTGGCTGGCCCGGCCCTTTGGAACAGTGTGTGAGCAGTGGAGAAGAAAATGAAAACAAGACAACACCTTCCAGCCACTGTGAGTGGGGGGGAAAGATGACCAACGGGAGAATGGTAGAAACAGGACTTGAAACCACCATGCAAGTGCAACATTCTCCTAAATGTTGTACAACCACCCAACTACACCTTGGTGGCCAATTTGTCACAGGGGGGAAATGTGAGAATGGGCATCATGCAGGTATAATCTGCTGGATCATATAGGGGCGCGCTCTTCGTTCGCTGTGAGGGCGCATCGCCCAGACTGGCCCCGCTGCTACCACCCCATGTCCGACATGTGGTCACTGGCAAAGTCAGAGCAGTTCAATGTGAGCCACAGGCCGTCATTGCCACTCGAATGCCGAGTCAAGACGCTTGGAGGAAATCCTAACAGCAGATTGCACCTGAAGAGGAGCGATGTATGCTGCCTGAAAAAAATGTCTGGGCGGACATGAATCGTGATAAGCCAATGGGCCGCAAATCAAGATCGAAATGACCTTCGCGATCCTCAGCCAAGACTTCTCCTGGGAAGACTTGCCTGACTCTTTCACTATCCACTTCAGCAGCATGCCTCGTCATACAGCGACTCACCTGCATCAACAACACTACCAGTCCAGTGTATTCATCCTCTCTGCCAAGAGTCCTGCTGTCTAAACATCTCGACACCACCAGAGCCCACACCCAGCAACGGCGATCTTCTTGTGACCTGGGACCAGTCATGATCTCTCGTGCCCGCAGGAGATGCTGTGCCCCAACGCAGACATCTTTCCCTGCCTGCCGGGGGACGGCGGGGAGGTGTGGACCAAGTGGCCGCTGCAGTGGCCCAACATCACGGAGGGTGCCGATGCAGACCACCTGGACGTAGACGCGCTGGCGGCGGCCACGGCTGCGGGGCCCGCTGCCAGCCTGACTAGCGTGGTGGGGGGGATGAAGTTTGGGGAGAAGGAGATCTCGGTCATGAGCACGGCGTGACGTCCTGTCTGATTTTGGTGCTGGTGGCGTGCTGGAAGCTGGTTTGTCGTTTTGTGAGCGCTGCCGTGATTCGGGTATTTGTGGTTCTAGCAAACGAATGAAGCCATGAATGGAGAAATAGGTAGGTAGACATTAAATAAGCGATTGGGAGCAGGACATTGCAGATATGACTACGTAAATTCTTTACAAATGCCCACCATGCCTGGCAACCCTATGAAATACTGAGCCAATCATTTCCCAGCACAGCAGGACGACCAGTCAATTCCCCACAGGTACCACGACCAATCTACGATGCAAAAAAGCTCATGCACACAGATATGACGAAACCGTTACTCATTCTCCAACAATGGGACGGCCCCGGCTCACCATCTCCTGGCACGGCAAACCAACAAATGCCTTCACAGCGTGCCTAGCAAAGCTTGAAGTACTGAGCCGATCATTTCCCAGCACAGCAGGACAACCAGTTCATAACTCAATGTCAATGCCCAGGCCTATGTTCAATGCAACAACGCTCGTTCACACAGATCTAATGAAACCACTTCTCATTCTCCAGCGGTGGGACGAGTTCTAGCTCACAAATCCTGGCACGGCGACTGACTAACGAGTGAATTGGCAATTGGATATCAAGTGAACTTAATCTGACACATACTGATCCCCGACCCTGGGTGAATTAAACTCTGACAGGGGGGGGCATACTACTTCTGTTGCGTCACTTTAAAAATATGGCATGTAATGCCTGCGCTCTCCCTGCACTCAGCAACCCTCATTACCCACTGCACAGGGACGAGATCTTGGATCCTACAGTGGAACTAGTGATAGTGCAATGAACGCGAAAAAAGCTTGTGATAGCGATGCACTGCACTTGGCAACCCTCATTCTCACTGTATGGGGACGAGGTCTTGCATCAAACAGCAGAAACTGCTATCGAAAACGAGTCTTGTAATAGCAAATTACCGTAAGGAATGTCCAGGATACAAACATCATTGCCCAAAAAGTCGGGACGATGTTCACAGTCAGACTATACCCTTGGTCGCTGAAGAAGAGTCCTTCCTAAAAGGATTTGCAAAGCCAGTGATTGCTATCAGATTTAATGTAACTGAGGGCTGACCATCGTTTCCCACTAAAGCGGGACGAAGGTCCATGGGCAATTCTGCAAAATTTTATGACTTGGGAAGATCATCTCCTGGATTATCATCATGGGTCTCGAGGAGCTGGGCTACTCGAGGAGCTGCTGGGAATTGCTGAGTATCTGCCAATGATGAATACGTATGTAAGAATCCAAGGATCCGGATATTCCCTAGACCTTGAACACCTGCTTGACTTCAAAGCAGTTTGCGGGGTCCAGGCCCCACTCATCTGAGGTCTGCCTTGCGAAGCGCGCCATTGTGCCTGCAAGACAGCAAAATTTGACCATGCACGTCTGGCGCCAAGAATATTTTTTGGTTGCTATGTGGGTGATGACCTCAAGGGCACCCATGAGAATTAAGTTCTAGAAAGTCACGAAGCCGGAGTATTTCTGGCAGCCAAAAAAAGCTGACATTCAGGCGCAACAATCAATCCAACGGATTTGAACCCGGGTCATAGGGTTCACACAAAAGAAGCAACTATCACAGCACTGTGGAAGGCTGAGCATGACATGTTTGTTCAGACCTTGCTTGGCAAAGAAGAGGCTAGGAAGAAGGGCTGGGGGATCACCATAGATGTCTTCCAGAAGGAGCTTGCGGGGGAAGTCGGTGACAAGGTTGGCGGTGGGGATGCTGGCCAGGGATGCGCGGCTCAGGATGAACAGGGGTGGCCTGGTCAGCAGTCCGTCCACGGCACTGTCCACGGACTCGGGCAGCGCGCCTCGGGTGGAGCGCTCGTGAACGCTGCCCAGGATCTGCAAGCACGAATTGATTGGCTGGCTGGGGCGGGTGGTACTTATTGTCGCAGTAGGAGGGGTGATACCTGGGACATATCCATGACACCATTCGCCTTATGCTCCAGACAGGCAAGAACGATTCCATCTGAATCCCATCCCTGTGCGTCCAGCAAAGACCATCCATTTGAGCCGGGGTCACGATCCTGGTAATTTATTGCTGTGGGGAATTCTTGTGCGAATTTGAAAGCGCTCTGCTTGTCCATGACAATCCTACCTTAGCGACACAATTCAGGTCGTGCTTTGCAAAGCTAAGTCCACTCCCCTCCCCATCTTCCGTCAATGAGCTCTCCTCTATCCATCCACCTTGCTTGATACTTCCATCATTAGTCAATAGATTCTTTGCAGTATGGCAAAGAAGACTGGAAAGGCTGCTGGGACTACACACCTGGGCGCTGAGCTTCTGCAGGAAGGCATTGTCATGGTGGATGGGCTCGCGGTAGCCATACCGCACCACCGCCCTGTAGATGCCGGGCAGGGAGGTGTGGGTGAACAGCAGGCGCTCCTCCGGGTGCACAATGGGGATCAGGACCTGCAGAGCTAACAAGCTAAGCAATTTTCTTGACACACCTTTGGGCACACAAATTGTGTTGAACGATTTGAAGGTATCAAAAATTTTGAGTATTCGTGCACAGCTGCCTTTGACCAGACAAGCTGGAATGTGAAATGAGGTGAAGGCCAGTAGCAAAGGAGCGTTGAAGGATTTATTGAAGCTTCGGCAGGTCAAATGAGGTCGTGACAAGAGCATCGGCCGAAACAAAAGAAGAGGTCATGGGGGTCAAAGAACAGCACCATTCTCTGATCCCATCGCAAAATCCGAGTCACCACAAATCAGTCTCACTTCAATTTCCAAGACAACTGATTCTTGATCCTGCAGCACGAGAGCGGCAAAATGACAGATGTGCAGGGGGAAGGGGGAAAGGAGAGAGAGAGAGATCTTACCCTGCGGACCGTGATGAGTATCACGTTCTTGTGCAGTGCACCCCAGGCCCTGACCAGATTGGGCAGCAGGGGGGGCGCCCCCAGCACCGTCTCAGTGTACATCAGAGCCATCCCCGGCACGCGGACCACGGCTTCCCCGGTATCCACCATGCGTAATGCGGCACTGCCCTCGGGCGTGTCCTTCTCTGGGTATTCACACACCTCCAGGAGATCGTCCAGCGTCGCCTGCACAGCGCACGACGATGGGGCATGTTATGCGTGATTCCTTTGGATATTTGGACAGTCGCTGCGTAGGGCTTGTAGTTGGTCTGCAGATGCGTAGCTCCAACAGCACCGGAGACAGGGCCCATTCCAGACATACTTTTGAGGGGAAAAGAGTCGTACAATTGGCTTGCTATTCAAACCAGGGCAGTTGCAAGGCAAGCGAGGAAGGTTTTATGGGCACAGGTGAAAGAGGGAGGACGTGTCCTGCCAAATTACCTCAATTTTTGGCCAGGCATGCTGATGTGTTCATGCTTTTTCAATAGGCATAAACAAACGGATGGCACATGAGCATTCGAAAATCACTGAAGCGCCATGCGTCCGATTTGCAATTCAAATTATGGAGCGGAAGGTGGGTCTCTATCACTGGAGATTTTGCACTGTGGATGAACATAAGGGGGGGGACTGTCTGGTGGGGAGCATGAATGGTACCTTGTGGTTGCGAAGATATGCTCCTTTCTTGGCAGTCCCTACAATACATCACCCAATGAGCTTTGCACTTTCGCCTTTCACTTTGAAAGCAGCAGGGTGCCAGTCAGCCGTGAATGCCCCATCACCTTCACATCTTGCGATAGCCTGACATGTATTTTGCGGAAATTCTGACTGCACTGCAGGTCCTTGCCTGATGCCAGGTGTCGCAATAGTTTTCTAGAAACACTCTGCCGGGGTGGAAGGACACAGGTGTTCTGTCAAAGGAAGCTCACCCCACCACCAGATAGCCGAGAACAAGAACACTCCCCCAGCGATTGCAACGGCAAACCAACCTCCAGCGGGTATCTGCAGCCAGGCGGACAGTTGGTCAGCCTCTCTCAAATTCCTCTTCACTGGTCATCATATCATTGAAGGCAGTTAGTCAATGACAAGGACTGAAAACCACAGAGTTCCAATCCACATTTTGCGGCCCAAAATATTGCTTGAAAATTGAGCATGTTGCGTCAATCGTACACCAAATTGAAGCCAGGAAACTAGGTGGATTCGGGTAACGGGAAGGAGAGGGGGACCTTGAAGAGGTTGGAGGACAGGAAGACGCAGTCTATGAATCCGAAGACCAGGAAGAAGGGCAGCACGTACAGCAGGGGAACGTCGAAAGCCATCAGGAAAGCCAGGCTGGCCAAGATGGTGGTGATGAACATCATGGCGCTGCAATGGGACAGCACAGCTTTCAGACCAGTGAATTTCAAGCGTCCGACCCCCCTTACTCTTCCAGCACTTGGGATGCAAGCCCACTCAATAGGGAGTGGGTAAAGCGAGGGCCATGCCCTATAGAGCAACATGACGTAACGATTCCTGAGATCTCTGTATATTCCGCTGTTTTGCAGCTCACTTCATAAACTCATTGCAGCCATCCAAGCCACAATTTCCCAATCAAGATACAGCTTGCAAGCAGGAACATCCTGGCGGAAGACTTCGGGTTTTGCAGCAAGCAGGGGAGGGGAGGCGAGGCACCTGACACAAAGGCCGTAGGCGTTCCCGAGAACGGTGGTGGTCTTGAAGATGGAGATGCACACGATGGTGAGGATCATCATCAGCCAGTTGGCCTCTGCAATGTACACGCTCCCCGCCATCTGCAAACCAGTCAATTTGACATTAGAGCTTTTTCTTCCTGCCAGGCAATCCATCTGGCTGCAACAGAAGTCACAACATCCGGAGGTAATGCAGGCAATAAGAGCCATCCACGCACAACCTGGAGAGAGAAGGTGGGGGGAAGATAGGAGGGGGGGGGGGG
>QAXI01000428.1:797832-812186 GCA_004335615.1 Chloroidium sp. JM
CTCCCCCCACTCTCCCCCCGCTCCCGCGCCTCCCCCTCCCCACAGTACCCTCTGCTACAATTGCAGAGCCTGCAGGATGCTGGATCGATCATCATATTGTTCTGCCTTGACTCTATTCAAAGGTTGGCCGGACGGGCAGCGAGGGGTGGGAGGTGATGGAAAAGGGGATACCTTGTCTGGAGTGCGTGGGTCAGCTCCCATGGAAAGCAGCAGCTGCACAACTTTGGTGTTGCCGCTCTCTGCAGCCTCGTGCAGGGGGGTGCGCCCGCTGTTATTAACGGCCTGCAGCAGCAAATTTCAGCGAGGTTTTTACTAGGCTTCCATCAAAAGTCCCCCAGGCAAGTTCCTGGTGGTGAGACGTGTGAAAGCCGCTCGGTCTTTTACCCTCTCGCCCCTGCAGATTCAACTGCTGGCAATTACATACGTTCCGCTTTGAGAGCGAATGCCTTGGACCCCATTGCGGCTTCGTCTGTGATCCCAGAAATTTGTACGAGTCGCAAAATATTGCAGAATATATTACCTGTTGGAAATCGCTTGTGAAAGGTTGACAAAGATGATCATGGAGTGGACCAAGAACGAGCACTGATGTAGGCATAAGAAGAGGAATGCCGCATCTGCGGATGAGGGAGGATTGCACCTGGATGCGAGCACCCATGGACAGCAGGAGGCGCATGAACGCAATGTGGTCCTTCCAAGCCGCCAGATGCAGCGGAGTTGTGCCGTCCTGCATCAAGGCTTCTTGAGTGCAGAGTTTGCATACTATTTGGAGGAAAAGCACAAAACTGTCCGTCAAATGTTGCAATGAATAATACATAACGAGGTCCCGTACCCATCAAGGTGATAGTGTTCTTTTGTTCTATGTTTTCATCGCTTACAAAATGGCAGGAATTCCGTGTTGGAGTGTGTACAGTGGGTTACACGATCCAGGACCCATCGAAAAGATCTTTCTCATTGCTTTGCCTGATACGCCAGATTATAGAGATCAGGTTCTGGAGGACGTACAGTGGCTTCCCCATTTGGATCAGCACCCAGCCTCAGGAGCTGCTCCCCCACCTCTGCATTGCCCTGCATGCCAGCCATGTGCGCTGATGAGTCCAGCGTTTGCCCTACATATCAACGCAAAAAGCAAAGTCCCCCAAATGCAAGTGAAATTCATAATCCTTGTGCTTTTCAGTCCCTCCATATGGTGAGCTTTTACCATCATCTGGCGGTCATACTACTACCTGGCTTCATTTACAATCGCCTTACCCAGCAGGACCCCTGCTTTGCCGAGGCTGTCCCAAATAGAGAATCGTGTGCCCTGTGCACTCTTGTCCGTTAACCTCACATACAATTCAAGGCTGAACACCACCACTTCCGATCCTCTCCTGCCCTCCTGGTAGGAGACTTGCAGCTGTACCTTGATGGCTGCTTTGTGGAGTGGGGTCATGTGGTTCTCATCCTTGGGGTCGACTGCAGCACCCCTGCCGATCAACAGGGATGCCAGTGTGCTGTGCCCTTGCAGCGAAGCCAGGTGCAGGGGGGTGCGCCCCGCCTGCAAGGTGTGCAAGACTTTACAACACAGACTCGAGAATTGGTCTGATGAGCCATGCGTTTATAAAGTCATTGGCCCGGTCCTCCAAGAGCAAGATGTCACGCAACGTGGCTTGTCGATTCGCAATTTTGCTCTTTGTGAATGCTTCTGCATCACCAAAGCAGATCTGCCCGCCTATAATATGTTCGTGAGGGGGGAATCTTTGGCATTGCGCATCTAACCTGCTTCCATTTGCGGCAATGTACACAAGAAGACCCACGGGATAAGAATTCCGCCACCTCCAGACCCAACCGTTCTCACGTGGCTGGGGCCCTCACCAAAAGGAGAGTTTCAACCTTTGCTCGCTACCAAGCTTCTTGACTTAAACCATAAGCAAGACTCGGCGTACAGTCAGGAAAGCTCACCTTATCTGCTGCGGCAGGATTGGCTCCCCTCAGCAGCAGGGCTTGGGTGGCCTCTAGGGCACCCCCATAGCTGGCAAAGTGCAGTGGTGTCCACCCATCCTGTCATGGATCAAAAGTCATAACTGAATTGAAGTCTGCAAAGCTACTCACAACGAAAATGCTGGACGATTTCAGCGTCTCAAAGAATCACTGGGGCATGCGTGATCCTCCAATAGACCCTGCGACTGACCTTGTCCCGGTCGTTTACATTGGCATTCTCGTGAGCAACGAGCCATTCAAGCTTTTCAACGTCGTTGTGAGCTGCTGCCTGGTGCAGGGAGGAGCTCTGGTTGCCCATCTGAGCCTAAACTTGCACCTGCGTCTGCGGCTTCTGTATTATTTCAGTGCTTCTGTGGAAAGTTGCGCCTTGGTACTGCTGTCCGATACTTCAACAGTGAATGTATCTTTCTGATCTGGCAAGAAGCTAGGATTTCAGACCCTATACCCTGGAATCAAGAGCATTCAGAATCAGGACAAACTCTATCCTCAATACATTGCAGGGAAAATGAAGACTTTTAGTACACCACATTGCAATTAATTTGAACCTCAGACACATTACCCTCAGACACATCTCACTTTCCCTTTCCCTTTTTTCCTGCGTCTTTCCTCTTCTTCTTTTGGCCACCTTTTCCATGCTTTGCACCACCTGCGCATTTAGGAATACTGTTCATTGTGAGGCGACACGACTCTTACATTTGTCCATGATCCCACCTAATGACCAAACATATTTAGAAGCAAGCGATCCTTGTTCCAGTTTTTCATACGATGGCATGACATTTGATTTAAGCAGGGCAGTGACATGATTTGGATCTCTCTAGAGATAAATTTGCCAAACATTCAGAAGCTGGTCTGACAATACTGGAAATGATAAAACGCCCTTGAGCTCCTGAGCTGGAAAGAAAGCACGTCTCCTACCTCGGGCAGTAATGTATGTAATGCAAACAATGTTCTAGTCGAATTAGGAAACATGCATATGCTCCTCAGAATTCAATAAACAGTCAACAGAATGCATCCCTCCATCTGAGAGGCCATCTCACCTTTCTTCAGCTTCTTTTGCAGCACTTTGAGGGCCTTCTTTGCGGGTTTGACGTCTTCCACCTCATGCACCTCATCAGCCTCCTCCCCTGACTCCCGATCCTCAGGCCCCGCAGCTGCCCGTTCGCTGCATTCCATGACATTGTCTCAAAAATAACAATGTGATACTCAGAGCAAGAGTTTGATTTGCTACTTGCTACATTCCAAGCCAGTAGAAGTTGAGCTGTTGTACACGAGGCAGTCTCTAAAAGAGAATCTATCGTCTGATGCTTCAAAGACAACCCCATCAACTTCCTCACTGGCTCTGTTTAAAAGAGCATTGTTCACAAAGGCCAGGGGCTGCTGGGCTGCTCCATGAATTCTTTGATCACAATGCCCGATGCCCATTCTCTGGCCAGCTGCAATAGAACCCAAAGAGGCAAGTGGGTCATCACACTCCTGATTGCTTCCTTTCTAAGTGCAGGGGAGAAGCAAGCTGCTCCAGCATATCTTGGGTGCTCACTCATCGGAGTTCAAGAACACTGACGTGACGGTGACGGTGGTGACCGCGCCGTCATCCTTGAAGACCCTGACAGCTTTTCCAGGGGCATCCCATTCCTTGTCGGAGTCCCCCTCGGACTCTGAGGCGGTCTCGTACCGCTTGAGGTCCAACTCCTCCCGTAACTTGGCGCGCTTCTGCTGACAGCAACCTCTCTGGTTCTGCTGCCTCCGTATTGATGAGAACAAGCAGAGCAGGCCACTCTGAGCAGAATTACTTTCGCTTGAACAAAGTGCATGTTTCTTGGCTTTTGCCTCTGAACCTGCTGTAATCAGGAGAGCAATCCGGCATGGGTTGAGGACAGGGAGGCGATACCTCTGCACGCTCTTCAAGCTTCTGCTTCTTTTCCTTTTCTGCGATTTGTCTGCAGGTTGCCGCAAGTGAGCACTCACCACCAATTGCAATGAACAACATTATGAAAGCACCATTATATTGCAGGATTTCCTTGCTCCTTTAACAAGTCCCTAGCCACACAATCCTCGGTCCTTCAGTCAAGCAGAAAACTGATCTCCAACTACCATCTCTCTTTGCCCCCTCCATGCTTCTCCATTTCATTTTGATATGCAGGTGAAGCCCTTATGCACTGCAGAAGGTGTCAGACACAGCAGTCGAAGTTGCTTACAGCTTAGCTTTGTGTCTCCTTTCGACCTTGCGTTTGTGGAAGCCCGTGAGGTAGTCCCTGCAGCGCATCTCTGTCAGTCACAAGATTACACCTGACACAGCAACAGGGCCTCATCTCCTTGCACAGTGGCTGCTTGTGATTGTCAGAGCAGACTCTCATGGCCTCTACTTGATTATATAGGTGGCTATTCTGGTGTTCAATAGCGAAACTGCAGAGTATTGATTGCACCTAGGCCTGTTCTCCCAATCTTTGCTATTCTAGTGCAGTCTGTGAGGCTTACTTGTGGGCTTCGGGGTCAAAAACGATCTCCAGCCCCTTTGAAGCCCTCTTATGCTTCTCTATGTGAAATTTTCGTCCCTCGGCCGTACCTTGTTCCCCAAAAGCCAGTGCATTGGTCTCGGAAAAGTCTCCTCCCCATGGCTTCCGCACTTTCATCGCGCAACTTTTCTTCCTCCTCAGCAAGGCACTGGGAAGTCGGTTTCTACATTCCGGGCAGAACTGAGCAAACACCTGCATGCATTGAGGGCGACCCCCTCCCTCTCCCTCTAATCTGTACAATTGGATCTTCAAACTTGATCTACAACTGACCAATACGCGACCAATCATCGACTGCATCTCTGCTGGTGGCAACCCCGAAGTGTTGAGATCACCATGGAGCTGGTGTCTGTGAAGCCCGAGCAATAGCTTGCCCTGTTGTCTTTAACGGATCACTATGGCGATGACCTGGTCCTCTGGAGAAGAGTTCAAGAACTTGCTCGAGAAATGTGGAGATACGGTCAGCAAGAACACCATCGGAAAGCTCACGAGCTTGGCCGTGAAGGATATGCCCTATGTAAGTGATCCCATATTTTTCTGATACCCTGACCCCATTCAAGTACAGCACTGGCATTCTCGTCCCATTGGAAAATGAACACTAGCAATACTTTCCAGCCCAGCCACAGTCTGAATCTATATCTGGTGGTGCTTTTTCTCCACGACTGAAAGCAGCAAGCAGCCTAGTAGAGGGCATGCACTTAGAATATATGCCTGAAGTGTCTGCTCCTGGAGAGATGAAAGGACATGGGACCACTCCAGTAACAATATATTCAGAATCATAAAGTGGAGGCAGGGAAGGGGAGGCGAGATGGAGGCACTTGGATGTTCTCTCACACCCTCACCACCGCTCCAAAGTCCACCGCAAATTGCTGGCGAGGGAAACTGAAGCCTATACAGCTGCGTAGTTCTTGGGATGGACGGAGAGAGACACATCTCACCTGCAACATGTGTGCAGGCATACAAAGACGTGAGCATGCTGCTGGAGAAACAGATGAAGCGCAAGGGCGGGCATTCCAAGGCGCGCCTCAATGTGCTGTACGTGCTATCCTCCATATGCCGGGACTCCAAAAACAAGCATGGAGCCAAGGACAAGTATGGTGAGGCCCTTTTCTCCTACCATATTCCCCAGCACACCATTCTTGGATCGGGGGTCTCGCTTATCTTCATTTTCTCTGCCAGCGCTGCATGCCGTGCAGAATTTGAGAGAGCACATAAGGAACGAGGAACACACACGGGAGGGGGGAAGGGGTGTTTCACTTTGGGCGTGCAAATGAGGGCAGTATGGGGAAGGCAGATTACAAGCAGGTATTATTGCCTCACTGAGAAGGACACTTCCATCGTCATCCCCTCTGAAAGTCACGACTCATGTCTAACCCTGGCTTAGGCATGTTCTTCACGAAGAAAACCCAACATTGGGTCTCCTTTGAAGTACAGCACTGGAGTTTGACTTTAGAATGCAAGCTGAGGAGCAGTCATGAAGAGGGTCACCCGTGGCAGGTGCAAGGCTTGCGAATCGCATGGAGAGCATCGCTGCTTTGTTGTCTGAGCAGCCGGCTTCCAACTGGGTGAGTCATCCCTTCCACGTCTCAGCTTTCTCATATTCGGGCCCCACAAATTCGTCAGGGGATTTTATGCTGACCGTGGCGATGTCTTAAGCTGGCATTGCCAGGTAGCAGCATTGGTTGGTGGCTGCTCTGTGCAAAATTTGGGGGAATCGTCAATCTCATTTTCAAGCCCTTCTCCAAGCCTTTCAAAAATCTTTTTCAAGCTACTTCATTCGATGGCATTCACGACAAGTATGCCTTTTGGGGGGATGACGATGGTGAGAGATCGTTCCCAGTCCATGAAAGGGGTTTTTTGATCCAGAGGGAGCAGTCTTGAGACCTGCTTTGCACCTGAGGCGTTTGATCTGTACATAAACTTTGAAATACGTGCTCAGGCGGCGATTGGCAAGGTTGTGGAAGCGTGGCGCAAGGAACGGATTTTCCCAGAAGAGGCACTGGCCCACTTCCGGGGATTCCTTGGCAGCAAATCTCTGGCTGTCACGCATGATGTGACTCATGATGTGAATTACAGGACTGAACAGCCTCCGCCAGCAGTGACCATTGGTGAGAAGCCCCCTCATCATGTTCCCCCCTTGTCACAAGAGCAACCTTCAGAGCCAAGAAAGCCCTGATTAGGAATTGAAAGGTGATGTACGGCACTTGAAGTGATGTGGTATATCGTTTGTTCCCTGTAGAGCTCTGGAGGGAGTCTGACCCTCTGACTTTCCGCTCATGCTCTCTTTCGAAAAGGTTGTGCCGACAATGGAATCTTTGCAAACATCTCTGACAGCATCCTTCTTGCCCTGTAGATATGTGGCCCACTGCTCCAATCCCTGCGCCACCTCCAGAAGCCGCGGTGCCCAGCCATTTCCCGCTGGATCCCACCAGCACACCACCCACCCTCCCATCCCTGGAGCAACTACCAAGGTTACCTGCCTGTCGTAACCCACATAATCTATACCACTCCTTTTGGTGCACGGGTGAAACTTGAGGGCCTCGGAGACTGCTTCCATCACAATTGTACATTCTCCCAAGTCAAGCAGTCAAATCGCTGCCAAACCCTCATGACAAATCAGAGCTGCTGATGCTCTTTTCTCCTCTTCCTCATTGCCCACTGTTCTGCTTGCTCTCAGCTTATGAATCAGGGCCGCATGCACACTCTGTTATATTCAATTCAATTTCTGCCTTCAGTGCGCCTGCCGACACCAACTCAGCAGCGCCCGTGGAGTACGATTTTGGTGACGAGTTCACCGATCCACCTGCGGAGGAAAAGTCTTCGGCCAAGCCTTTGCCCCCTCCCCCGGCATCTGCCCCCCTACCCCTGCCCCCGCCGCCTGCCGGGGGACCTTCCGGGAGGGAAGAGGCGAGCCGGAAACGGAAGTCCCGGTGGGACACGATTGCCGAAGGGCAGGGCAGGGGTAGCGCAGCTGCCCCTGCTGGGCCTGCAGAACCAGAAGGTACATCTCCAGGTGGTTCTCATCAATTGTTACAAGGTAAAAATCAATATTTTCAATTCACCTCGAGTAGTTGGACTGCCTGCAGTTGCGTGAGTCTTGCAAAAGCATGCTGCCACCTCTCCTGCCAGAAACCAGCTGCGAGAATCGTTGCCAATAGCGAGCGTCTGAAAAACCCTTGCTGTACAAGTGGTCATACCTTGTGTAGAAGAGCTTTGGCCTGAAATTCTGTTATGTTTGGAGAGAAACGACACCCTTTTTTTCTGCAGGTCCCCCGCCTAAATCAGCACGCTCGAGCCGTTGGGGTCCACAAGCCCCGGCAGCCTCTGGACCCCCGCCCCCGCAGACGTCAATGCCGCTGCCGGGGCCGCCGCCAGTCAGCGGACCCAAACCCCCCGCAGGTCTCCCGGGACCCCCCGCCCGCCCCTCGCGATTCGACGCCTCCCCACCACCGGACCGGCGACGGCAGGCCAGCGGATTCAGCGACCGGCCGCAAGGAGTACAGGGGGGGCAGGTCCCCTCCGAGACGCCCCCAAAGCCAAGGGACGATTCCTCCAGGTGCGTTTTCCCAGTGAATTGCCTCTTCCGTCAGCTGAATATTTGGAGGGAATCAGGCAGATTACAAAGGCAAGTCAGGGCTATCCTCAACTTTACAGACAACCATTCGTTGCAATGGTGATGAGATGTGAAATTTGATCTCTACCTCCAGCGACCTAGGTGTATCTTATGTACATTTGCTTTCTGAGACCTTATAGGTTGCTGTCCGCCTCGTGCGCCCAAGTCGCCATTTATTTCCTGGCTGGTTGAACATTGGCATTGAAAGTGACGAGGTCTGTCATTCTGGAGGGCAAAGTGTATTCGGGCGGCCTAAACACAACCCAAACAAGAATTCCACCTAGCAAGAATGTGATGAATGACTGCCTGGACTGCCTAAGCACACGCTGAATGCTACTCTACCGCATTTTCACACCAACTCTTCCAGAAGCTTGTCCCTGAAGAAACACAGCTACCTCTGGATGCCAGATCTCCAAAACACCAAGCCCCTTCTCAACAAGAGACCCTGCTCCCTGCAGCGGTCTGCCAGCAGCTGTTCTGGAGGCGATTCATAAAGCGCAGCAGCAAGCCAAGTCCGTGGCAGACAGCAGCGCTGCTGCTGCCGCCGCTGCACCCCCTCCCCTGCCCGATCAGCCTTACACGGGAGAGCAGGTAACTCTTGGTCATGATAATCTTTTCATAGATTTCAAAGCAAAGATCCAGATTTGATATTTTAGATCCTTAAAACCCTGATGTTGCATTGCATAGACCATGCATGCCTTCTGCTGTAGAAGTAATCTACAATTATGCTTTAAATTTAAAAAAGAAAGGGTCGCTTTTGCATGGCACCTAAGGGTTGTTGTCTCAATCAGCTTTGCCATCTCCCAATCCCTTTATTAGGGAGGTGTGCACCTGACAGCACTTTTCCAAGCAGGTCGTGAGCTTGATGTCATCATCCCTTGTGATTGCACACTGCCTCTGTATTTAGGCTCTTTTCCTGCAGCCCCTCATGAATTGTTGACGCACGACTTCCTGTCATGCAATTGCAGGAGACCCCCGCCCCACCCCCTCCGCAGGAGAACCAGGCACCCCCGCCCCCCGCAGCCCACCTCCAGCCGTATGCTCCCAATGCCGCCCCTCCCGGCGCGTTCCCCAAACCCTACCAGCAACAACTCCCATACGGGCAGCCCCCGCAGCAGCTCCCGCAGCCAGGGGGAAGCTACCCGATGCAGAGTCAGCCCCCAGGGGCCCACATGATGGCTGCACACCAGCTGCCCCCCCAGCACATGCCTCCGCCCCAGTGGCACCAGAATCCCGAGGTCGGCATGAGGGGCATGGCGCCCCCGCCCCTCCAGGGGGGTTACGGGGGACAGAATCAGTACCCCCCGCAACAACCCCACTGGTGAGGCGACTCTCTCCTCGGCTGCCTGACAGGTGTCAATGCACGGCTGACAGGTGTCATCTGGACGTAAGCAAAGGGATCAGACTGTCCTTGGATTAGAGTCAAATGTCAACAATCACCTGACAGACTTTCTTTGGACGCACGGGGGAGAACCCAGAGCGTCCCTGAATCAGAGTTTAGACACTGTGGGCTCTCTACAGGCTTGGCGCAAAGTTTGTTGTGAAGGGGACCATGAAAGCGCTTGTGATCTCCTGCAATTCAACCCGCATACCTTCATGATGTCTCCATTGTTCGTGCGCTCACCTTGTGCCACAATTTGCAGGCAGCAGATGGGAGGCATGCAGATGCATCCCTCGCAAGGTCCACCTCGCCCCAGGCCACCGCCAGGGGCACCCCCTCCCGGATTCCGCCCCTCTTTCATGAGGCCGACTCCCCGACCGCTCGCGCCTCCGGTCAGGGCAGGACCCCCGCCTTCCGGCCAGATTCAGAGGCCGTTTGGTACTGCCTCATTCCGTCTGCCTATCGCACATCCATGTATTGTGCTCACAGAGCTGAGGATGTCTGCCAGGCCTCTGCTGTCCTTCTTGTGGTGTCCATCTACAGTATGGGATGCGACGCGACGCGACGTTGGTTTAGCTGTCTTGTTGCCTGATTTGCCCTTTGTCGGCTCTGACAGAAAGTCAAAGCAGTGCTGTTCGCCCGCAAGCCAAACGCTTTGCTGGGTAAGCAGTGGTGGAACCCCCGTGTCGTCGGGCGAGGAGCAAAGGGTGGCCTCGAATCGAAATTGTCAGCCCTTCACCAGTAATAAGGACAAAAAGCCTGTCCACGCTTCCTGCATTTCCCTTGTCCCCTTGCGAATCAGTTGATCCCCATCCGGCTGTGCTGAGCAGGTGGTGTTCCTGGACCGATAAAATCCGAGCAGCCAAAGCAAAGCTTGCTGGAAGCCGCCACAGGTGTCGTCAGTGGCCAAGCTGATTCAAAGCAGACAGAGTAACCCCCTTCCCCGTCTCCCCTTCCTTCATTTCATACCCTCCCCTTTGCTCCTCTCCCTAGCTAGGTTCTTTGCCAGTAATGATGACAAAGACACCCCTATACCAAACCCTCGATGTGTACAGCTTGAGCATTCCCTCCCCCAACACTCTCCTTGAGCTGTGATTTTTAAAATGGGCATCAGCTCTCCGCCATACTCTTGACAGAGCAGATTCACAAGCCACGGCATGCATACTTAACAGGGATTGCTCGCGTTGACCACCCCTTCCAATCTTGCACTAATCACCCAAAGCATACGGTAAGGGAGGTAGGGACTCCATTGATTGGTTGCGCTGTACCTCTGTGTCTACGCCTTCCACAGCTCCCCTTTGATATTCTCGATGATGGCAAAACCTGCTGCATGGCGGAGAACTGAAGTACAATTTGCCATGCAGGGGCAGGGCTGGCAGTCAGAACGAGAATAACGGGGATGCCAGCATGGTGCCCCCGCCGCCACCTCCCCCTGCTGCCACAGCCCAGACCCCCGGCGTGGAGGTGGCTAAGAGCGCTGCTACCAACCCCAATAACACTGCCACTTTCCACCTAGCCCCTACATCTGGCAATGGTATCCCGACAGATGCCACTGCTGACACGCCCACCCCAGCGGTGGCCAAGGCAGGCGGAGGGGAGGGGCTTGGGGGTGCCGCCGCTGGTAAACAACCTGGCTCATTTGCTCCGAAAGCCGTATTGCCAAATCCAACCTCCAAGAGCGAGGCATCAGCCTCCATTACAGAGACGGCTACAGCAGAGGGGACAGGGGATGGAGCATTGGGGGAGGGCGCCAGTCTTGCCAGCACTGCTGGGCCTGCGAATGGGAACCACGCAGAGGTGGTTGTTTGTGAAGATGTCTCTCCGAAGCTGCATGCACAAGGCAACCACACACAGGCAAAGGTGAGAATGATCTCGGTGATGACATCCATACCTTGTCATTTCCTTGGACACTGCATTTTGGGTTACCGTTGCAGTCTACACGAATGTCCACAGTCCCCATGAGAGTTTTGCCCCTCGGAAATTACCTTGCAATACCAGAGAAATGCCAAAAGCTCTTCTGTGGCCCTCTTTCCAATCTACTCATGGCACTACAGGAAGTCGGTGCTACCCCAGACAAGGTAGCGCCGCCTTCGCAGGCCAACCCAACAGGCAGTCCGGATTGGAGTTCCTTGGACCTGGACTTCTAAGTGGTGGACAGTGAAGACTGGGTGGGTTGAGCAGCCCTTGCTACGGCAACCATGTGTTTGAACTGGGCAACTGGAAGCCTTTGTGCTGAATTCAAAATCATTCAAGGCTGTTTGGAATGTGGTGTTCTTCTAAGGTGGGCCGTAATGCACATTCGTAATTATCAGGGAGATTTGAAACTGTGACTTTTGCCATTGCCTCGTGCATATAGCTGCTCAATGTACGTGACTGTAGCATACAGAGATCAAATTCATCAGTTGCCTCTGAATGCCGGGGCAAATGATTGGAAAGAGAACAACAGATGAGGAACAAACGAATGCAAACTTGTCTTGAGCTTGAGCATTGAAGTTTTCAAATGACCTTCAGACCATGATTTTGGCATACAGTAGCGTTAGAAGGCGTGAGGATCATCAAGTGGGATCACCATCTTGTAGCGGTGACAATTGTTGCACATCCAATCCAGGATTCAGCTTCAGCATGAAGAGCAGACAGGCCCAGTTGCCGTGATTGATTGCATAATCTGGCAACCAGCCCTGAGTTGACCAAGCAAACATTCAAAAAGATTCACTCAAGTTCAATGTGCACTTCCAATGCACTATTTCAAGAGAACAGTGTTGATCTCAGCCATGCAGCACTTCACTGCAGAGGTACACTTGCCGTTCTCAAATGTTGGACTGCAGGGGCAGGAAGTCGGGGCGGTCCTCCTTGGCCAGAGCACTGATGGCCTTAAAAGCCGGATGCTGCAATTCCAAAAAGTTGACTATTTTAGCATTGAGAACATCCAGGAGCAGCTGATTTAGGGCGCTGAAACACGCTGTGAATGTTCAATAACCTCATAGAAGTTGTACAGCAGTAGGGGGCCTGTTCTTGGTGAGACTTGATTAATACTGAGCATATCTAGCGTGGAGAGGAGGATGGAGGAGCCCAGCCCATGCTCAAGAAGCGAGCAAAAATACGTCAATGCTCTCAGATGAGAAGTGCCCAGGATTGACCTTCCGCCAAACGCCGGTCTGTCACTGTGATGATTGGGTCCAGGACTGTTGCAAGACTGTATATCATTGACCAAAATCACAAAGTTGTTCTGCAGTGTCCAACATAGTCCTTGGAATTTGAGCAAGAAGGACTGCACCTTGGCGGAGCCGCACAGCTGGAAGAGTGCCATCTCGGAAGATACAAGCAGCCCACCCATCTGCGCTATCCTCTGCACAGGCAGCACCGGCTTGCGCGCTTTCCTGCGATCTCTGAGTGTCTCCTTCCATTCTGGATTCATAATCACACTTTCATATGATTATGTAGCTAGACCGAGACTCTGAAAGACCTTTCATGCGTGCATCAACAATATGACAAGGTCATCAGCCAAACACATGGTTTACCCAGCCATATCACAAGAGGGCTAAAAAAGTAAGGCCAGGTGAGGCAGACAAGCCACCTGCAAGGCAATGGCCCTCTTGCTGGGCCGTTCTGAGGACACTGCGTCCACTGCCTGGTGCTACATAATGAACAAAACCCTAAACAAGAGGGTCAGGAATAGGAAGGCCAGGTGAATGAAAATGAGAAGCCACCTGCAAGGCGATGGCCCTGTCGCTGGGCCGTTTCGAGGACACTGCATCCACCACCAAGTGCACCTCGTACCCATCCTCCAGCAGGTTCACTGCCGTCTGGAACACACACACGTGGGCCTCTATGCCCAGCAGGAGCACCTGTACGTTGGATTTTCCTGCTTTACATCTTTCCAGGAGTGTTTGCTCACTGTTTGTAAATCCTCCTTTTCATTCCCTCAAAGTAAGGCCCTTAGGTGGCTGGATCGCACACACGTGGGCCTCTGTGCCCAGCAGGAGCACCTGCGCGTTGGATTTTATGCTTGCTGCATCTTTTGAGGAGCGTTTGCTCACTGAATATATAGCCCCCAGTCCCACCTGTCCCCCCTGAATCAGGTCCATAGATGCTTGGGGAAGCCTGTGCAGGATTATCTAGGAGTGTCCCTACCCTAGTTGATGCCCGGCAGATGCAATTGCATCTTCCTGCTTCTGAGAGTGAGGTTGTGAGGGAGTAATTTACATGATGAAATTCTAATGCTGAACTCTGAAGACCAGGGATGCGGAAAGAGGTAACAAGGTCACCTTCTGAATCGATCCCAGTTCTTTCAGGCGCTGCTTGACTGGATCAACTGCAGCAACAGAACGCTGTAAGGCATTTGCAATACGCTGCGGTGATCCTCTCACATGTGCACTATCCGGCCAAGCTGTATACTTGTTTAGCCTTATTAGGGCCCTAAATTTGCTTACCACTTGCATTTTGGAAGGAGAATGTAGATTTTGCCTTCATGGCGAGCTGGCAGACAACCGTCAGTCTGCCCAGTAATTGCAGTTCATCACACTGCTTCTCTAAAGACTACATGAAAATTTAATGCAGACACCTTGCAAAATTGTTGCAGTCACTGTATGGCTGAGGTCAGGTTCCACACCTGACCAAGCTATGTGGCAACCATGCACTCGATTCTTCACATCCCATGCAGAACACATTGCTTAGCGATTTGCTGTTCGTTGCACCAGTCCTTTGCATGAGCCGCTAATGGCCGAAGGGTTTGAATGGCTTTCTGTAAACAGGCAGGCCTGGTAGTATGGGGGAGGTCCAATTAAGATAAATTCATATGTGTTTTCTCTGGAACTGTGTGCTGTGTTGGAATGACCCCCCGCCCCTCAACTCCTGCTCAACGAGCTCCCTCAAC
>QAXI01000429.1:0-26965 GCA_004335615.1 Chloroidium sp. JM
GTAGGGAAATCCATTCTCTCTGGATATGCATCGGACAAGGATTTTGGGGACACTGACTTTGTCAGGAGACACGAGTTGGTGCAGGAGGGGGGATTTTGGTACAAGAGGGATCAGCTGGCGGCACCGGCAGGGAAAGAACTTCGCAAAGAGTGCATTGCCCTGGTGCACAATCCTCCTTACAGTGGGCACATTGGCGGCAATCGCCCTTTCCAAGCAGCAAGGCAGCTATTTTGGTGGGTTGGAATGAAGGGGGATGCTCTGGCTTTTGTGAAGGACTGTGGCCTTTGCCAACGCAATAAGCATCCTAACCATAAGCCCTTTGGCTTCCTACAACCCTTGCGAGTTTCAGATTTCAGGTGGGAATCTGTGAGCATGGATTTTGTCGTTCAGCTCCCCATGACCAAAAATGGCAATGTTGCGATTCTCGTATTTGTTGACAGGCTCAGTAAGATGGTGCATTTTGCTGCAACAAATACCACGGTCACAGCAGAGAACACTGCTAAGCTGTTTAGGCACGAGGTCTTTCGGTTGCATGGCATGCCCAGGGAAATCATTTCGGACAGAGACACCCGTTTTACTTCTGCCTTTTGGAAAGAGGTGTGTCGTCTGCTCAGCATTCGGCAGGGGCTGTCCACTGCATACCATCCTCAAACTGATGGCCAGACTGAACGCACCAATCGGATTTTGGAGGACATGTCGAGGCATTATGTAAACCCCACGTTGGATGACTGGGATGAACACTTGGATGCTGTGGAGTTTGCTGTGAACAATGCATGGCAGGAGTCCATTAGGACAACTCCCTTTTTCCTCAACTATGGCTTGAGGCCCCACACTCCCTCAGAGGTAGAGCTCCCTTCCCGAGTTCCCACGGCTGCAAGTTTTTCCAAGGAGTGGCAACTCACAGTGTCGGAGGCACTGCAATTTTGGGTGGGGCGGAGCAGCGTCATGCTGCTGAACAACGCAAAAGGGAAGCTGATGTCGCAACGACTGAAGCACAGACAAACATGAAACTTGCTCAAAGAAGGCAAAAGGGCCAGGCTGACAAAAGCAGATCAGAAGAACCCAGGTTGACAGAGGGGACAGAGGTACTGCTCAGCACCAAGAACATCCAGTGGAAGCACCCAGGAGCTAGGAAGCTCTTACCCCACTGGATTGGACCCTTTAAGGTTGTGCAGAAGGTGGGCAAGGTTGCCTACAAAGTGGATCTCCCTCCGGAGATGAAGATGCACAATGTGTTTCATGTGAACCTGCTCGAATGCTTTATTGCTGGGCCAGGCAAGGTGATTCCACCACCGCCACCGGAAATGATTTCTGGTCAGTTGGAATGGGAGGCAGAGAAGGTCCTTGATCACGACCCAAGCCGAAAGAGATATCTTATCGAGTGGGTTGGCTATGGCCATGAGAACAACACTTGGGAGCCAGAGAAGCACTTGAAAGGTGCTAGTGAGCTGGTTCAGGAATACTGGCAGGGTGTGGAAACCCTGAAGGAACGCAAGGCAGAAATTAGGAGTGCAAGACTCCGCCGCCGTTCTGTGCGGTTGCGCCGTGAATAAGGCTGCACTGCTTGCGCAAATGGAGATGGTATGCTGAATGAACACGGCACGGTGAAATGCCTCAGCATAGCCAGAAGTTTTAAAAGTACATGTACATTACATTTGTGATGGCTGAATACACAGCACGGCAAAATGCTTCAGCTTCATCCAAGGAGGTCCGGAGACCCAGAGATCAATTGCGGACGCCTGATTGTATCACAGAATTCTTAGGTGCATTGGATTGCTAGCTCAGAGATCTTTAATGGAGGTCTGCAGCTGAAGTAAATGCTTTCTAAGTGAAGCAGCTCATGGTACTTGAGAAGGGCTTGCTACGGCAGCATCATTGTCCCCTAGTTGGACTGAGGACAGTCCAAACCTAGGGTGGGGCGAAAGTAACAGCCAAAGGTACCTGGGGGGGGTTAAGGAAATACCCAGGTACAGGTAGGGTCAGGGAACCCTAAGGGAGACTTCAAGGTCTCAACACACACAAGGTGGCATCGGAGAACCACCCCTAGTCTGAGTGGCATACCCAGCGGCTGCAGGAACAGTTACATAAGTAATCAACTTACAGTAATGTATCGAACACTGTTGTTATTCAAGAGCTGTACGATTCCGGGCGATTGCTTGGACTCGAGGGACTCTTGCTTGAACATCGCTTTCTTGAGCGCGTAATCGACAGATTTGAAGTCGTCATCGTTGCTCCATGTAATCAGCAAGGTCGTCATGTTTATTGCCTCCTCGAGTAGCCTTACCGCCGCCTTTCAATCACCTTGTGGTGACTTAAGCGACCTGCCTTCATAATGTCAAACATGTCGAGGACATACACACCCTTGGATCTGTTCAGGGTGACACAGCATGTCAGCGCTTGAACCGCCCTCCCAAGTCGCCATTAAGCCATCAGGCGCTCAGCACCGCCTGGAGAGATGCCCTTTGCTCTCTGGCAACCGTTTCAAGTCGTCGACGTTCGCTATGAAGTAGCGTTCGTAGTTCGTGCACAACAATGTGGCGGGGGATTTCTTGAGTACTGTCCCAATGTCGAGATGAATTTAGGATGAGGCTTCATATGGCTTCCATTTACAAGCGCTGATCATGTCAGGATTGGCTACAAGGACAGGCATTCCTGGAGAATGTAATAGCGGCATACCGGAATACTGCAGCAACAATGTACAATGGCCAGTCATATCATCTGTCCTCCCAAGACAAACTCGGTAGGCCCTTCTCAAGTCATACATACAGCTTATTTCAGGCTCAATCCTTTGTAGCCATTGAGTTTCTTGCTGCCCATGTTCGTTCCCGGTTGGTAACGAGTCCTGAATCTGCCCATCAAATCTGACAAATCCTTGGCGCTAATCGCCTCCCTCAAGTCTCTGTAATAGGCGTTGTATGCCTCGAGCAAATCGCAAGTGTAGACCTCCAGATGAGCTCCCCTGATGCATCTGGCACGCAAGAAGGGATTGAGGGTGTCGTACTTGTCCATGTACTCCTTGGTGGCTTGCTCGACCGCAGGTGGCGCCAGGGTCTTGAAAGAGGTCGAGGAATCGCTGTACCACCTCACTGCGCCCTTTACCAACCACTTGAGAAACACAGGTAGATTCTCTTCGACCTTCTGCTTGAGGTTGGGGTCAGCTCCTGAGCTTACCGGCAAACTTCTGCCGTCCGGTACAATTCCTGGATCCGCAGTGTTGTACCCAACAAGCGAGAAGTCCATGATCTGACCAACATTTCCTTTCAAGCACTTGTAGCTCAAGCAGTCCTCTCCATCTTTGTTCTGAGCCCAAGAACTGCGGTGCTTTCCTGCGACGGAGCCAGCACCCCGCAGGAATAAGAGGTGTGAGAATTTTGACCAGTAGCGAAGCATGGTAGCTCTTGATGCCTACAATTGTTCTGAACCGTATCAGCAAGGCAAGAATTAGCATGACTCATAGCCCACAAGCCTAACTGGCTTTTCTCCATTTTCTGTGCAACCTTCCTTTTAGGTTAACTGCAAGGGTGAATCTAGGTTGCAGATGTTCTGCGCCCCCACCCTCCAGACACTCGTGAGAGGGTGCCGGCAAGTCTGCATGCAAGGCAAAGCTTACAAGTATGTACAGGAAAAGAGAGCACTCGCACTTCAACGATCCAGGGTGCCTAGAAGTTTCTGTTCATAGATACACTCAAAAGGAATGCCCATGTTTTGCATGCAGACCAGCCCTACGCTCCCTCGCCGGAATTAACTTCAGGTGCTCCGTCTTGTCTCTCTCCAACGGCGAGCAGAAACGCTCACAAACGCTCAATGTGTCATAGGTACATGAACTACAACGAACTGATCCATTGCATACATAGACACACTTGCTCAGCTGCAGGGTTTTTCGTAAGGTCACCAACAGATACTGTGCCAGAGCTTGATTCGATTGTATTTCTAGTGCTTCTTAAGAAACACTGAGGGCAGTTGCATTGGTATTCAGAGCAAGCGCACGTTCCACGCCCTTCAAGTCACATTCTCCACGCCCGCGGCCCGCTCCAGCACCTTTTGAGCTTCGTGCGGCAACGGTAAGGCAGACTTGTACCGGAAACGGAATCATCATCTTTGACCCATCTGGCAGTGTGACCTCGAAATCCTTTGTTGTTTTCTTGATGGGAATGCGGTAACAGCAATTGTCCTCGGAGCCACGGCAATCACCTTGTACCACCTGAATAGAATTATCAACCACAAAATGCCCTTCCCTGGCTGTATGACAGACAGTCGCTTGACATGCCTTCCTCGAACCACTTATTGGGGTGTTCGCAGTTGTGCACTGAACATTTTCGGTGAAGTCGAACTCAGCCGGGTTTGCACCTGATGCACCAAGGATGGCAACACTTCCAAATGCGCCTGCATACAACCTTGCATGTTGGAGGAGAGGCGTAACATTCAGCAGCTATGACACCATAATTCCACATGCATCGTTCTTACCACAAGGCGTAGACAGTTCATGCACCTCCTAAAAACTTGCTAGAGCGTGGCGGAAAAGACATCCAATCTCTGAGTGCATACGACAATCTTGCACACATATCTGGTCATGTGCTATGAGCGCATGAGTCAAGGATGTCAGAAAAGCAATTGGAGCCTCGAGCTGTGCCTTCCAGACCCAAAAGACTTGTACAATGAAATTAGCCACAACAAAGAAAAGGTTGCCAGCCCTGAACTCAAAGGATGGATGCTTCGCCTGGTACCTCAGGTAGCGTATAAATCCGTTCTATGCGTGCTTGACTGCGTTTGTAGCGCGACAGGCTCATGCAGCAGGGGCAAGAAGCGTACCCACAATCAGAAGTAGTGTGACCTGCGACATCTGAGACCTAGAATTTAAGTGGTGTGTTAGGAAGGCCTTGTGTTCCTGCACCACAGTAAGGCTTATTGAACTTAGGATTTAACCATGACGGAGCTCAGCAAGGAACGGATTGAGCACGAATTAGTCCCTGCGTCATAACTCCTTTCTTCCTGTCTCAGCCATATTGTAATATCCCGACCGCTCCAATTCTTACAATCCTATCCACCAAGCTTCCTTTCAGCAGTGTATAGTGTGTAAGATCGTAAACGTTCTCCGCACCCTATAACGTGAGCAAAGCGAGTGCACAAAACTAATAACACGCGGAGAGGAGACTAACCGTTTGCTAGCTTGCGTCGTGTAGAACTCACGAGCTTGAAAATCCTGGCAAATGTTCCGCTGAATCTGGACTGACCCCTGCCTGTGGGCGACACAAGCCTGACATACACTTACGAGGAACCTGACCTGCGAGCTTACCTCAGTCCTCACTTCCACCGACGCGAAGGTGTGATTTTGTTCTTACTCAGTGAAACCACAATTCAATCTCTTGAATCGAGCCAGAGATTCATTAAATTGAGCCAGCTATACAGGTAAAGATTGCCATTAAAACTTATCAGGTGATGGAAGCAACCTGCAACCAGCACGCAGCTGGGAACTGTGCTCCTTTCAGGATAGGCATCTGGTCAAAATACTGTCTCGGACAAAGTTGTCCAGCCAGTCTAAACACCTTCTTTAGAGAGCGCCAACAAAATTCGGATTTTACAAGCATGGTATTACTATACTGGAAACTATATCTGTCATGATAGGATTTAGGCTGATTTGAGAGTGCGAGGAAATTGACAACCCTCCTGAAATGTTGGCACAATGGACTGTTAGAACTCTATTCATGCCTACAACTGACCTCTGAATTTTCTGGACAATTGATTCTGTCTGAACATTCTCTACATCGCAATTTATAAATTGCTTGGAAGCGGTAATCAATATTATAATTCACAACATTGTGATTTGCCTTCCAGATACATTACCTAAATAATGCTTTAGGGTTTCACAATGGCGTAGAGGTTCAGGCACAGAATACATTCAGAGTCAGTCAAGATGCCAATTACCCAGGCATGTATTTCCTCTACCTTGGCTTACCCTTGTCTTAGCAATGCTATTTCTCAATAGCAGCTGTTGGGCATCTTCCCATACTCAAGAAGTCGCAGATACAAGCGATTGGGCAAAGATTGCATTGCAAGACTTTTTGCAGAGGCATTTTAGAAACATGTGTCAC
The DNA here is from genome assembly GCA_004335615.1 of Chloroidium sp. JM. Taxonomy (NCBI): domain Eukaryota; kingdom Viridiplantae; phylum Chlorophyta; class Trebouxiophyceae; order Watanabeales; family Watanabeaceae; genus Chloroidium; species Chloroidium sp. JM. Next base: position 6,090 of record QAXI01000429.1, read on the forward strand.
AGCCAGCAGACCCTGCTGATAAGGTGTTAAGATCTTGTGGCTGCAGGTGAGGTAAGTATGGTAGCTGACATCGAATTGCTCTTTGTAATTTTGCAGTATCTCTTCAGCTGCACCATAATTCATTGTTGAGTGTCCAAGCTCAATACGTAAATATGTTTTGTATATTTTTTGACGCAGATGCACAAACGTCTTTCCAAAAGAATGCTTCGTGGTTTGGAGTCAGATCCCTCCATTCAATAGCAGGTCGGAAGCGCACCAGTGTCAAAAAGTGCAGAGTATGAGCTGCTGTTGCAAGCATCGTGGCGTTGCAGCAGTGTCTCAAGTTGTGCTTCTATGACCATGGTGGCACAATCGAGAGCAGCCAGCTTGACAAGTGCTGCAGTGACAGCATCTCACAGGCCCTGAACTTGCTCCATGCTCAGCTCCATTGCAGCCTGTAAAGTATTCACATTCCATATAGAAAGCAGAACAAGCAAAATTAATTTATATCGAGAGAAAACTTGGTCGGCGGATGCGATTGCCATGCGAAGTACTTGCCCTCTGCAAGTTTATAAGCAAGGGAAGTATCCAGCAACATGACATTGACATGGGTGCAAAAACAGGGGGCTCGTGATAGGGAACTCACAACTGCATATCTCCACAACTTGATGGGAACAGCTCCATGCATCTCTGTAGCCCTTTGAGAAAGACAAGACCTGTATTGGCCAACAACATAGCCGAAGGAGAACATAGCAGCCTCTTTCATAATGCTGGCAATATCTGCCTGTTGTTCTGGTGAGAGTGGTTTCCACTCTGGGATTCTCTGCATCATGGCCGAAGATTTGGTCGTTTTGCCTTGAGCGCAGTTCTTGGGAAAGGAACCAAGTCTGATTTAAATAGGATTGTTGTCTATATTGCCATTCTGCGTATGTCTTGCGTCACGTCAAACTCTGATTGGATTGTGTCAGCGAGATAATCTGTCTTGCCAGAAAAACATTTTAGAGCTTTTTAAAACTTACCTCTTGCATGATGCAAAGAATTTGCTGCATTCGCTCGAGATACATCTGGATGCACACTGTCTCCTCCAGTCGAGAGAGCTGTCTCAGAGATATAAACTTTAAGGTGATGACCTGATTGGTCATACTGACAATCAGGTCACCACCTTGAATGTTGATGACTCAGATCCATCGCGGAAGATCTTCAGTATCTGTACCCACATTTTCGATTGCTGGGCGACAGAACACGAGAGCTGTCTATCAAGTTAGGTCTGTCAAGTATGAGCTGCAGGTGGAGGAAGAATTGCTTGTATCTAGAAAGTGTGAAAAATTCGAGTCTTGCAAGAGACGTTGCTACAACAACATGCATGCCAAGAGAAGCAAGCTGAAGCATTAGTGCGGTCATCTGTTGTGCACATGGGTACAATTCCGGTTCAGAGCACGACATCTTCGCTTTGTTTTGATATGTATATGATTGGCACCTGCTGTGCATCTGGCATCGTTGGGTCCTTCCAAGCCTGCAGGGGTTTGATATCCCATTGAAGCTGCAGAAGAATGCAGCTTCAGAGGACATGCAACACACAGGCGTTGCAATTTTGCATATATCAACTTGTGGAGGAGCACAGAATGCTTTTGAAAGATTTGAGACATTTTTTGCAACAGCCGAGGCTAACAGCATTAATCAGCGCCTCGGCTAGACATGGCAATCTTCCTGGCAGCCAATCAATGACACAATGTGCAAAATATGTAAAAACTGCTGCCGGCCACCAAAGTGGGCGGGGAGGGCGATTTGGGGGGCCAAGTGATTTTAAGTCGATGACATAATTCAAGAAAGATATGCCCCTGGAAGATGGGTAGCAGATATCAATGCCATCACTGCTTATTGAAGGCTTATGAGCCGCTCCGCGATTCTGAAGACGTTAGGGTTAGGGCAGACGTTGGATAGGTGCAGTGACGTGGCTGGATTTTTAACGAATTGACGTTTCATAGGAAAATGCTTATCAGGAAATACACCATACCTGCAATTCACTATCCTCTTCAGCCTGGTCTTGCGCTGGTCCAGGCAATTTTTACCAATTTGACTGGTTTTGCCTGAGATCAGATTTGGGGTCATCAAGCGGAAGTAAATTTTCATTCATAATCTGTGCAGTCAAGCTATGCAGCAATGCGAGCAACTCGCGGAATGCACCGCATGCCTTCGTCAAGGCAGGAGCTACCTGGGCGCAGGCAGGCAGGTCTCAAGCCTCGCCACCGTCTGGCCTTCTCCTATAAGCAGGAGGCGTACGCAAAAAGCTGCGAAGCAAAGACTGGTCCTGCACACCTGTCAGCGTAGCGAAGAAGTGTCACCTTTCCCGATAAGGCGTCTGCTATACATGACAAAGACGTTCTAAGCTCTACACACCATAGTGCAATTACTGCCTGCTAACTTGCTACCTGGTGTGACTCCACATTCAGCAAGACAGTACTAGGGTGTCAAAATCTCAGGCTGGATCTTACAGTGACAAGGCATGCCCAAGACAGTGAGGCAAATTGGACTGTAGCAGTTCAATAACTTGAATTTTCATAAGGTCGAAAAAGCTATCAGTCGAGCCTACTTTATTGCTTGACACAACAATAATTGGACATCTAAGGATGGCGAAGCTTGCTTGCAAATGTCCCTCGCAAAGAGCAGATTTCGCTCTTGCTCATAATTGTGACCTTGCTCATTTGGAGTTGGATTTAGTCGTTTATTGACACTTGCAGTTGGCAGGTGCGTTGAAGGCAGAGCAGCTCTTCACCTCCAAGAATGACTACGAGGAGGTCTTTGAAGGCAACGAGAACTTTGATTTAGCCTTAGTGCAGACTTTTGCTCTTCGCTGCACCGTCCCGCTCGTTGTGCAATCCAACTACAGAGGCCTCCCAGCCAACTTCACAATCATAGTCAGCAGCCAAGAATACCTGTCTGGGCGCAACGCACTCATTACGGCTGGCATCGCGACCGGCCCTAACATTATCTTGACTTCCAATCAACATATTGGCAGAGTCAATGTCTTCCACATCTTCAAGAATCCGAGTCTGCGTTGTAAAGATTACCAGTTCCAAGATCTGGCTGGCTAAAGGGGTCCAGGCAATGTCACAGGCCCCAATGTTTGGGCTCAATCTGTACGTTGCGCGTCTGGCTCCCAACTTGGCTCCCAACTCACCTACAGATCTCGGTCATTACTGCAGCTTCCTGGACAACGAGCTTAACATTCTGTTGGCACAGCAAGCTGGAGCCAGTGCTCCTGCTCATGGCTTGGTAAATGTCGGTTTTAGGGATTATGGCAAAGCGCCAGACATACACAACAGCGCTAATGGCATGGGTAGCGTTCGGCTCTTCCCCAAAATCTTGGTCTCGTCGACTGAAATCCAGATGGGTTCCCCAGAGAGGGATCCGTCATCCTCTGCTGTAGAGAACTTTGCCCTGGGCATGCCCCTGTGGATCACGCAGCCTGGCAGGCCCGATAATCCTGGTTGACGGAGGCTTGGTAGGGTTGGTTGTCCGGGAGTTAGGCAGTGTTTCAGGCTTTTGCCAAATTATTGCAGCTGTGTTTACGTTCATTGGCCCAGATGGGGCTATTGGCGGGCTTGTGAATGGCAATGTCTGGAATCTCCCCACTCCTTCACTTTAGGCTGATGGCATGATTCTGCCCAATTGACTTTACCAAAGACGGTGCACCTGGCTGTAGGGAGGCTGTACGGTACATGGCTGTTGTTTCTGTTTCTCTCATAAATGTTGACAGGAGTTCACGAATAAGACTGTTCTCTGTATTGCATTGAATCATGTGTTGGAGATCGAGCAAAGCAACCTTGTTAACACAAGTAGATGAGAAGTGGAAGTGTACAGAATGGCTTAGGTGCTGTCGCCCAATGATGTCAACAGTACAGGCGCACAATCACAATTCGTCAAATTTGGCTCACCTGATATTGGTCTAGCAGTTGTCTTGAAGATTGCCTTACGTATGCTGTTCCAACATTTGCCAAAAGTGGCTTCATGTAAGGGTGGAACCCTGGGGATGTAAACAAATAACTCATTGTATTACAACTCAGCAACATTCCTCACCACACAATCTTAATGCCAAAATGTCATCTAATTTTCAATTGCGTTTGGTAAGACAATTTTTGGCAGTAAAGCCAGACAGACTGTCATTGGACAAAATCAACTTTCTTGCTTCGAACGACGACATCAGAAACCTATTCGAAATACCACTTGGCAAGTGCCAGGAAGGACAGAGGTTGACGAAGAGAGTTCTGTCGTCAAAGACCATCGAGCAGTGGCTCGTCCACGTGATAAAAGAATGCGATTTGCCGCCGGATACTGTCTAAGCATCGACTTTGCCTGGCAAGTACAAATCCTGGCTAAAGTAGCCCCTCCCCGACAGCAAAGCTTTTCAAAGCCAGAGCTTGTTGTAACTTCTCGTGAATCCCCGTCTTGGACGTGGTGTCCAGCAGGACACACAGCCGGCCTGTGCGGTAGTGCGGGCAGACCTGCGTACTATCGTTCCGTTCGTTCCCAGCTGCTTGAAATGCTCGTGAGCGAAAAAATAGCGATCGCTCCTGCCAGTAGCGTCGAGGCGATTTGTGGAGGCGATTTTCGCAAGGAATAGCTGTGGATTTTTCGTAGGGCGATCGTCGTTTTTGATCGTAGGGTTTAGGGTAAATATACTAAAGTCAAGGAAAGAGGCTGGAAGGGTGCCTGATCGTCCATACTATCTGGCGGCAGATATAGTACTGAAAGCAGATTTCCTTAATTCTAGGTGAGGCTGCTTTACAGCAGCAAGACACAGGTCTATCTCCGGTGTGCGTCGTGGCACTCGCGATAATCTAGGTCTCGAGCAGATAAGGACGCCTGTAGTTGTCTGACACCCGAAGGGTGTGAAGAAGAGCCTTCTAATAAGCTGTTCGCACTCTCGGAGATGGAACCCTCCGCTCAGATAAGCGTTGACAGGCACGTCCCGCGCTCTGGCTGTTCTATGACTGAAACAGTGAAGGCATCACCAACAACCCTGAGAAGCATAAAAACAACAATGTGCGAGCTGTGCTGAATGTACTGCGTCATTCTCGCCTGTAAGCACAATGAAAAGCTGTTGGGCAGCACCCTTGAGAGAACTACTTCTCAAGGCAGGAAAGTACAAGATTGTGGGTGGCAGTTAATTTCTGACACGAATGCCATTTGGCACAAGGCACAAGCAGAAACTACCCAGTATCAACGGTCTCCTGAAGGCAATCGAATGATCCTCCCTGTCTGGAGACATCTCCCTGGGATCAGGTCTCGAAACGTCTGTCTTGAACCAAGTAAACGAATTATGGTAGATGTCTTAACTCCGGGTTGCTCCACAGGGTTAATGTCATGTACCGTCTATGTACAGTTCTAAAGACTGACTGAGAGCGCTTTGATGAGTGGGCCACCACCAACCTTTAGCAAAGATCGACCGATTTTGATGTGGCCATTCAAGAAAGCTTTCGACCCATATAAACGCTCCGGCATGGTTCAGTGTACTGTATGGTGTTCCTTGTGTCAAGTAACACTTCAGTGCATATTTGATGTGGAAGCTGAGGCTGTATAATTTTGGGTGTGTCTGGATTCTCAGGCTTGTTGTGACCCTTTGATTCTGCTGCGCTGATTCCTGGACCTGTGAAATACTTGATCTTTCTTGGTATTGTGATGTAACTGTATCACCTGATAAGTCACATATACATGCTGCTCCCAGTGATTTCGCATCTTCAATGCCATATAATATTGTGTAAATATTTACAGGGCATAGACTATCCACAATCAAGAGCAGACACGGAAAAAGAAAATCTTTTATCTTCTTTTTTCCACAGACAGCAAACATGTACACGTACTGTACACCTTTGCACACTGTTGTAATTCCAAAAATCGCTGCTGTGCACAATCAGCAAACCGTCGCATGCATTCAACACCTTGATACAACAGAGTCTTCTCCAATTAAAATCACCGCAATACGCTCCCCACAGAAGTAGCTGTGGGCAGCAGCCAAAGAGACATTACAGTCTATCACATGTTCCAAGCCAGGACGTCCAAGATAACAGTCCGAACACAAAGCCGTCGATCCATTTGACAGACAGGTGGTCTGCTTCAAAAAGCACTAAGATTCTCTACGCTTCAGAGCCACAAGGAGGTGTAGCCTACTGCATTATTTCAGACCGAAAAGCCCAACCAAAAATATTCATTCATTGCAATGTGTACCGAACGCAAGTCTGAGAACTAATACACTCTCAGCCCAATCGACAGTCAACCAGGAGCACCCTGGCTCATATAGTATTACTCAAGGCCCCAATCAAAATTCAACGGAGATATCTACAACACTGTCCGTCAAAATGATGACCATGGAGCAGGCCAAAATATAAAAACGATGGACTCCCTAAGGCTACAAGGACGTTCTTGCCAACGTCCTTGACAATTGAGAACGCTCAGAGGCGATCAATATTTTTTAGCTACATTATCATTTCATCCATCAAATTGCCATCGCAGAACACACTTCGATTGTCTCGTTGTTTAAACGCAATCCTGAACTTTTGCGAGCCATCCTCTCATTGTGACCAGTGGAAAATTGTGGACAAATGTGCCACTCTTCCCACTGAAGTGATCCTTACAGCTCCAGCAAAGCTCGAGGTTCTCGATCCGAGTATATGAATAGATTGTTTGTCTCCAGCACCTCGAGCACCGCATTGCTAGATCCACTTGTGCTACCTTCACATCAGTTTTCAGGTCATGAATTGCAGCAATCTAGATGATAACAAAATGGATGATTGCAATGCAGATCGTGTTTCAAAAGCGCTGGGTATCACCTGTTCACTGGATGTCTCCGCACTGACCAGATGTATCTCCTTCGTCATCCAAGGAATCCACGTCTCCAGCAATCCTGCGACGATGTCTCCATGGACACCGGCTGGACCCTGCTCCACCAAGGCCATGGCAGCCATATGGATGATGGTGTCGGTGGGAAAATTGGTCGGTACATCATCCTGCACTGAGGTGTGATTCGACATCTGATTTGGGTGAATGGTCGGAGGATCTGGTATCAAATGGCTATCACATGAGTGTTCAGATGTCAGGCTTACCTCTCCGAGACTCAGGTTGTCGTTGTCTATCCCGATAGCGTCATAGATTCTTCTGTCAAATTCCCTAGCCCGTCTGGGCCAATGAGAACCGCAGGCCCTGTTCCAAGCCAGATTGATGCCACCGCTGCTGAGGGTGGAATGGACCTGCCCACGGGTCATGATGGCATGGCCGGGAGACTGAGCCCATCTCGTGTCCGTCTCCAGGATCAGACTTCTCCCCCACAGCTGCCTCCACGCATACCTGTGAGAAGAAGGCACCTGGCTATTGTATGAGACTGCGATGATGGCTAGAACCACACCGTAGGGGTCTCCGGGTGAGTCACGGATTTACCTGTCGTTGAGAGTCTTTGCCCTATTCAAGCCTGTGCATCGGCGGATCGCAAGCAAGTCCTCTCCGTCGATGGAGGCAGGGCTGAACTGCCATACCTGCGAACAGTACTGGGATGATCCTCTTTGGGATGTAGGAACAAGTGCTTTGCCCTCTCATTGGGCAGCATCACCTACCTTGGTGGCTTTCAGGAAATCGATGCCATTGCGGATGAGGAGCTCGTCAGTCATGGGCAGCACCGACACAGGCACCGAGATGTTGATGCTGTTCATCATGCCATCTTCCTGATGCATGCCGGCAAACCCCGGCCCGATGTACAGCCATGGTTCTGTGATTCCCGAGATCTGCCAAAAGAACAACAGTCATTATCGCCAATTTCTGACTGCACCAAAACATGCAGTCAGGCACAAGTATGTTCAGCAGGAGGGAGTCACCTTTTCTGCGTAAGCCAACCAATTGTCGGAGAGTTCCCCTTGACCGTGTCCCCATTGCAGATCCGATGGCAGATCAAGCTCCTCTGCCAATGATTTCCAGTCGACGTCTTCGTGGTTTTTGACATAAAAAACCGTCATGCCTGCGTGCGGATACTCCTCTCTGCAACCCACCATGAAGGTCTGGAAAAAATCGCTCCCATCGCCGAGCTTTGCGAGGCTGTGTTTCCAGTCGTCCATGACTCTGCTCCTGTTTACAGGACCCTCCAACTCCTGTAGACTCGCAACATACATCTTTGCGGAGCACTTCTTGGCCTGCAACGATTGCCATCGTGAGATTGTATGCCTGCACTGCTTGGTAGCAAGTCAAACATGATTACCAGATCACACCTCGGCTCACCAGATCTTCGTGGCGCTGGTCCGCACGGTCCAGCTGGTTCACAGTCACCTACGATACGGTCAAATTTATGAAATGTCACCGCTGGAAGACGGTGGAGCAGCTGGTATGATGTTGTATGGATGATCTCACTCACCTTCTGTGTGAAAGCGTGGATCTTCGACCGATTCAAGACATTGCAGCAACCCTGATCTAGAACCTTGAGCTGTTTTGGCCAAGGTAGGTCTCGTCGTTCTTGCATGTGCTTGAATATGACCGATGCTGGCGAAGAGTTCAGCGATGGATCTCGATGAGTCATCGTGTTCGTTCGCCCAGCAAGCCTTTTTTCAGCCTTTGAAGCTGCCGTTGCCCATGGAGAGCTCTATTCAGAGAGGAGATATGGCACCTGACATGAGCCTGGCTCCTCCGAGACACTCATTTGGAGGGAGCACAGAAGGGACAAGGGAGACAGGTCCGCCTCCCCCTAAGTCTTCTTTCCAACCCAAACACTCCAGAGGTGCTAATCGGATCTTGATATCGAGCTTCGTGACCACCTGCAGAATCTTCACCCTCTGGACGGACAGTAAAAAGGAGGCGCAGCAACTCGACAGTTGACAAGGTTGTACCTTGGGCGACGAGAGCTCATCGTTCTTGCGACGATAAATGTGAGGAGTTCTGTCTGGAGACTTTGCCACGGAGAAATCTGTCTATTTTTGCTTAGCTGACAGCAGAGGATCAGCTACCTCAAATTTGACCTGCTTCAGGTGGACACGCAGACAAATATTGCATCTTTCCTGCTATCAAAGACGGTAGGCCGTACGCAATTCCTTTCGTGCTTGCTCCAGAGGAAATTTTGAGTACCCTGGACCTGCTGGGTCGAGTTGTCCAGCTGAGAGCAACAGGTGAGATATTCGGCAGCTGTACAGGCGAGATAATAAATCTCATCAGCAGCATTGCCTGGATCGTAATGGACAATTGACTACATATGGCTCAGGTATTCTGATTTGCAGGAGCGAAACCCAAGATCCAGGAGGCTGTCGAAAGGTTTGGATGCGACACCTCGGTGTTCAAACAGCTGGCAGCACACAACACGGTGTGGTACAAGATGCTATTCTCCATGGTGAGCACTTATTAGAAAGATACCGGATTGACTGGTCGCACAAATAAACTGTGAACATGTTCATGAGACCAAGTGGCACCCTTCAGGTGCACCACAGTATTGACAACAAACCGGAAGCGTGGAAGTGCATCAGAGAAACCCCTGCAAGCCTGCACATCCAGCCTGGTCTCCCTACAAACACCAACGACCTGGACGAGTCTTGGAAGCCAACGATCCTGGCTGCAAAGAAGCTCTTCAATAGTCGGCATGCCATGGCACGGTCAGAGCAAGCAGAGCCAGAGCCAGTGACAGGGGGTATGACGTCGTCATTACCATTGGCGCTCACGACTGAGGAGGCGCACCAGGCACCTGCCACATCAGGAGGAGATGCAACTGATACAGTGCACGCCCTGGCTCTCCTTCCGCTGTCGACAGTAAGCAGATTCCTTGACCAAACATGCAAATTCTGAACCACTGTATTAAACTAGAACAGTCGCTATTGTATGTTTGGCTGAAGATGACGTTCTGTGTGTAGGCGGGTCTTGACATCAGAGCGGAGGCTGTGCTTTCGGTCGTCCGTAAGCGAATGGAGGAGCGCGTCGCTCATGCAACAAGCCAATTGAGGATCCACTATCTAGGGGAGATAGAACGGCTCCAGGATGCTTTGGACATTGAGCGGGATTTGACAAACAACCTGAGGAGGCAAGTGAGCGCTAGCCAGAAGGAGAGCGCTGCTCGACAGGAGAGGGGGGATGCACTTGCAGAGGAGATCATCGTTATGAAAAGGAAGCATGATGTTTTGGAGGCAGAGGTGTTGAGCTCTAGGCACCGTATCCACGATACCTTTACCCAGGATGACTTGACCAAGGCACGGCAGGAAGGTTATGAGCTGTGCCTCCGATCACTGGACGGAGTAATTTAGTTGTGAAACGTTGTTTAGTGTGGTGAGATTGAACTCAGTTGTCACCCTGCTCAGGCAACAGAGCGAGCGCTCCATGACCTCATTGAGTTTAGACGGTAATGTCAACAATAAGAGGTACATCCTTCATCTCCTAACACAAGGATCAGCTTCGCTGTCACTCTCCGATGCTTCGCCAGCATTTTACAAACAGCACATCAATTGCGTCCCTCTTCAAGCGTCAACAAAGTCGCCGGACCAGCGATCCGACACCATAAAAACAATCTAGAAGGTGGCATGAGGGATGGGGTGGCTTTCGCCAAATTTCGGCACCATATTTCTGAGCTGTATTATGATTCCGTGTGGTCTTGCATCCCCAAAAAGGCAGGACGAGAATCTTCACTCGTGACTTGCCGATGCAATAGAGAAGAATGCATTCAGGACGCAGCGAGACGATATCCTTTCAAAACTTTCTTCACTCACACTCGCATGTACGACTCATCATCGCAGACATGGAGCTTCAGGTGTCCGAGAAGCGATATTCGACCCGGAATACAAGCCTGGGGAACGTAAACTTCAACGGTAGTTACTGAAAAAGGAAGAGTCATTATAAAACAGCTGTTGAGGGCATATCGGATTGATGAATCACGGACGGATCAATGGGTTTCGTGGTGCTTGTCTCAAGGACCCGATTTGTTGCGGCAGCATGGAAACGGCGTTCAAAGCAATGCCTTGACCTTGCCCTGATTATACATTTTAGACGTCAATTTCCTCAACACCTTATGAAAAGATCAAGAAATGTGGAGTTCGACATTCGTCGTCGGCCTCGGACCGCTGACGGCTTTCATACTGGGTATGGTACTGCGTGACTCATAGAGATAAGTCGGGCACTGGTGAAGTCTCGATCCGCTTTACGGCCGCAGCCGGTGCATCGGTTCAGATCCGCCTATCCGATGTATCAGACGGCAACGATCGCATTGGCGGAGTAGCATCGAAGGGTGCGTCACCGTCAAATTGGATGTGGATCATCCGACACTTGGCCTCCTGTCGCTCGTAAAATCTTAGAAATCATCAAAGCCTTCAGCACCGATTTCGTCTGTCTGCCCAACACGCCCATCTGTTTGCTCCACAAATGCTTCGTTCCCGGTTCGGGAAAGATTATCACATATTGATTGGTGCTCAACTAATTCATAACCAGCCTATAAGCTCGTCTTGGAGGTACACTGCCCGAGTGTCTGTAAGTATTCCAAAGTCTGTGTTTCTCGAGCGCCATGAGATCTCTCTTCCTGACCAAAACACCCTGGACCTTCGATTTATAGTCCAAAAACAGCTTTATCTTTGCCATTTATGCGTGGTAGTGAATTCTAGAACGCCTATGTCGCCTCCTCTGACCGGCCTCACATCGTACGATTGCTTTGGCTTCGCGAAATCAGGAGCAGGAAACAACAACCCGTGCTGTCTCTATTGAATTTTGCGCTGGCCGTTAGGTAGGCCATCCTTGGTAAAAATGGTCTTGTCGCATCGAAACAGACTTTTCCGCTGACCCTCTTTGGGGCGAAAAAATTGCGTATATCTTCTGTTCGATTTCGTCTTCTTTATGCAAACATATCAACTTCGTGTAGATTCCGCCAAGCTTTGCTTAAGACTGTTCACACGCCTGAACCGTAGGACATGTTTGTTTATCCCTCGTTTCTAGTCAGCAACCAGTCTTCGTTCGTCGACATGGTCAATGATTTGATCGATAATGGAAATTATTTTGTTCCTTCCAAATTCTAGGGATCAACTGAAAGATTAAGAGGAATTCAGGAGCTCTGGTACGTGCGTGCCCTAGAAATGCTACAGGGCAGGTAAGTGGAAATTGAAAAATGCAAGAAAAGGTGTGCATACAACATACTGTTATCCATATTTAACAAAACAGACAAACACGACCAGTGCGATCAGACTTGGCTACGTTAGCTCTTTGTGTGTTGACTCATGTCATTCCCAGTCATAACACCTCGAATGAACGCAAGAAGATCTTTAAACAAGTTACCATCGATCTGGGTCTGAAAAATGGACAGAAATGTCTACGGTCTCTCATTGCAAGCCTGAAAGCATCTGAAATTATTGCGTTTACTAATCAGAAAGTATGAAGAAGCTTCGACTGAGATCATTTGCTCCAAAACCGCCATGAACGCAGCAGAAATAAAAGCCAGAAACCCAATTAGAAAACGAGATGAGCATTTGGTAGTACATACTTAAGATTCCAGATTCATGGTGATCTAAGATATGAATCGATAAAGGATAATAATTACCTCGAGAAGCAGAACGAGGAAATTTGGAGACAATACTGAAAAATCGGCAGTTTAAAGAAAGCATTCAACTCATTTAACAGATTAGCCCTGGCTCAGAAGACCCGTACATAAAATTTGAATGATGTACCTAGCTGCATTTGAGCTAATTTGAGTCCTGGAGGATTTCCAACCGACAAAGACACTCAAGGGGACATTCAAGATGCTATTGGAATCGGTGCCAGATCCCGTACAACCTACACTGACAACGCACGGAATTTAAAGGATGTGTACGGAAATTAAAGTCTGTGCGAAAACCTAAGGGATTGTCTCTAAATTGGGTTTGCATACTCATGTGCCAGAAGATACAGTTAAAGCTTGTGACTACGTCATGAAAATAATCGAAAAGAGGCAAGATGTCAATTGTATAAGAGCATAGAACGCTTTCTGGAAGACCAATCGATTGAGTATTTCGAAACTAGTGGCAACGCAGGAGGATTTAAAAGTCACAAAAAATCCCAGGAGAAATACATGAATATGCATCTAACCATTTCCAATCATAATCGTTCAAAATGCTTTATGTGATTCTAACATTTACGATATCCAACAAGTTGTACTTCTGTCAAAATAAGGTACAAAAATGATGCTATTTCTATGGCTACTCAATCCATAAAAAGGCATTCCAACTTCCACTCTGGCTCTATCGATTTGGTGATGCACAATACAAACAGCTAGAGAGACACATGATGTGACTTCATTCCAAACTGTAATTGTGGGGGAAGTGCAAACAGGTCGAGATTATCCTGAATTCCGATTCCAAGATTGACTATGCCAACCAGATCTGGGACCGGCTCACTCTGCTCAAGGGCAACGTGACCCTGCCCAGGAAGCTGGTGGGCCGATACGTCAGACCTTGCACCCGACCTAGGCAGCTGTCTGACAAGTCAAAAACTTGCACCTTCTATGTAATTTGCATATTCGAAGAGGAGACCTCCTCTACGGTTTCGAGCTGTTCTGGTCAAATCAGGATGCATACTGTAAACGAAGATATGGGATTGAAGGTAAAAGCTTTTACAGTGAGGGAGTGGTTGCTAAAAGACGACCATGTACAGAGGGTGCCATATCTCGGAATACAGATGGATGTAACAGCTTTTCCTGTGTCCTTAAAGAAGCTGTTTGGAGCTGATGAATCAGGCAAATGCGAGGACCATTCTGTAGTTCCATTTCGGAAGCCTGTCGCCACAGGCAATTTCATCCATGTTTCCTTCTAGATTCTCACTGCGTTTGTTGCAGCGCAGATATACTGCTTCCTTATACAAATGCACGTCGATTAAATTACCCGAGCTGTATTCATGTACCGAAAATGGCCCGCGACGCTGCTGCAGTCATCGAAACAGCTATGTCCGTGACAAAATTGAGAGAGGACTGTTTGGAAGACATCTTGTGTATCTTGAGTGAGGACATCATTCCTCATTCGTGTGAAAACATTCTCAGAAATCTGGGACACTCTGACGCCTTTACAGCGTATGGAGTGGATATCGACAATTTTAGTGGTTTGAGGACGAATCGATTGTAATAACCGTTGTAGTATCTCAATCCACCTTGCAAATGGAAGAATCTGCACTGCAAAAACCATGTCCGAGTTATACGATGATACCCAAAGGCATAGGTATGCTCGAGTCACGATCGTGCTACCCATCACGGGCATGTTCACAATAATGAGTCCCCTAATTCAGGGCCGTTGCTCATGCACTGGCAGCATTTTGATCCAGTCAGCACGAAGCCTTTCGGCTTTGTCATGGGTATGTTGACGTTTAAAGACATAAATGAGCTCAACGCAAATGTTCACTCGTACGAATCGCTTAAACAATTTCAACACGATCTTCCATATCATTTTCAGCGATACAAACAGATTGCCTGTGGGCGCCCACCTCAAACCATTGTGGAGGTCAATCTTCCTGTGCAAAAGACGATCAGATTTGTTTCCACACTTTCTGTAAGAATACAGGATACACTGCCCATGGACATGAAAAGATTATGTGAAGCGCTGTCTTATGCAATTAGACGAATACCCGCTCTAGAACCTATTTTTATCGTTCTTTACAATGAAAAACATCTTCATATTCGTCTCCTGAGTCAGGGCGGCATGGTTCTACGGGTCTACAAGAAAATTTGTAAAAACCTTGCAGGAATCTTATCAGATTTTGGAGTGTGGCTGATTGGTATAGGTGACAACTGTACAAATGGATCTAAGGACATCATGTTCAAAGGCCCTTTCTACTTGAAGGAAAATATGGAGGCATCTGAACCAGACTCTCTCATTGGGCCATAGCGGTGTCCATTTTACAGATATGGGAACAGCATCGATTCAAAGTCCTGATAGATCTGTCAGCCAGTACCAATAAGGATCTCAACACTCTCCTACAAGGCCCTAACAAGGCCTTTTGTGTACAAGAAAAGGAGATGATAGTTTATGAATCGCGACCTGGTAAGTGAAAGATCAGATCGATCCAAATGATCCATTCGCAAATCTGAAAGATTCGTCGGCCAGGCCCAAGGAAAATCGATCGGATCAATCCTTCCCAAACAAGGGAGAAAGTTGACAAGCTGTTGGAGTGTGACTTGCAGCTGACAGATGCCCTGCCCGAGGAGGAGCCTGTGATGACATGTGAGAGAGTGGAAAGAACAACATTCATGGAGACTACCAGATTGATGCGAGTTTTGCCCTCGTTGATAGCTTTATAGAATGCAAACTCCAATTCGTCAATGTTGTGATATGACTCTGCCACGTTTCACAAAGGCACGTACATGTAATCCAGACTGTAGATAAAGATGCCTGAAAGCTATCCAAATATGGGATTCTGGTTCTCATCTGTTCAGCCCACCAGTCTCCACTCAGCCCGTCTCCTCGACGTTCACCTCTCCATGTCGGCTCCCACTTGCAGACAGACACCAATAAATTAAGATACCAAACACGCCTAATCCGGATGTGTTACCATACGTGTGCGTCAGGGAATGAAGCTCACCTTCCACTTACCGCCAGTGGTATTCCTCCACAGTATCTTTGCAATTCTCAGCGGGCTCCCACGAATTCAATTGTGTTCTGATTCCTTCCATTTCACCAGAGAGAGCATCGTTCCATGCTCGTCCACATCGTGTGAGAGGATCTTCTCAACAATGAAGAGTGGCTCTTCCACGGATCACCCTCAAGCTTTGACAAGGTCTCGTTATAGCGCTAATAGCACGGCAGCCCTTTGACACTCCTCTCTGATTCCCATGTCGTTTCGTTGAGATCGTACCAGCTCACGAGGTATTCGACCCTTTTTTTATTGCCTACCAAATAATCGCGATGGTGGATGATGCGTATGATCTCGTGCCAATGCATACCGTAAGCCACTCCGTAGGAAACGACCTCGCCATTGAAGAGTCGATGAATTTTGTTCCGGAAAAAAAGATGTGCTACCCTGTCGTTGCCTTTTTGAACTTCACGAAACTGTCGCTTACAGGGACAAGTCCAGACACTGAAACTCCGGTGGGAAGCCAAATAGATATCTGGTGCCGCCTTACTTTCCAATTAGTTGCACACCTGTTGAAGAGGGTCTTGGAAGGTCCTCTTGCTGTACTTCACGATATTTCCGGTGGCGTGGACAGACTGCAGCGCCCGACCTAGTCATAAAGACAAGCACCAGTACTGGCTTCCCGACCCAGTCACGCCGATCAAATCGATCCTTTCGGTGGTACAAATGTAACGTCAACGCTATCGGTAGCGCAGCTGTGCAACAATTTGGATAAGTGTGTTGATATTCGCCACAGCCTGTGTGTATACTACACAAAGGAGCAAGCTGTCTGACACTTGCAAACAGGTGAGTACACTCTAGAATCTGCACCTCAATCCCGTGTGGAAAATTTTAAATTGCAATCCGCAACAACATGACAAGTGCTGAGGGAACTGCAACAGGCAAAGATGGCACTGGTCGCTTCATGCCGTGCGACTCCTTGTTCACCTTCTGCAGAGGCATCCCGGTGGTGCCAGCAGTTCCTTGACACGCGATCGAGCCTGCATACACGAATATTGCTCGAAGAAGCAAGTCTTATTATCTGGTTCATGTCCAGAGACGATTTCCGGAGACGTGAAGGTGCACATGCAAAAGCAGTATTTTGCTCTGCAATGAGAAGGAATTGCTCACCGGAGCTGTTGCCAAACCAAATGCTAAAATCTGAGTCTTGACGATGAAATGCGTCAATAATGCCCATCTGAGGGGCTAATGCACAATTTGCCAGAGGCGCAGCTGCCCTCTCATCGATACTGATAAGGCGGTCGTTGCGTCTTTTGCTTTACGATAAATTTCACTGGCTTCCGCAGCGGTGATGCAAGCATGCAAAAAAATTATTCCGGACAATCAACCCTGTAGGTAGAGCTTACAACATCTTCAAAGAAGT
The DNA here is from genome assembly GCA_004335615.1 of Chloroidium sp. JM. Lineage (NCBI taxonomy): Eukaryota > Viridiplantae > Chlorophyta > Trebouxiophyceae > Watanabeales > Watanabeaceae > Chloroidium > Chloroidium sp. JM. The sequence continues at coordinate 23,011 of QAXI01000429.1, forward strand.
TGAAGTTGTCCCCCTGCCAGCCTGTCATCTCCTACTGATTAATGGATAACACTGCATTTTTGTGTTGATGTATCCGAAGCTTGTACCTGAGAAAATGGATCTCGGGAAGGGAAATACTGTTTGATGGGCTTATGAAATATGGCCTCGTGTACATAATAAACTCCAGAAGGAAGTCCATATGCCTGTGGCGCATCGGCTCGTCTGGTAAGACTGAAAGGTTGTCGGTGGTCACCACATAGATTCCTTTCTGACATTCATGACTTGTGGGCCTGTGGAAGCAATTCAGAGATGATAAGATCTCTGAAGCGAAACGCAACTGTCAGAGAATGCTCACATGAGAACAGCCTGATGACCTGTTCCACAGGACAGATCACACACTCTCATTAAAAAAACCTCCTTCGCACCTGGGTGTATGCTGGTGTAAGTGTTGGTGCTGCAGCATGCCTTCGGGAAAAAGTCCATCGGTATCCTTGATGACCACCATGATTGGATCCTCCACACCCCTTTCAAGTTGCCGGAGAGGAGTGTTGTCAATGACAAATACCAGATTGACGTCATAGACATTCATGTTGAACTTTGTTGGCCACGGCTGCTATAGTCTTGATTTTCCCACACATTCTTGATCGTTATATGAACATCTCTAGCATTCATGTGTGAAGCTCAAGACAGAGTTTGAGATGGACCCATAGGACGACCGTTGAACATGCAGCTCATGCACCATGCTTTGCCTAGCCTTCTGTAGGTGCTGTTCCCCTGGCACAGAACAGTCTATCGGGTGAATTTACATGTTATTGGAAGGAATCCCTGAATTTTCAAAGAGCCCCACTATCGTTCTCTGCCAGATACAGCAGGGCCACAACAGGACAGCAAGCGCTCGAGATACCGGAGACCTTTCATGTGTCTGCAAGAAGTCAGCTGCCCAGCTTGGAGAGACCACTTCACAAACATGCCTTTAATTTCAGGTCTGTTCCTTTTAGAACCAAATGACTGAGAAGGCCCTTGCTGATCATTCAGATCGATTAAATCAGTCGATGTCACCTGCGAGTTAAAGTCAGGGAGCTCCGTTGTTCTTACAGTACATTTGCAAACGCTGGAAATTGGCCAACCCGCCATTAAGTGGTCTACCTGCAACTCCATATTACAGTAAATATCAGTGATATCAGCCGGACCATTCACGTACCTGTAGAAGTGGATACGCCTTCTGCCGGCCAATATCAGGCGAAAGGGTTAAATGCAGAGCATAAATGGGGGATTAAATACTCATCTGCCCCTCTTTGGGACCAATCAGAAATGATAGACAGATTCAAGAAGAGCGATCTCCCTGTTGAGAGCCTTCGCAAGAGCATTCAATACTTTCGCATTATGAGACATTGGCGTTCCTCACTAAATGAAGGGCCTCATTCTCCATTGCGTACTCTGGAATACCACCAGCTCGGCCTAGCGCAAGGCGTAATAAACCAAATGCAAGGATAGAGGCCTTCCAGTCGCCAGGAAACCGGTGCACGAGGTGTTGTCACTACCATGCCCAGTGACGAAAAGAGACGCCCTGCTGTACTGATAACGGCAAAGTCTTTACACTATAGCACATCACATAAAAGCCATTGAAGACAACTTGCAGTCTTGTGCTTGAACGCCAGGCTCCTTGGTGGCCCTGTATTTGCCTCAAACTTGCATTCGCTGTAAAGATGCCCTTATTTCTCAAAAAGATTGCAGTCATTTATCGAGCATAAGGGACCCTTGTTGTCTTTGCAGGTGTGCTGCTTGATGGAGCCCCTACACAGGCAAAGGATGCTCCTGCAAACGTTACCATTAATGAGTCGCCTGGCTCCCTGGACCATCGACTCAGACACCCATCGACAAGCTTTAGCAAGCCCAGCAAGACATCCCTACTTTCCCTTGAAGATGCAGCAGCATGGGAATTCTCGGCAAAGATTCGAGGCAGACATGGCAGTCTTTCATGCCTTGAGCGCGCACAGCGGTTCAGATGATTGCAAAGCCAACCTCCTGTGCTGCGCCACTCTGTGTATATTGAAGTTCGTGCGGTTGTGCTGTTGTGGGAGGCGATTTGATGTCAGGGCTGTCGTGCGGAGAGCCAGAAGTCAATGCAATGAAACGAAGGTCTACAACAGTATTTATGGCATTCGCTAAAATGTGGAACACATTCCAGGCTTGGGAGCCTCCATTTCAGATAAATTTGGAATTTGATAAGTTTGGACTGATGAAGAGCTGGAGAGGCTGCATTGGTGGAAAGGCAGGGATTTGCAGGCTGACAAGACCTGAATGACCGCTCTACTGTTTGTGTTACTTTCTGCATGTACATTTGTCACTTGCTCACAGATGTGCATCTCTCGCGATCTCTAACGTCAGACAGGATTCCAGATAATCTTTCAACTCAGCAACCTGTCGATTTTACGTTGTCACCAAATTTACATCACAGCCCATGCCGGTTGCAGCTAGTATTCAGTATCAAATTGAAGCACTTGTATGAACAATCATCAACCCTCCTACGATCTTCTCAATCTAAATATTATCAATTGGATAATGACTGCAACAATTTTTGGCGCTTCTCCTTCAAGCAAAGAAGCAGAGTAGGCCGAGCAATAAGGCCACATCATTCTGCCATGAGCCAAGGCTGGCTTGCACTTTAACTGTATCATCAATCATCAGTTTCTAGTGCTCCACTTTGGAAAAAGAAAAGCAAGGTAGGCAGAGCTACTCAGCCAAAAAAACGTCATCCTGCCACGGGCGCTGGAGCTGCCGCAATCTTGGTGCATGTGTCGCAATTCTTCTGATCATCAGCCAGCGGCTTCGACTTTCCAATCTGGGAGGCATCTGTCCCTGCAAGGCAAAGTACATCCCTACCCTTGACTGTATACACTTTGAGCTGACGGTGCTATTCCCCCATCTCTTCCCAGTGACTTACATTCCTCCCCTTGTGCTTCACACCATGCAAAATGAGCCTCCACAAGAATGCATCAACTCCCAGTGATGTCGAATGTCCCTGATCTACCATGCTTACTTGTTTTTTTTCATTCTTACAAGGACCAGGTCAGACCGCTGAATTGTTGCAGCAACTGATCTTCTGCCATGGCACAATTACCTTGGGGGAGAAAGCCTGCGTTGACGTTGACAGCATTTGCTTGGCTACTTGCTGCATTGAATCTGGCCTTATCAATGCATGGTTGATCGTCGCAGTCACACACATCCGAATTGACGGCAGTGCCAAAGCTCACGGTTTGGGTCCCTGCATACACAATTTTGATTGCGTATGCTTTCATTCAACTTATCTTGGAATTCTGTTTGAACTTCCAGACTGGGTACCAAAACCCACGGAGTAGTGATTGAAATTGGTTGCCACCATCGACCTTTAGCTGGCAGGCAGGTAACCAAAAAGACAGCACATGTGATAGGCTGGATGGGTGTTTTTACCTCCGATCTGCAGGTGGGCAATCTTGTTGTATCCATAGCCAGGATCAATGCTCTTTATGGTTCCAGTAAAAGCCTTGTCACTCTTCAGGAATGTCTCCACGTCCACACATGGGATGTAGTAATATGGCAAAACCGCGTCAAACTCAATGGTCTCATTGCACTTGGCATCCACATTGGCCTCAAATTGAGCGCTGCACGACAGCAGAGTTGTCCTTACCCAGGCATAAATGATGGGTACTGTCGAAAACTTGACTTAAAACCTCCAACTGCAGCTGCAACTGCAATCTGCAGACCTAAAAATATGCTGAGAATGATGAAAAGAGGAAAGAGGCTCACGAGAAGTCGTTCAAGTAGCTGACAGAAAATATCCCCACGGTGCAGGCGCCCGGCGCAGGGTTGCTTGTCAGCGAGGCGGAGAAGCCAGTGGTGCTGGAATTGGAAAAGTTCTCCTGGAACCCAACTGCAGCAGATATTGTTAAGGAGATTTTTGCGTCAATGAACATTAGCAAAATTTGGGCACAAGGCG
>QAXI01000429.1:58276-73699 GCA_004335615.1 Chloroidium sp. JM
TCAGTCCAGACCCCAGGCGCAGGAAAACACTTCCTCCCCCCCTCCTAGGCAGATGATCCGTAAATTGCAGGTCATCTCAAACAGCAGATCTGGGTGAGTATGAAGCTGCGCCAGCACCGTATAACGTCCCACAACAGTCTAGCATGCTCACCTTGTCAAGAAACCCGGGCCAACTCCTTTACAGGCTTCAGCTGCTTGCACCCCCTCCAGCTCCTCTCCTCCAGCGACTCTTCAGATTTGGGCCAGCACGACTGGTCACCTCGAGCGCTGCGCCAGCTTCCTGCAGTGTCACTGAGGCTGCTTACACGATCCCTAGAGCAGAAATATCGGTGCAGATCCGTGGCGCAGCAAATCGTCCATCCCCTGCTCCTAGGCAGGAGGGCTGCAGGTCTCAACTTTCAAGGCTGGAATTCTTGGTGTCAAAAGCGAGGCGCCAGCATCGTAGAGGTGTCAGAAGGACATCCCAGTGGTTCTCAGGTCAAAGAACTCAGTCCAGACCCCAGGCGCAGGTATCGCCCCTCCCCCCCTTCCTAGGCAGGAGGGCTGCCAATCTCAACTTTCAAGGCTGGAATTCTTGGTGTCAAAAGCGATGCGCCAGCATCGTAGAGGTGTCAGAAGGACATCCCAGTGGTTCTCAGGTCAAAAGATTCAGGCCCGACCCCCAAGCGCAGAATCTGGTCCTCAACCCCCTCATAGGCAGGAGGGCTGCGGATATTGACTTTCAGAACTGCAAATTTTGGTGTCAAAAACGATGCTCCAGAACTGTAGAGGGATCACTAGTCCTGATCACCGGGGAAGAAGATTTCCGCCCCCTATCAACAGGCAGATACCTCAGTGAGCTGATCATCACAGACTGCAAATCCGGGAGAGTCAGAGGATGCGACAGCATCGCAGAAGGATAAGAAAGATCTTTGAGTGCTCGAATGGCCAGAAATGTCAGTCCTGATCACCAACGCAGAAAATCTTTGGCCACCTCCCCTGGGCAAAAATTTCCAAGTGATTGTTATTCCAAACGGCATTAATTGGCAGGTTGGAGCGATGCGCCAACATTGTGGAAGCAATAACAGGGCCTCTGAACGATCCTCAAGTCAAAAAAGTCAGTCCAGAACCATGGCACAGAAGTCCTCTGCAACCCTCCCTCTGGACATGATCCCCAGTGAGCTGATCATCCCAAAATGCAAATCTGGCAATTTCGAGCAATATGCTATCTCCGTAGGAGCATCACAAAGACCTCTGAATGGTTCCTTGGTTAAAAGAGTCAGTACAGTACAGCGCAGAAAATTCAAGACATATAAAAGAAATCAGCCTACTCTACCTTAATCGAAATCGGCAGAGGATGACAGCCTGCCAGAACAAGGAGTAAGTACTAGGCCCCACCTTGAGCTCATTGGGATCTCAGAGAGCAGCGTACCTGCTTAGGAGGGCGACATCCTAATGGAGTATACGCAGACAGGCCAAGAACCACCACTGCTCAACCCTCACTGCTCCGACCAAAGGGGCGACTCTCCTCCACCATTGGACCTGCAGCCCGATGTTAATTCTGACCCTCAACCAGACTTTGCCGTCAAAAAAGCACAGGAGCAGGCAGAGCTTTTCTCAACAGATCCTCCCCCAATAAAGAAAAAGAGAACTAAGCCCCCTTCTGGGCTGAAGAGCTTCGAGGAATTCTACGACTGGGTTGTCAATCACAGTGAGGACTGGCACTTAATATAGACCCTCTACAACGACCAGGAGAGACTTGAGGGAGTCCTCAGCGAACACACCAATAATGGAATACCAATGTACAGAGTCAAATGTGTCCGAGTACAATGTGGCCACACAATCATACGCAAAATCCACAAGCCACTCTACATCAAAGAAACAAAGTAGAGACCCAATGAGGGACTCAGCTGTGAGCTTGATCCAATCGAACATGCCTGGGAAATCAAAAAGTGGAACATCGCCAAGCCTGAGCTGTGGGAACGTGTCACCTGTAAACCATGCAAAGAAGAGGCAAAGATGATCGAGGGAGATCCACGTGCACAACCTATGATAGCTGAAATGAGGAGGGACAAGGCAGTGGCGGCTGCCAAGGCTATGAAAAGAAATTCCCCGAGGAAGACTCCCACCGGGCCAACATGGACCAACAATGCATCTGGTCACCCCTGGCGTCCCGCTGCCCCCACTCACTCCTCCAGGACCCGGCACCGGGCGCCTGCATCCACATCCACCCACTCAACAGCATCAATCCAGACCTTGACATCGACCCAACGGGGCAGTGCGAGATGTTCAACTCGAAATGTAAGACCCCCGACCAAGCCCCTACCGTGGATCTCTACCTCCCCAATGGCAAACTTGCAGGGAAGCTGAGCTCCTGCCGCCTTGAGGCACTTCAAATGCCTACCAAGCACACAAACGCGCCAAACCAGAGGGACCCTGAGGGGCGTTTGGCTGCGAAGTGGCCAATCCCCTCCACCCACACAAAGCTGGAAAGGCCGAAGTAGCATGTCATGCAGGGCCTATCGCGGTCATGCAGGTCCTGTGAGAGAAACTGGGATTGACCACAGAGAGATTTGCATTCCACTGGACCTAGACCCAAAATCCCGCAGTACTTCTCATCACATCCAGGAGACAGATCACAGGGTCTTTGGAGCAAACCTTGATGCCCTTGAGTACAGTCTGGGAAGGAGCCTCGCACTGCCAAACCCCATCTGAACGCTTTGAGATGGAGAAAGCCGTCCGCTGGGCCATCTGCAGTGCCTCAGGAACAGGTGCTGCTTGACTCACGAGCTTTGTGCTGCCAAGCTACCCCAACAACCAATCTGCGTACTACAAACACCTTTCTTGTCCACTGGTGCACCTTGTGACCAAAATCCCTAAGGCCAACTTCAGATACGATAACCCCACACAGCTCCCTGCCAAGACGTGGAGATATTTGATGTTGCCAACAAGCACAGCCAAGGGAAAAATTATGTATTAATAAATGCTTAGGAACTGCTAGACGCTATAATTTGCACTCACCACACCTCCTCTTGCTGGACTCCCACCGTGCTCAGAAGCCATACGCAGCGTGTGTACGAGCTTCACGCACCTCGCAGGTATCAGAACCTCCGTCAGGGGCTCCAGAACGAGGTTCTGCTCTGCTGCACGGAGCTGGCGCATGCCGGGCAAATGGAACTTCGCCCTCCACCCACGCTGCGATACAAGTCGGCCACAATATGCCGACTACGCACCATTGGCAGCAACAGGCCCCGTCATGGCAAAGCATCAGGGCGCAGGCCTTTTTGGTGCCACATTTTCCAGATATTCGATTTCATATCGACGGGATGCTCGAAGCTTGACGAAGCGTCAAGGATTGAGATACCAACGATGATTGTGACTGAGGGCCAGCCAAGCTTATTCATGATCCACCAACCAGCTTGCACACTGCAAACACAAAGAAAATCTGCAGGATACCGTAGCACTCCTTCTTTGCAGAATGGATTCTTTGCAGAACGGAACAGCCGTACCACATCCATCCATGTCAAAGCCCATAGAGGTGTTGCTGGGAATGAAGGAGCTGATGAATTGGTTGGGGATGAAACAGAGAGCACAATGCGTGACCAAGGGGTCTGTCTGGGCAATACTGGCCTCAAGGATAAGGTCTGGCCCAAGAAGATAATGCAGCCGGCAACGCGAGAGCGCCCAGCCGGCAATTGGCAGGCGGGCAACCTTACTCATGAGGTGAAGAGCACTTCAGGCGCACCCCTCTGCCAGCCCAGATTGGCAAATCAAACAATCCATGTTAATGCCTGGAAGGACAAGTAGCGCAACCATTCCCAGAACCCTGCAATGCCTTTTTCACCAGCTTCGTAGTGACTCTCATTGAAGAGAAGAACACTCTCTCAAGCCCAGATATGGGTCGACTGGAACAAGATAGCCTTCCGGCACAGGTGCAGCCCACGTTGAGGGACAGGGAGTGGCCAGGGACACCAAATGCCTGTTTTTAAAGGTACATAAATCAGAAAAGAATACGAATCAAGTAAGCCCATCAAGGGGCCCAAGGGCCCTGGCGTGAAGAAGGTGTGTATTGCCAGGCATGACACGGGCGCATCAGATCATGAAGGACTTTCAGGCCACTTAACTGAGGTTAACTGCTGCACAGCAGATGTGAGCACCGCAGAAACAACGCTGGACCCTAGTGCCAGCTCTGAAGATCTCCCTTACTGGCTTCTCACCCCTGAGAAAATGCTGAATTGAGCCTTCAGCGTCGCAACTAACTACCTTTATCTTTGACGTCAGCCCTTGAGAAAGCATCTCGATTAGCACATGACTTTTGAGTCCAAGTCGGACGGATTGAGAATAAGAGGCCCTCATTCGATTGAAGACAGAGTTGCCATCTTGCGAGAGTCTGCAGCCAACGCTTGCCTTTTGGATGATATTTTCGGATTTATGTTGCTTCGCAGAGGAAAGGGTGTGCACCTCCTGCAGGCAGCCGAATCCGCAATTACAAGCTTCACTGCCCTTCAGGCGTGTCGGAGATAAGGGCTGAGGTAAGTTTGGTTCCCCGCGTTGACTTTTATGCCCCTTCCAGCGTGTCATGTACTTTACAGAAACTCTACTGCTTTCAGAGATTACAGCACGCAAAGACCCCTCTCTCTTCCTCTCTCACAAAAATCACATCGTGGGGGAAGCCTTGTGGCTTGAGAAGCTGACTGCCGTTGCCGTGATGGCGACCAAAGATGTGGAACTTCCTCAAACGATTGAAGGTACGTTTGTCCTGCACACATTTTGCAACGTTTCTTATGCGGGCTTCACCATTTGCTACCTGGAAGCCGAAGCTCCGACGCCGTGATTGGGCTCATCTGCCGTATGAACAGGGCTTGTTTTTCAAAAGGTGGCGCAGCAATTGCCACTGATTAGTGCACGCTGACTGAGAGATTTTACGCACACTATGTACCAAAAGGTCTGTTGGCAGCTGAAGAATTATCAATCCTGCTGATTTCTCTTTTAGTGCTGAATAAAAAGAAAATCCTAATTGACTGACTGGCTTCCCTTGCTGCAGACACAAATGTGGCATCCAAGAAAGGCTGGACGACTTATCTGCCGTACGTATGCGCTGTCCTTCTCTCACTCGCGCTAGGGGGTTCCTTTATGGTTCTTCAGATTTTTTGCATGGGCAAGAGCACGCAGGACTTCTACTTCACTGAGAAGTGAGCCTCATTTACAGCTTCTCCAACGCTCCATATGTGCTTCACACCAGTTTTGAGAGATTGATTTGGGATTGTTACTGTTTTGTGGGGTAGGATCACAATTGTTGCTGATAAAAATTGGACTTGCTCTCTCATTCACAGCTCAAACCCAGCTCCTGGTCAGCACAGTCTTGTCTCCATCTGACATCCTCTAGTGACCTGACTGGGTAGCTTCAAAAATTGTATCAAGTGAATGCAAGATGCTGGTCTCACTTGTGTGCTAGAAAATCTCCTGGTCTCAAGCAGCCGCTCTGTGGCATGGAAATTTGCAAAAGGCCAGACTGAGAGTGAGCTTGGCTGGCGTTTACTTGAACTGATTATGGTAAGAAAGCGATCACGCACAACTTCATACTGCTTATGTGTTCAGTCACAAGTTGCTGCGGGCATTCCTCTCGTACCCTAATAACATTGCTGATTCTGATCAAGCCTGCAGATGGCTGACGTTCAACGCTTGCTGCAGATACTGTCATGGCGTCTCAGACAGTTGGGTCAAGTTCTTGAGTTCCGCCCTTGTTGTGGGCTTGACAATGATCCTCGGCATCACCATTGGCAATCTGATCTGCGCTTTCCGCACCCAGCGTTTGGAGGAGGGCATCCCAGAAGGTGTTTACGTGGCTCTTGGCGGACAGGCCTGGCGCTCCAGGTGAATCCATTTTGCTTGAACCTTGGTCAGGAATACAGTGATCACATCTCCTTTGCCCGGTGCACAGGTGTTGTATGGTTACAAAAGTCCATGCAAGCATGGGAAGGATCCAATAATCTCTTGCAATCGTGCAGATGCTGTCCAACCAAAGTAATCTTCATGATCAGTTGAATTCTGCAAGCACTCTTTATAAAAAAGAAAACGGCAACAGAGATTTGTATCAAACCTACCTGGGACAGATCGAATGCCAATCTGCCAAGCACTGTAGAAGCAAAATAGTCTCATCTGATGCAGCTTTCTGTGAGCCTGATCTGGTTGCGCATCCTTTGCACACAACAATACAGCTAAGCAGGCATATTGCCTTTGAGAGCAGAATCTGGTCTGTGGCTCAACAAATTGTATCTACTGCAGGTTGCCGCCATGCTGACCCCCTGGCGCTTGACCATAGCCCTGGTACTGCTCATCACTTACGGACCCCTTATTTTCCAGCCCCTGCTCAACAAGATTCAGAGCTCAGAGATCATCTGGCTGATGACCCCGTCATATGCTGAGCTGCGGGCTTTCGTCACCTACACCAACGATCCGGTGCTCGAATCCAAAGCCGAAGCCTACGACGACGATCTGAACATGGCTATCTACACCAGGAGCCTGCTGCAGCGATACGCCTCAGGCGCCCAATCCGTGGCTGTGGTGAGGAACCACCACCTTATCCCTGTGCATCCATTCCCCTTTTCCCCCTGCAATGTATTGATGTCAGTGACACCCAATTATCTGCCCAATTTAACTTGGCATGCAATCATTGCGGCCACAGCTTATTCCCTCTTGGGCAATTTTCTTGCTCGGGATGAGACGCCAGAAAGGTCTAAATGCACACAGAATTTATTTCCTCACACCAACATCTTGTGATGGGCCATCGTGTGATGGCATAGATAAATCTGTCCAGTCAAAAAGATTCTCAAAAAGAGATGCACGGCTTAAAAATGATGGAGAGCATCAAGCCTGCAAACACTTGCTGAGATAAAGTCAACACCCATTTCCCAAAAAGTTCCAGTTGCTGGTTCTGTGCCACATTCGATTGTATCCTTCTTCTAAATGACTACAGGCTGTAATAGTTTCCTGCTGATCGGGTAAGCAATAGAAAGATTTTAGCAAGAAAAACCTTAGAGAAAATCCCCTTCGTCATATTATTGTTGCTGTCATGCTATCTCTCCTGGACATCCCAGTCGTGTTTTTCAGGGGTCGCCTGGAGCAATCGAGCTGTGAACATGACACCAAATGGGTTTGAAGGAAAGAAAAAATAGGTATTAGGATTCCTCAATGGAAGATGTTCCCCAAGGAATGGGACAGGGATATCGCTCTCCTGAGGTGTTCTCCTCATTGCAGGGAGGCAGTGATGACAGCGTCAGCACCCATGTGTCACGATACGGCACAGTGACCAGCCGTTATGTGATGCCATCAGAGAAGAAGAAGAGCGACTCTGCCAGCACCAACACGGAGCTGCAAGGGCTGGCCTTCCGCTTGCGCAACGTATATGCAAACATCACCTCACGGTGTACGGAGCTATACAACTTCTTTGAATCCACAGACCTCCAGACAGTGGCACAGGTCCAAGCCTTAGCAACCAACAATTCCAGCCTCAACATCATGTTCGGGAATACTTTTAAGGGGTTTGGTAATCCCTTCTTGAGCGGGATTGCATCTGAGGAGTCAGGGGATTATTTTGAGGAGTCAGGGGATGCCTCTGAAGACAAGAGCCCTGGAAATGGCATTATACTCAATGTCACCATGGCACTCGACACTGCACCACCAACACCATACAAGCAAGTCTTCAAAGGAGTGCTGACAATGGTAGTGTTTGGGGATAATGACTACAAAAGCTATTATGGGGATTATGAGGCCGAAACAGAATTCAATAACACTGAATTCAAGAGCGCAAGCCAGTGTGAATTCACTAATTCTTTCCAGAGCATCAAGGCAGTGGTCAATGCCAACACCCTTAATGTCACCCTTATTGAGAACGATGCTGATAGAAATTACACGTCAGGCATAGACTCTGAGGTTTTGAGGTCCCAGATGCTGAATGCCACTTCTAGTATCGCCCTTCGAGACCCTAAATGCCGAAGGAAGGGAGGTTTTGAACAGCGCAATTGTTGAGCAATTGGGGCTTGGAAAAGTCACCACTGCCCCCACATTCCCTACAGGCCTCTTCACAACTGCGGAGTTTAGCTTCATGCACTCGCTCCTCTGCAGCGCCGTATTTGTATCACTGGAGTCCTTCTCTTATGACAAGTACTACGAAAGCGCTAGCAATATGGATCGTTTTGTTTACAATCAAGAAGACGTTCTAGGAAATGCCACCTTTGTCTCTGATGAATCACTGCTGAAAGAAGCGGGGCTTACTGGGGACACAGCGATAGGGTATAGATCAATGGAATACTCTATGTCATCACCCACGAATGAAAGTGAAGTCTTTACAGCCTCTCAGGGGTCCCAAACCTCTATGCCCCCGTCCTGCGCATCTACACCCCATTGCTTGCTGCCGTTGGATTTGTGGGTGCGATGGTTGGCCTAAACTTCGTTTTGTGTATTCTGGCTTGTGTTTTCACCGCCAAAGCCAAGATCAATGTCAAGAGTGCGACCGAGAACGCGTTGTTGGACAATTTGACAGTTTGGGATATCCAGCACCGCCATGGCAGGCGCTTTGACAATGGACTGTCAGTTGATAAGTCCAAGCACCGTGACATTTCTAATGATGAGTCTGCTCAGCGGAAGCTTGCTTTCAACATCATGCTGTTCTCCAGTGAGCACCCCTTGGAGGGTGACAGAATGGTCAGGATTGGGTTCAGCCAGAAGATTGCTTCTTGTGATGCCAAGGCGTTTCAGGTCTGAGGACACTATCTGTGGATATTGAGGGAAGACAACAGGCAAAAATTTTGACATTGTTGATCACGTGTGGACTTGCATGTGTACTGTGAGCTTGACCTTGGTCGCCTGTCAGACACCTGCAAGGAACAGTAATCCAAGAATGTTATGTAATCTTCGGTTGCCTGTCAGGATGACTGCAAGGAACAGTGATCAAAGAATGTTGTGCAATCATGTGCTGTGTTAGTCTCATCACAATTTGCCTCATCAAAATCTGCCTGGCGTTGTCTGAAGGGAGAGTGATTTTACCTGCACTGGCAGGTGGCATTCGTGTCAGGCATATCGGTCTTTCTTCACATTCTCACTGGCTTTGTGATTGCATGTTATCTATCCTGCAGCTGGATGACAGCAGCTTTGAGCCATCAAGAGTAGTGCAAATTACTGAATGCACTGTCATCTGAAATCTCAGATAAATTTGCAATGACTCTTGACAATCTTCCGTTCTAAAAAGTTTGACAACCAGACTTACCCTCAATTGGCAGGTTCACCCCTTCTACAGCTGCCACTCAGCGTTGATGGACTCTGGCGGTGGCAATTGTAATCTGGTTGTATCTGCTTCTTTCCCAATTGCTTGCCTCCCTCCCTTGTCCGGTCTGTCTGCTGCTCCAAGTACATTGCAATGTTTGGGTGGTTACACTGTTTGCTAGCTTGATTGCAATCAGCACTTGTGCATGTGGCACCTCCATGCCGGTCAAGCTCTTGTGAACATGAATGCTGTGCTCTGATTGTGGGTCTAAACCAGTAGGTGTTGCTTTGTCATGGTTTGTGCTCTTCTTATGGTATGTACATATTGGCATCTTCCACGCACGGAGCAAGACTCTTTAATGTATATTGTAAGTCTGCAGAGACAGGTTGGTGTGTAAATACATCACATCAGCACTTGCTTTGTTGCTGCAATTGCAGAAGAAGTCTTCTGATGATATGCCGCTTGCAGGGAGCTGTCAGCAAGACCACTTTGGCCAGTCTGGGTAAAAAGCAAGACATTGGGGTCAATGATGTGACTTCACAAATGTGCTTATAATTATACACAGCAGCTTCTCAAGGACATGCTTTGCTGTTCTCTTCAGTTGACTCGGTGAATCATGGCAATCATCAAGCGTCTCTTCTGTTCACAAGACTGTCAAGGCATCGCACGTCGGAGTATTCCCCTGCACTGCCAGTCAATCCTGCTGACCCTGCCCTTCACCAAATTGGCAACAAGGTTCCAAAAATCACTAATGGCCCACTGATTCTGCACACTTTTGCGGCCATTCCCGCGCCAATCCAGTCAGGCGGTGTTCTCTTCCCAGCTTCAACGTGCAGATCATCACTGCCTTCTCCAGCTGAGCTTGTGCCTCATCATCCCTCCCAGCTTGCAGCACGATCCGCCCAAGCCCTGTGTCAATGGCTTGTTGGCCTCATGATGATGGGTCTCAAGAATGATGGATCTCAATCACGTCCGATGCAACAGGTGCAGGGGTCCATACCAAGAAGGGCCACGCCGATTTCAGGATGCTGGGAGCCCAGGATGCACTCTCTTATTGCAAGCACTTTTTTGGCAGCCTCCTCTCCTTCCTCTAATTGCCCCTTTGCTTCCAGCAACAGAGCCAGCTCAAGAAGGACCGTCGCTACCTCAAGGGTTTCCTCTGTGGCTGTCCCTCACGAGCAAGCACGCAGCTCCTCAAGATCGGCTCCGCCTCGTCTGTGGCAAGCACATACCTTCATGAAGCAATGGCAAACATGCCTACAAGTTTGAAAAGTAGTTGGCATTCTCATCAAGCGTTGTTTAAGGAAGGCTGCCCACCAAAGCGTTCGGTGCTACTCATGATCTCGGCAAGCAATTCGAGGCTGCTGCACGTGACAGGGGTTGCTGGCCCTGACTTTTCTTCCCAGATCTCTACAGCATTTCTGCAGGACTCTTCAGCCTCCTCGTACCTGCAGACGTGCCACAATTCCTGCGTCTGGTGGCATAGCATCACATCAGTACTTCTTACAGCCACAGAACTGGATCAGTGAGCCCTGTACCTCTCCATATCCGTGAGGACCTCCGCAAGAGAATGGTAGGCGGAAGCTGCCTCTTTGCTCTCCATACCAAAGGCATTTCCTCTGATGGCTAAAGCCCGCCTCGCCGGCACCTCTGCCTCATCACTCCTCCCCAGCCCCCTGAGCACACCCGCCTGGGAATTGCAACTAAGTTTGCAGGAGATGAAAGGCAGATGCATTCGTCAAGCAGTGCGCTGAATGTGACATGGAATGCTTTTGCCAAACAGCTGACCTTGATTGCAAGCGCTGTCGCCATGTTGGGATTATCTGGCCCCAGCGCAATCTTGAGCGTCCCAATGGCGGTGTCCACCAGTGACAGTGCCTCAGAGAACCTGATAAGCACAGTCG
The DNA here is from genome assembly GCA_004335615.1 of Chloroidium sp. JM. Taxonomy (NCBI): domain Eukaryota; kingdom Viridiplantae; phylum Chlorophyta; class Trebouxiophyceae; order Watanabeales; family Watanabeaceae; genus Chloroidium; species Chloroidium sp. JM. The sequence goes on from QAXI01000429.1 coordinate 69,422, forward strand.
AGTCAGAAGATTCCCTGTTTACATATTTGCAAATTATGGCGGCATGGAAGTGGTGGGCTGATTTTTCTGCTTTCACAAAGTACTTTGTAAGATATGAGCATTATTAGCCGGCACCAGGCAAATGAAGCAATATAGCACAGCAAGCCAGCAGACTGTTAAAAAAAAAACCTCTCAGAGGAAAGAGCTGCTGGGGTTGGGAGGACACACTGTGCCAGGTCATTGAGCAACTCAGCCTGGGCGAGGTGCGCCGCTGCAAGCTCCAAGTGGCGTGCAGGGTGTGAGCGCACTTTTGTTTCCAGCGCCTTCCTGGCAAAGGGCAATGCCTCCGACAGCCTGTTCAGGGACTTCAGGAGATTTGCAAGATTCGAGTAGCTCGCTGCAACCTGCAGGGAAAGTCGCACAGTCTGGTGTCCTGTCAGTGATGATGATGGAATGCAGCGCTTGGTGCATGCCTGACCTGGAGGTTGTCGAGTTGCAGAGCGTCTTCGCGAATTGCCCAGGCTTTCCTGTAGAGCTCCTCGGCTCTGGCGTTCTTGTTCATCTTGCGCAGCAGAGCGGCAAGATTCGTCAGGGAAAGGGACTCCTGCACCACAGCCAAACAAACTGACAAGCTGGCTTCCCTGAGCAGGCGCACGAGCAAACCAACAACCACAGCCCACCGACTTTGAAGAGTGTTCAACGTGCACCTGAGGGTGGTTGGCCCCCAGCACCGTCTCCTTGATCCCAATGCTCCTGGTGTACAGGGCCTCAGCCTCCTCGTTGGCTCCCACCGTCTTCAGGAGCACCGCCAGGTTGTTCAGGGAAGTGGCCACCTCCATGTGGTGGGACCCCAGGCTCTTCTCCCGCATGGCCAGCACCTGCCCCAAAAATTGTCAGGCCCCGGGGCTAGACATTCACATTCCGGATGCAACAGGATACTCGTCTTCACAAGCAAGGGAGCTCACCGCACGGCAGACCGACTCGGCGTCTCCGTACTAGCCCATGACCTTGAGCAGGCCTGCCATGTGGTTCAAATGATTGCCAGTTCCGGGTGCTCCCGACCCAGCTTGGCTGATTGGATGTCGTGAGCGCGCGCATACAAGTCCTGCGACTTCTCCAGCAGCTCAACCTGCATTCACTAGGTTGCCATTGGGGGCACGAGGGACAGCCCTCACTGACAGGGTGCTCGTAGTGGCTCCTCCCTTTGACGCTCTGCAAGCAGCTGAGTCATTTGCATAGGATTTAGGGATCTTGCAGCTGCTTGCAGAGCATCAAATGACTTTTTGCAAGGCAAGAGGCATGGCTCGGTTTTGTATCCTCCTAGCCTAGGGTTATGTGTACATATGTTCTCTCGTGCTATATTAGCTCGTGCTAGAGGCACGGGCACCATAGAGTGCAACACTGTAAATTCTCTGGTGACAATACGCACATAGATAATTATTCTATTCCGATTGCGCCTTGAAATTCCGTGGTCCACCAAATGACTCATTTGAAATGAGATTCAAACAAGCTCCTTGATTGCTTTCAAGCCCTTTCAGTTGAGGGGCCATAGCCTAGTAGGTTGGTCATACAAGCCCCCCCCCGGCGATCAATCGCTGGATCGATGCCTCTTTCATATCATTTGCGTGAAGCTTTTTCTTGCGGATATAGTGTCATGACGCCTTGGGATCGCTTTAAAGCTTGGGGTACGTACAAGTTTATTGCGTATGGAGAGCTGTTCATGTAGAATATATTTGCCTGTCGTTCGTACCAGATTTGCCGGCACATGCGTCGTTTCCCTGGTATGCTCATCACTTGCTATATTCACTTATCATTTACTGTGTCACGTGCAGTTTGCCAGCCTTCTCTTCGCGAGCCTTCTCTTTGCGAATTGACCTCCCGGACCAGCCTCTCGCCAGAGGAACAGAAGGAAGTGGTTAAGAAGTTAGAAGTCGGCAGCGTAGTACCAGACGACATTAAAAATGCCTCGGTAGCGCAGCTGAAGGCAATGGAGCTCAGCCTGCATCAGGCACTTGCCCTGTACGTCTCCATACATGGTGAGGCAAGCTGACAGCACCTTCTTGTTGGCTGTGTCGAGGGTGCACAAGCATTTGACGGCGCTGAATCCAAGCCTGTTTGCAGGATGTCCGATCGAGGATACGCTTGGCGATTTGATTGATTCTTCGTCCTCCATTGGATCCAACAGGAAAAAGCATGTCAAAAGCATCATGATGGCGCTGGGCTTCAAGCCGGACGAGCGAATTTCTGAGATACAGGCCATGCTGACAATCCCCCACCTCATGGCTGCTGCTCTTGAGGTGTTGATGTGCTGAGCATTTCTAAATGTCCCTGTACAGAATAGCAGATAAATACATGCCTTTACAAGCTAAGCAGGCACTCAGTGATCTGGATTTGCTCTTGAAATAATGTCCTTCAATTTTGCAACTGCTTGCCAGCAGTACTGCAGTCACCATTTCCCGTCCAGCTGGAGGGACTGTTATATGTACTATTCTCTAAGCTTTGCTTTATCTAGCAGTTGCACCGAGGCAGCCATAAGACGTTTGATTGCAGGCGAATCCCGGAGACCCCTTTACCATTCTGGAAGCACAGGCAATTGTGTCATTCTCAGAAAGCAATAAGAAGTGCAAGACCAGTAAGTCATTCTCATTCTAATTTTGTCCTCTACATATGTGCATGGCCCTTACTGCATAGAATTGTAAAACTACAGGCCCAAACAAGGTTGAAGACATTTTGGATATCAACAAGCTGAAAGCACCTAGAAGGGCAAGGCCAGTCAAGTCATTCTTCTTTCAAATGTGTTCTCCCCTGTGTATTTGTGCATAGCCCTTACTGCAAAAATTTGTGAAGCCACAGGCCAAAAGAAGGATGGAGACAGCTTGGATATCGACAAGCTGAGGAAGGAGTACCAGCAGCAGGTTCTTCTGGTTGACAATGCAGCTGAGAAGGCATGGGCAGATGACGATACAGCAAAAGATGCAGTCAGATCTCTCTATCGATTGGCATTTGATTCACGGCGGAGAGACAAATTGCACACTAAAGCTAGCTTGTACTATGGGATGTGGAAGTGCGTGATAGCCTGGTTGCTGGTTGTGACTTCCATTGGAGCCACCATTTCTGCTGCTTTCAGCAATGAGGGTGCATCTAATGCTGCAAAGATAACAACACTGGTCTTGACAGCAGTTACAGCATTTGCCAGCGGCTGGACAGTCATCGTATCACCAGCTACCAAAGCTGAGAAACATCGTACAGCAGCGGGAAAGTAAGTTCTCTTTCTGGAGCACAGAAGTTTACTGCATGACGAAACTCTAGCAAGTCTGAAATGCTGATTTGTTTCCTTGTTGTACCAGGTATTACAGGTTGGCCGGTTACATTCGCGAGTACATTTTGGAGATTAAAGCTACAAGAGTGTCAAAACAGACAAAAGACAAAGGCGATCGCTTACCTCACGCATTAGACATTGTGCGAAAACTGGTCAGATTCAGAGCCAGCTTCAACACAGTGGGGGAGGCATCCCCAGATTGCCCATTCTGGGCAGTTGGCACCAACAGAATCCAATTTCGATATGGCAATCCAGGGTTATGGGTAATGAACTTAGGATATTGGTGCTGTGGACCATTCTGTGGTGGCCCAGTTGGTGAAGCAGGCGGACAGGGCCCCAGTTTTCAGATTGAGACGTCGCCTGTCTGAATGAGGACTTTCCGTTTGCAATGCTGAACTTTCAAAGCTTGAAGGCCTATGTGTATGTGTCCTATTCTTATGCTCTTTTTTGCAAACAAACACAGAGCTCTTCACTACAAAACTACAAAACAACCGTCAATCGCCATGGTTTGATTGCTCTTATCATCAGGCCAGATAAGCTCCAATCAAGAAGTGCATGGACGATAAAAGTAGAGTGTGGTTTGCATAGAGACTTGGACAAGCATAGCATGTCTTGAGACGCTTCAGCGTACAAATACGATCTTTGAGTCTTACTTATGCAAAGAGCCTTATGTGTGTCAGCAGTCACTTCTGTGTACCAAATTGCGCCATCACAAGAATATTGCCTTGATGCTATGAAGTGATTCAGTGCTAAAGCAATAAGTATATCGCCGTCAACGACTGCAGCTTGCATTATGGTGCTTATTTACATCTCCCTGTGTCTAACATCCATGCCCTGTTATCGGACTCATACTGACATCTCCTGGTAGCTTGATTCGACACAAAGCTACTTATCAGCGTGCGGGGCATTTGTGATGGAAAGGGATGCGCCCTGTAATTGTAACAGCCAAAGGTACCTGGGGGGGGGGGGGGGGGGGAAGG
>QAXI01000429.1:80067-148751 GCA_004335615.1 Chloroidium sp. JM
AGATCAGGGTAAAAAATAGTGGCAATAAACCGCAAATTGGCCGCAAAGCCGGTAATTCAGGCCCAAATTGGCAGGAAAGAGGTTATTCAGGGAAGCTCTGGCCTGCCAGATTGGCCGCAATCCGGAAATTAAGCACTTTGGTCACCGCCAGGGGTGGCTGCAAAGAAAATTTTTAGCATCAAGCAGTCCTGCCCCCAGGCCGCAGTGTTAAAATAGCCCTTGTCTCATCACGGCCTCCCTTTAATTTCGCTCGCCTAAGGTATCGTTTTTTTCAAAATTTTCCGCTCGCCCTTCGGGCTCGCGGGGCAACATGGGGGGTGGGGGTACAGCCCCAATGCAAAATCAGCAGCCTTCTACCATATTCAATGCACATGTTGTAAGAAATTCGCCGAGACTAGCATTCATAGGTCGCTATGTGCCAATGCAAACTATCTAACCTATGCTCATGAACACTCGCCTTCTCCTCCCCCACCCCCCCTTCACTCGCGCCAAAATGGGGAGAAAGAATTTGCACAGGACTTCTGCCAGATTGGCCGCGATAGGGAAATTGACTCGGCTCATGAAGGCCAGCGCTGGCCGCGAGAAAAAAATTCAGGCTTAGCCATTTCGGCCAGAGGCCGAGGTGGCTGAACCCTTAAAATTTACCCTGTCCATACATCTTCGAAAACGAGAAAAGATGCATTGCTAAATCTTCTTACTGCTGGAACTGCTGAAGATTGGACAAGGGCCCAAGCTTGCGAAAGCCTCCCGACCTTTTGAAAATTTCAAGCATCGCGATGGACCAAAGATACGCCGCGCCAAGTCGCTGTACTGCATTGATTACGCTTTACGTTCTACTATGTGCCCTATGCCGGGAGGTGTAAAGCGTGGCAAGCGTTTGCCCCACGTTTCCCGGCATGGGGAGGCTCGTCACTTGCCAACACCACACCATGAGCCAGATATTCCCGTGGGAGACCATTACAATGGCCTCAGAAGGCTCAAACATGACATCGCCAAGATCAGAGAGTGCGAGGGACATCAGCGAGAAGACAAGGTGACCAAGTGTCAAGCACACAACAAATAAGAAGATATTTCAAGGGCAGAGAACAGTCCGAATGACTTCCGTGCTCGGCAAGCTTGCTTAATATAGCTAATTCGCAGATTCCCCACCCACAAACTTTCAAGTCTGGGCACCGATGCATGCTCCTCAAGAACGCAGAAATCAACCTTCTCCAACTGATGCACAGTTGATGACGGCGATGTATTGTATACAAGTCGCAAAATTAATCTGTTTACATGTATATCACTTTACAGCACCACAACTGCTGCTCTCCATGGCCAAAAAGAAAGATGGGAGGAAGAGGAGAAGGCAGAGGATGCAGCCCTCATCTCCCCTCAACAAGCAACATCCTTGACTTTGCGACCTTGCCTTCCTTGGGTGACTGGCTGCAAGTGTCAATATTGAACCTCTTACTTATGGCAGCGACATTCCTCAATTTCACCTACCGAAATGCCTTAGCTCTCACACTGGTTGAATAATGCACTGAGTTTATGATGAGCACCACACTCATATTCTTCATGAGCCCGATGGGGTCATCACTAGCTGCCATCTTTTTGCAAGCTTGTACTCTGAGCACCATGCTCATATACGCTTGGCTGCCCATCTCCTTGACAGTGAATCTTTCCAGGAAGATTGCAACCACTCTGTGTGGTCTTCTGCCATTTGTGGCCTTGGGAGGATAATTCCACACCGCCACCTGACATGGCAGCGGCATACAAATGATCCCAATCCCCTCTTCACATCCAAGGTTCCTGGTAACGAAATGCTCAGGGGAGGAAGCGGAAGGAGAACACACGGCGCGCAGCAGAACAGACAACTGCAGCATGAGAGTATTCCAGCAGACAATTATCATGAAAGGCAGGAGAAGCTTTTCTGCCAATGCCACACACTGAATGCCATCGTTGGCAAACAGATTGTCAGTAGGGAGCAAATGCTTGAATTTGCTGCTAACGCAGATATCCCAGTTCGCTGATGGAGTGACATACCGATTCTACACTGAAGGATCAGGCAATTTTTCAGATGTGGTCATCAACGTCTGGCTGGAACTCAGCACAGTCCCTAAAGCCAAATTCCAAACCCTCCAGGGTCGGGTTCCAGGCACGGTTGAGCACTCACCTAGCCACTATGTTAACTCAAAAGCAGCAAAGCTGAAATCCTCAAACGCATCCCTGACCCCGCCTGCAATGCATTTAGGCTCATCACCAACAATGGCTCTCATGCCACAGCCATTGTCAAGAGCAAGATCAACGGAGAGTGGTATCACATTGACTCAGAGAGGCCACAGGCGAGACTCCTTGCCCCTGAGAGCAGGTGGCTCGAGCTGAAAGGATCAATGCAGACCCTTGTCCACTGTGATTGGCCAGATAAATGGTATGATGCTACTAGAGACGATGTGTACCTGAAATCTCCCACTTGCGACCCAATTGCGAAGCAAAATAGCCAAACACCACCACACATATCGGCAGCAACTGGAAACGCTCCAAGTAACGCTCCTCCTCTGCCAGCTCAGGTCCCACTGGAGCCCCTTCAGACGCCATCACTCCCTCCTGCAGATAACACAGCACCTCAAGGAATCACCCAACGCCCACCGAAGCCCAAGCGGAAAGGAATCAAGCCCCCAGCTGCCGCGGCAAAACGCAAAGCAAAGCTCAAGACAAAATCAATAGCCTCTCGCCTATCAGCTAGAATTCACAGAACTATCGTCTCCCCAACCCTGGACGCCAGCCCCGCCCCCATCCCCATCTCCACCCACATCCCGGCCCCGGCCTCCAACCTGGTTCCCGCCCCGGCAGCTCCCACAAAGTCAGGAGATTCTGCAAAGAGGAAAAGAACTGCCGATGGCGGCCAACAGTTACAGCTCTTCCAATCTCTAACTCACAATAGGCCCCGTCCCAGCCCTCCCCCGGTGGTTATCCCGCCGCCCAAGGCCACAACACCTCTCACCTTCAGTGAACGTAAGGAGGCTGACACAGCGCAGCCGCTCCAGCAACTCCCAACCTATCCAGACCACACCTCCAGTGAAACCTGCAAACAAAGGGATGATGTAGTCAATAGCCAGCACACTCCAGGCAACGTCAAAGCAACTCAGCGACTGACAGTCCTAACATGGAATGTAATTGGGACCACCACAGTGCTGGAGAAGCTTACAGAAATGCTTGCAGAACACATGCCAGATGTCCTCATCCTGACAGAAACAAAAATGACCAGCCAGTCTCAAGATCAGAGGGTAAACTGAGATGTCTTTGCGGATCAATATGAGCTACACTTCTCCTCTGTTGACGCACCAAAAAGATTGACCAGCCAAAAAGAGAAGCAGAGAGAAGGATCAGCAGTTGTGCTGGTAGCTGTCAATATGGACGGGAGTAGCATCTACAAAGCGGCTGACTTTGGCCAATCTTCCCCTGCCAAAAGGGCATGCAGTAGGCCTGAAGATCCAGCCTCCAAAAAGCGACGCTATGACCGTCTGGGGAGTGTACATGCCTTTTGAGCCAGCCAGCCAGACGGCAGTCTACAACCACCTCAGTGCCAACCTAGCAGACACTCCGTTTGCAATTGTCGGGGGAGACTGGAATGCCACCCTCTTTCCCACTGACAGAAAGCGCACGGACAATCAGCTGTACAAAGATCATAGCGGCTTTGTACGCGCACTGGACCTCCGTGTCCTAGATGCACCTCTCTGGACTGCCAGGGAGCCGACAAAAATCCCACCATCCCAACCAGGAAATCCCAGCCCAGCAGATTCGACGACATATTGGTCACCAGGGACCTCACCCACCCAGGAAAAATACCTCCAAGTCCTGACGACTAGCGGGAACAGTGACCATGATATCCTTCACGCCATAATAAACATTGCAGGGAAGACCTTCCTTCCCCCTCTAACCGTAGAACCTACCAAGCGGAAAAGCAGGCTCAAATCCACAGTCACAAATGCCCATCTTGCATTCTTTAAAGAAACACTCACAATGCGGACTGCCGTCGAGACTCACGAGGTACATGGGGACATTACACACATGCTTGCTAAGGCCAGGAGTATCATGAGCGGCCCGCCCTCATCTCTACCCAGCAAAAAAAAAACGACTAGACCTCTGCTCAAGTCCCGGATCTTGGAAATAGGATCAAGAAGATCATAGAGGAGGATGGGCTGACTGTGGCCAAAGACACCTTGGAGTACACAGAGCCGTCCGTGGCGCCGCCAAAACTGTACATGCCCAGGAAACTCAGCAAGGCTATTAAATCGAGCCGAGCTGTCTCCGTCTATCTACGCCAAGCTATGAAATGCCATGACAACCTCCTGGAGGGGGGAGAGCTTAAAGGTCAAGGCCTTGCACAAATGAATAAATAGCTGGCTGAACTACCAGTACCAGCAATGGACACAGCCTCACAGCCCGATGGAGAAGCAAGAGTTCCACTAAGATTTTGGGGTTGGGGTTTAGCCTCCTCGATGCCACTCTCTTTTATACTCATTTACATGGCCGGCACAACTCCTGCCGACTGGAAAGTCAGCCACACAGTTCTGTTCCATAATAAATTGCCCCCTCAATCTGAAGAATTACAGACCCATAGCCCTGGCAGACACCCTCGCCAAGCTGTGGACAGGCATGCTGGCGGAGTGCATCACTAGCTATGCAGAAAGCTTCGACATACTCAGCAGCAGCCAAGAAGAATTCCGAAGACAGCATAACACAATCAGACATATCCAATCGGTGCAAATGGTTCTGACTGATGCCAAGCTTCTCGGCCAAGATGTCCACTACCTCTTTGTGGATTTCAGCAGTGCTTTCAACACCATCGACCATGACAGGCTGCTGGTGGTCATGCACAACCTGGGCTTTCCCACCGATTGCATTGAAGTAATCAAGGACCTCTACCCGTTGGGGCCGAGACCCAATTGGTCCTGCCAGCAGGGCTCTCACCTGAAGTAGCAATCAACAGGGAACCCTCCAGGGTGACAGCCTCTTGCCACTGCTCTTCCACACCTTCATGGAGCCCCTCCTCTGCTGGCTGCACGCCGGAGGACGGGGATACTACCCCAAGTACATGCACAAAGACTCTCCGTATTTCAAGATCAGCGCACACGGATATGTCGACGACATGGGCACTCCCATGGGAGTGCCCACCAGCAATCCAACAGACCTCAAGATTCAAGCAAGGAGAATAGAGCAGTACAGCAGATGGGCGGGGACTCAAAGTCAACCCCACCAAGAGTGGGATCTCCGGCATGCTGTATGGTGATAGATCAAGGGGTCTGATTGATAACCTCCAAAACAAAGCAAGCATACAAATGCTCAAGAATTGCCTTAGCGCGGTGACGCTAGATGGGGAAGAAATCCCGTTCCATGACCCTCACTGCCAGCCATACACATACCTGGGGGTAGAATTCACCATGACCCTGAATTGGGCGCCACAGAAGAGGTGCTCAAGGGTCTGAGGGCTAAATGTGAGAAAGTCCTTAGCTCTTTCACCTCTTCAGCACAAACTCTCAAATACTTCCAGAACTCCATCCGCCTGTATGTGACATACGCCTTCCCGCTTGGTATGTACACCCCGCACGATATCCAGGAGCTGGACAGCATTCTCGCCAGATTTGCCAAGAGGGCACTTCACCTTCCACTCTACACACCCAATGCTCTGATCCTGGAAAAAGTCGAGCGCATGGGTGTGGGTGCCACATCTTTCATGGTGGATTACGTCCAAAATGTGACTGCCTACCTGACCAGAGCACTCAATGACCAAGCGCCCCTGGGAATGTTTGCCAGGGGCACACTGAAGCAACAAGTCGAGTTCCTCGGTGGGATGGAAGGACTTGGCATCCGCACCTTGGATAGAGAAATGCTAGGGCTCACGCAACACTTCCACCTTGCCAACCAACACTCCCCAATGAGGTCAACAAATCTGGATATCCAATTCCCGCCCACCTTCCATGTAGATACACAAGCCGCATGCCTCCAACAAATGCTTGCAGAAATGAGGTATGACCCACTACAACTTGGGGAGCGCCTCCCCATTCCCCTGGACATCAATCTGTGCCTCAAGGAGCTGGGGATCACAGACCTTGGGGAGCTCCTCTGCAAAGGCCGTAAAAACAGACAGAGGATCATAAACACCTCTGAACTCTGTAGAAAATTTGATAGCACTGTGAAGAAAAGACACATGGTAGTCCTCAATCAGATGATCCTCCTGCTCAATAAACATGCCGCCCATGAATACGTCAAGGCATACAAATGCACTGCCAACCTCCTGCCCTAAGACACGGAGATCCACAATGATTGTGGCATTGACCGAACCCACCCAATCCCGGACTGTAAAGACCAGAAAAATCTGCAGGCCTGCCTGAAAGACAATGAGCCAAGAATCCTGTACCTAAGATCAAAAGTCGTGCTTGATATGGGACAACGCAAACGCAAGCGCCCAAGGAAGGTGCGACCGGAGATCGCGTCAAATGAAACCATCCTCGAGGCATACAAGACATATAAGAAAAAACAGCCTCGTCTGCGCATCATCAAAATTGGAAGAGGATAACAGCCCGCCGGAACAAGGAAGGAAGACCAGACCCCGCCTTGAGCTCAGCATTGAGATCCCAAAGAGCAGCGTACCAGCTCAAGATGGTGACACACTGATGGAAGACGCGCAGACAGGCCAAGAATCACCACTGCTCCAAACTCGCTGCTCCGACCAAAGAGGCAACTCTCCCCCATCAGTGGACCTGCAGCCCTATGCAAACACGGATCCTCAATCAGAATTGCTCCCCAATCAGCACACGAGCAGGCAGAGCCTCCCCCAAAAGGAAGGAAGACCAAGAAGCCCCCTCCTGGGCTAAAGAGCTTCGAGGAGTTCCATGACTGGTCGCCAATCACAGTCAGGACTGGCACCTAGTCCAGACACTCTACAACGACCAGAAGACACTTAAGGGTGTCCTTAGCAAACACACCAAGAATGGGAAACCGATGTACAATGTCCAATGGGGACACACCTTTCTATGCAAGATCCACAAGCCACTCTACATCAGGAAATTAAAGTACAGACTCAATGAGGAACTCAGCTGTGAGCTTGACCCCGTCGAACAAGCCTGGGAAATCAAAAAGTGGAACATCACCAAGCCTGAGCTGTGGGAACGCGTCACCTGGAACCCATGCGAAGAAGAGGCAACCATGATCGAGGGAGATCCACGTGCACCACCTATGATAGCTGAAATGAGAAGGGACGAGGCAGTGGCTGCTGCCAGGGCTATGAACAGGGATCCCCCGAGAAAGGACTCCCACCTGGCCAACAGGGATTAACAGGGCATCTGGTCACCCCTGGCGTCCCGCTGCCCCCCACCCCACCTCCAGGACCCAGCACTCGGCGCCTGCATCCACATCAACCCACTCAACAGCGTCAATCCAGACCTTGACATCAACCGAATGGGGCAGTACGAGATGCTCCACACGAGATGTGGGACCCCCAACCAATCCCCTACCGTGGTTCTTTACCTCCCCAATGGCAAACATGCCGGGAAGCTGAGCTCCTCTCGCCTTGCTGCACTTCATAATGCCTGCCATGCGCAAAAACATGCCAAACCAGAAGAACCACAGGAGGAATTTGGCTGCAAAGTGGCCAATCTCCTCCATCGGTGCCAAGCGGGAAAGACCAAAGCAGCATGTCTCACCCCAACTGCAGTCATGCAGGTCCTGCGAAAGAACCTGGTGCTGACCACAGAGAGATTTGCAACCCACTGGACCATGATCCCCAAATCCTCCAGTACTTCTCATCACACCAAGGAGACAGGGTCTTGGGAGCAAACCTCGATGCCTTGAGTACAGTCTGGGAAGGAGCCTCCCATTGTCAGCACCAAAATGAGCACATCGAGATGGAGAAGGCTGTCCGCTGGGCCATGTGCAGTGCCTCAGACACAGACGCTCCTTGCCTCACCAGCTTTGTACTACCGAGCTACTCCAACAACCAATCTGCGTATCACAGGCACCTTTCTCATCCACTGTTGCACCTTGTGGCCACAATCCCGAAGGCCAACTTCACTTATGACATTCAACACAGAACCCAAAATTTGTGTCACAAGGTGTCAATATTGTCTATGTTGCCAACAAATTAGGCCATGAAGAATTTGTTAAACCCACACTTGCTCAGGAACTGCTAGGTGCTGTCAATGCGCTCACCACAACTCCTCTTGCTAGGCTGCCAAAGTGCTCCAAAGCCACACACAGCCATGTGGACGAACTCTAAGCACCGGGAAGGTATCACATCCTCCGCCAGGGCCCCCAAAGTAAGATTATTTTGCACGGAGCTGGCGTGCATGCCGGGAACCTGGAAATTCGCCCTCCTCCCAGAGTGCGATTCGACCCGGTCAGAATGTGGTACACGGATGGCAGCAAGAAGATTTCAGATGGCAGACATATCATAGGTGCAGGCGCTTTCAGCGCTGCAGGCAACGTCCGACTAACGATCAAGGGCTGCTAGCTGAATAGCTGAATTGGTGCCGATTCCAGTCTGCGGGAGATCAAAGGCAAATTCTACAACGAAATGATTGCGACTGATAGCCAGGCCAGCTTACACATGAGTCCCAAACAGCTTTACGAATCTCACCAGCATGCAGAAAGCAAACACAAACAAATCCTGCAGGAAATCATAGCTTCTCCTCCACAGGGCAAAATAGAACAGCCACACCACCTATTATCAAGGTCAAATCCCATATAGGCATTGCTGGGAACGCAGTAGCTGATCAATTGGCTGGGGAGGCGACGGACAGCACTGGATGTCACAGTGTGTGACCAAGTGGTCAGCCTGGGCAATACAGGCCTCAAGGATATGTTTTGACCACCAAGATAGCGCAGCCAGCAATGAAGGATTGCCCAGAGGTCCGCTGGCAGGTGGGCAACCTGAGCCACGATATCAAGAGAACAGTAGCACTCCTCTGCCAAACTGAGCTAGCAAACCAAACAATCTATGTGAAGGCCAGGAAGGATATACAACGACACACACTCCCAGAGGCCAGCAACGCCTTCTTCACCAGCCCAGCAGTGACCTTCAATGAAAGAAAGAATACTCTCAAGGCCAGGTTTGGGGCCCTGTGGAACAAAAACATTGCATTCCGGCACCATGCTTTCAACATGTTTTTTCTTGCACCGAGGGGCAGGGAATTGCTAGGGACACAAAATGCCTGCTTTGCAAAGAGCCTGGCTCGATAGGACACATCTTGGGAAGCTGTACCCACGAAGAGAGCCCAATACTCCCTTTCACGCCTAATGGCTTTTTTTAAAAAAATATCCTGGATGTCAGCAGCTTTGAGCCATCAACAGTGGTGCAGATTAATGAATGCGCTGTCATTTGAAATCTCAGAAAAGAGCTTTGCAATGACTAACAATGGTCTTCCGTCGTATTCATCATGATAGTCAAACTTCCCCTCAATTGGCAGATTCATCCCTCCTGCGGCTGCCACTCAGTGTTGGTGGACTCTGGCAGTGGCAATTGAAATCTGGTTGTATTTGCTTCTTGGGCATTTGCTTGCCCCCCACCTCTCCACCCCTTTTCCAGCCTGTCTGCTGCTCAGGGTATATTTCTGTTATTGCAATGTCTTCAATTGATCCATGCTCTTGACAGTTTCTTGCCTTGTTTGCTAGCTTGGTTGCCGTCAGCACTTGTGGCATCTCTGCGCCTTTCACGCTCATGTAAATACATATGTTGTGCTCTGATTATGGTTACTCAGGTTGTGGTTAAATATATAATGCGGCTAAATACATTACATCACTTGCACAAGAAGTCTTTTAACGATATGCACTTCAGAGGTGTTGGTGAGCTGAGATGGCAAGGCAGCTGCCGACAAGACCACACTGGCCAGTCTTCTTCAAGCAGGACATTCGCGTCAATAATGTGACTTCACGATAATGTGCTCATTTTCACAGCAACATCTAGAGGGCATGCACTGCTGTTCTCCTCAGTTGGCTCAGGGAGTCATGGGTAATCATCTCCTCTATTTATAAGGTCAAAAAGGCATACAGTACTGTAGCACATTTGGAGAATTCCTCTACACTGCTGAATAATCCTACCTACCAACCCCTTCACAAAATCGGCAACAAAGCTCATCACTTGATTTCATCCCTTCCACAAGTGTTCATCACCCCACTGATTCTGCACACTTTTGCAGCCAAACTTGTGCCAGTGCAGTCAGGCGGTGGTCTCTTCCCAGCTTCGAAGTGCAGATCTTCACTGCCTTCTCCAGCTGAGCTTGTGCCTCGTCATCCCTCCCAGCTTGCAGCACGATCCGCCCAAGCCCTGTGCCCAATTACGCTTTTGGCATCGGCTCGTTGATCTCATAATAATGGATCTGGAAATAGGATGAGTCTCAATTATGACAGATGCAACAAGTGCAGGGGTCCATTATACCGAGAAGGGCCACGCCAACTTCAGGATGCTGGGAGCCCAGGATGCGCTCTCTGATTGCAAGCGCTTTTTTGGCAGCCTCCTCTCCCTCCTCCAATTGCCCCTTCGCCTCCAGCAACAGGGCCAGCTCGACAAGAACCGTCGCTACCTCGAGGGTCTCCTCTGGTGGCTGCCCCTCTCGGGCAGACAGGCAGCTTCTCAAAACCGGCTCTGCTTCATCTGTGACAAGCATGTCCCTTGTGACAAAAAGGCAAACATGCCAACGGTTTTGAAAAGCATTCTCAGTAAACGTTGCATGCGACGAGCTGTTCTGTTGGGGTCGGCTGCCCACCGAAGCGCTCGGTGCTCCTCATAATCCTGGCAAGCAGCTCGAGGCTGCTGCACGTGACAGGGGTTGCTGGTCCTGACTTTTCCTCCCAGATCTCCACAGCATTTCTGCACGCCTCCTCAGCCTCCTCGTACCTGCAGACGAGCCATGACGTCTGCACTCTGTGGCACAGCTGTACACCAGTGTTTTTGTCAGCCACAGATTTGGATGAGTGAGTACCTCTGCATATCCTCGAGGACCTCCGCAAGACAGTGGTAGGCGGAAGCTGCCTCTTTGCTCTCCGTACCAAAGGCAGTTTCTCTGATGGCTAGAGCCCTCCTCGCTGGCAGTTCTGCCTCACCGCTCCTTCCCAGTCCCCTGAGCACACCCGCCTGGGAATTGCAAGAAGGTTTGTGGAGATGAATGTCGAGCAGTGCTCTGAATGTGGCATTCAAATGCCTCTGCCAATCGACGGCTGACCTTGATTGCAAGCGCTGTTGCCATGTTGGGATTATCGGGCCCCAGCGCTATCTTGAGCGTCCCAATGGCGGTATCCACCAGCGACAGTGCCTCAGGAAACCTGCTGGGCACAGGTGATTCAGAGGAGTGCATGCTTACCATTGATACTTCATTTGTTGTCATAAAAGTGGTGGGCTGATTCTTTTGCTTTCATACTTCTCTTAAGAAGTAATCAACATTTGAAGGCGCTATGCAAATACAATGACCACAGGGAGCCAGCGGACTGATCTCACTGTAGAAGCCTCTATGGGCAAGCGCTGCAAGAACAGCTAGGCTGAATGGCTGCAGGTCAAGGAAAACGTACTGTGCAAGGTCTTTGAGCAGCTCAGCCAGGGCAAGGTGCGCCGCCGCAAGCTCCGGGTGATGCGCAGGGTGTGAGCGCACTTTTATTTCCAGCGCCTTCCTGGCAAAGGGCAAAGCCTCCGACAGCCTGTTCAGGGACTTCAGGAGACCTGCAAGATTCGAGTAGCTCGCTGCAACCTGCAGGGAAAGTCGCACAGTCTGGTGTCCTGTCAGTGACGATGATGGAATGCAGCGCTTGGTGCATGCCTGACCTGGGGGTTGTCGAGTCCCAGAGCGTCTTCGCGGATCGCCAAGGCTTTCCTGTAGAGCTCCTCAGCTCTGGCATTCTTGTTCATCTTGCGCAGCAGAGCGGCGAGGTTCGTCAAGGACAGGGAGACCTGCACCACAGCCAAACAGACTGACAGGCTGCAGGTGCACAATCACACCACCGACCACATCCACACACAACCCAACGACTTGGAAGAGTGCTCAACGTGCACCTGAGGGTGGTTGGGACCCAGCACCGCCTCCTTGATCCCGATGCTCCTGGTGTACAGGGCCTCAGCCTCCTCGTTGGCTCCCACCGTCTTCAGGAGCATCGCCAGGTTGTTCAGGGAAGTGGCCACCTCCATGTGGTGGGGCCCCAGGCTCCTCTCCCGCATGGCCAGCACCTGGCCCCAAGGATCGTTGGGCCCCGGGGCTAGCCATTCACATCTCGGAGGCAGCAGGACACTCATGTTCACAAGCACAGAGGAGGCTCACCGCACGGTAGACAGACTCGGCGTCTCCGTACTTGCCCATGACCTTGAGCAGGCCTGCCGTGTGGTTCATGGTGATCGTCACTTCCGGATGCTCGGGACCCAGCTTGGCTGACTGGATGTCGTACGCGCGGGCGTACATGTCCTGCGACTTCTCCAGCAGCCCGACCTGCGTTCACAAAGCTGCTGACTTCTCCGGCGAGCAGCCCGGAGACGTTGGGAGGGCCCAATGACACTCCTCACCGACAGGGTGCTCATAGTGGATCCTCCCCTATATGCGCTGCAAGCAGCTGCAAGGTCCCTAAATCATTCACATATAATTTCTTGCAAGGCAAGACGGCTTAGTTTTGTAACCTCCTCGCCTATCATCCTAACCCCTAGCAGCTGACCTTGTAGTAGACGATGGCGAGGGAGTTGCAGACGCGGGCGATGTCCAGGTGGAAGCTGCCCACATTGGCCTCCAGCAGGGCCAGGGACTGCGTCAAGGGCGGCTCTGCCTCCCTCCAGCTGCCGGCCTTCGTCAGAACGGCACCAGTCTGCCACAAAGCCTTGCTCTCTGCCAGGGAATCACCCGCGGCTTGGGCCCCCACCCTCACCACCTGCAGCCGAGGTGCACGCATGACAAAGCAGCTCCACAGGGACAAGTGTCTGGTCAAGGTATTTCCAGTGGAACGCGAAGAGGATTAACAACAAGAAGGACTCAAGCATGTGAAGTGTATGCTTGCATCTTTCGGATTGTGAGCTCCCACTGACAAGGCAGAATGTCGAAGGAATCCTACCTCACAGAATGTCAGGCGTTCAGCAATCTCCAGCCTGGGACCCAGGATGGGCATGCAGTCCCACACAAGGGAGGAGAAGGCCGGCAAGCACCTTCACAGACAGGTACAGTCGCCAGTGCACACCGACAATCTGCCACAACATGCCGACGCCAGCAAGGGGCAGGAACGGCACCTGTGGTTGATTTGGGTGGCTACAGGCTGCTCGTAGTTGAGCTCCGGCCACACGGCAATCGCCCAGGCAATCAGGTGCATGAGGTGGTGGGCCTCCCTGTCCACCATCCTGGCTGCCGAGGCTGGGGCTGAGGGGTGCAAGCCTGCGGCCTTGCACAGCACCCGGCACAGGCAGTCGGCAAACGCGGCCCTGCAACACGCATGCGGGCTCAGCACTTGAGAACTCTCCCATATTCGGGATCGATTACCACGCGATTTGCTGGACCTCAGCTCAGAAGAAAAGCCCTGTCCAGGCTGCATCTTCCTGACAAGCATATGTGTTCGAGCGAAGTTCCAGCACATCCTCGCTCGTTGGCAGTGCTGCTCAACGAGCTGCATGTTTCAGCACCGATCGCCTCGAGCCAGAAAGCCCGCTGACCTTGCCGAGATGAGCGGCAGCTGCAGCTGCACGGCCAGCTCGGCTGCTGCGGCCCTCACGCCGCCCTGCAGGCGCCATGTGCCGAGCCCTGGCCCCGACTCCAACAGCCCCAGCACGTGCAGCTTCCGCAGCAAGAGGGTGGTTTCTGTGGGGCAGGCGGCCTGCCCCAGCACCTCGGCGGCCGTGGCGGTGGCAAAGGTGCCGGGCAGGATGGACAGCTGCACAAGCCCCAGGGCGTCTGGCAGCTGGGGCAGCATGCAGCTCAGCCACCTGCGTACAGCTCATCTCGGCACCAGACGGTCCAAGCCTGCTGCTGAAAGATATAAACAGCTTCCAGCTGGATGCCACTGTCCCTGGGCCATGAAATGTAAGTATGCCAGCCATTTTGAAGCGGTCCAGTACATGAGCTCACTATGGCAGGTCTCTGAGAGATTGGCCACAGACCAGGAGCTCACATGGGCAACACCAGGCTTTCGTTCTCCAGGTTGACTCTGCTGAGCTTCTCCAGGACGATGTCTTCTCCATCCAGACCCTCGGAAAGCGCGATAGAGACCAGGCGGAGGGTCAAGGGAAGCCCACGACATGCCTGGCTCAGGAGGTCTGTCTCTGCCACACCCTGCCCGCAAATGCTTCTTGAATCGACCAGCATGACGACAATTGTTCAAGTAATGAGTATAAAAGACAGGGGCTGCAAGGCTCACCAAGGTCTTGCAGCCAGCGTCGAGCAGCAGGGTGGAGTCATGGTCCGACAGGGGCTGCATCTCCAGCTCAGCGGCGTTGATGTTGGTGATCTGGACGGTCGAGCTTGCGATGATGATGATTTGCAGCTGAGGGGCAGCCTGGAGCGGCAAACTCGCAGATGTCTGTGGGAGGGTGGGAGGGTGTCCAGGTAGGGCAATAATGGTGGTGGGCGTGGAGTGCATGAATGTCGCGCACAGGTCACGCATCCTCTGGAATCTCGTGATTGCAAGGTACCGAGAAGAGGTTCATCAGAACAAGCAGAAAGATTGTCTCCTCAGCGAATACCTTGAGCATGAGTTGAAGCACATCGATGAGCTGCCTCTCTGTCTCGCTGAGCAGTTGGTGTGGCAGGCGGATCAACAGCCCGAAGCAGGCCTGCGCTTTCCTCGACAGGAGCACCTGTGGCGCATTGTCAAGTCAGGACCAGATTCCTTGGCCATCATGCTTCCCAGACAGGCACACTACAGCATCCAAGCGACACAAATGGCCAGCCTGCAGTGGGTTGATGTCAGGGGTGTCTGCAGCGATCCCAAAGGCCGTCAGCAGGGCGTGGGTGATGGCCGGCGCCGTCCAGCAGGCGCAGAGGTCCGCCCAGAAGGCCGACTCCCAGTGCGCCTCAGAGAGCAGCCGCTGAGCACCAGCCACTGCGGCGGTGGTCTTTCCTGCACAGCGGGAGCTCGAAGACTTCTGATCCCGTGCAGAGTCGCCTTGCCAGGACGCTTGCCAGAGATAGAGGGAGGTCACCTGAGCCGGGTGATCCAACGATGACGACCAGCTGGATCGGAGCGGCACGGTCCAGGAAAAGGTCAAAGAGCTCCTCCAGGGTGTCGTCCAGCCCCTCCAGACCCGCACGCAGCGGTGGCAGGCAGCGTGCCGAGGCGACGAGCCGTGGGGAAGCGGCCAGCCTGGAGAGGGGACTCCCCGATGGAGACCTGTGGGGAGAAGGCCTCGGCAAGTTGCAGGAGGTGTAGATAAAGCATGGCACGCTCCAAAGGAGAGGATGGCTGGGGGGGACCTGGTGTTCCGCCATGCATTGCCGGCGTCGATGATGCACCTGCACCCCTGCGTGACGGAGACCTCGGGGCGAAAGTTGAAGTCCAGGTCCGCCGGCGTGACACAGCGCGGATTGGACCTCCCCAGGACGGCTTGCAGCATCTCGCGGTTGCTTCTGTCAGAGAAGAGGTCGCTCAACTCCGCAGCCTCCGCCCTGCACAGGCAACAGCGTCACCTCCCAGCAGGGATAATCCAGAATACACACAAGGCTGGTGAGTGCCTCCACTTGAGCAACTTGCCGCCAGGTCACCTGTCGAGGTTCTTGGGGAAGCTGCTCCAGAAGCTCTCCAGGGAGACCTCGTCCTGCTTGGGGAAGTGCTTGAACCAGAACAGCTGCAGGCTGGCATTTCGCAGCGCGCTGTGAGGCCCCAGCAGGCGCTGGCACTCCAGGAAGGCCGCCTCCTCCTCCAACTCCTCCGCCGGCATCAGCTTCAAAGCCTGTGCCGACAGGGGTTGAGATGGCGAGCCCTTGTGCTGCACATGAAGCATCTCCTGTTGGCTGTGAGGGACTGAGGGCAAAGTGGGAGGTGGTGAAAGCTGAAGAACAAGACCTTGGCAAAGAGGTGATCCATCTGCGCAAAAGCCTTCTGCGTGCTTCCAGAGTCAGCCCTGATCGCAGAGAAGCCCCCCGCTTCCAGCAGGAACTGCTGCAGCTTGCCAGTATCGTCGCTGTACTCCTGCACCCAAGAAGCAAGATTCCAGCCTCACGCATCGCAAGACTGCAGGCATACCTCATGATTTGAGGATTTTCATGAATGCACCAGGGTTGCTATGCCTGCCCACCTGAGCCTCCTGCTCCAAGACGTCCACCCCGTAGCCACCCTTGGCCAGCCCCATCAGCTCGGCATCCAGGATCTCAAAAGCACGCCTGTCTGCCAGGCCACCCCCCTCCAGCCTCGCAAGCCACCCTCTGCACACGAGCCACCTCCTGGGAATCCTGACCCCCTCTGCTGGCTGTTGATGACGGTAAATATGCCAAAGAAGATACTGTGCCGTCACCTGGTGGAAAACATGGCGAAAAATTCTTTGATGGTGGTGACTGTGGCCGAAAGCTTGGCGAGCAGCCTGGAGTGTAAAAACAGATGGCTGTTCTGCAGCAGGAGCATCTGCAGCTCCAACATGCTCTCCTGCAGGACCTCGCAGTTGCCGGCGTTGTAGCAGGCAGAGATCGACAGCCTGTAGAGTGAGCAGCGCTCATGAACCATGAAACGGGATTGCGATGGATGGCAGTTGCAAAGGCTAGCCAGGGCCTGCCCTCTGGACATGCATCACCTGAAGCTCGCGGTGATTTCTGCCACCAGCGGACGGGCCACCTCTGGGACAGCCGTTGACACTGTCTGCAGCACAGCCGAGTTCAGGATTGGCGTTCCGCCCCACAGCAGATTGCCTTGGCTGTGGGATTCAGCGGCTCACCAGGACTGGCCCATCATCACCCAGCTCGACCACCTCGATGCTTAGAGCAAACTGCAGGCTGTCCCTGTCCCCGGCATGCACAAGTGCTTGGGGAGAAGCTGCCACAGGCCTGGATACCTGCAGCACCACCCAAGCAGTGCATACTGAGCCATCGTGAACGGGTGAGAGCATTTGAATGCCAACTCATTCTCTCAAACATGGCTCGTAGCTTCAAGATGAAAGAGCACAGGTTGCGATTTTTGAAGTGTCAATTGAGTTTTTGTGAGAGGGCAACGGGCTGGAAGGCCGTCACCTTGGCTCTTGACGTGTTTGCTCCATCCTTTGGAGAAGAGACCTTGGGGGGCGTTTCGAGCTCCAGAAGCTCGTCCCTTCGGTTGATGAGCTGAAGTCTGTGAAGAGGGTTTGCTACGATGTCTTGCAACAGCTCCTTGGAGAATTCCAGAAGCTCCTTTCCCGTGGTCCCCTGCCGAGATAGTCACCAGCTGGTTGAGTTAGCTGTGGGAGATGTGGCTGCATCAAGGGGTAAGCAGACCGACATCCTCAACTCAAAAAAGATGAGCTTCTTCAGACCAGAATGGAAGTGTTTCTGTAAGGTTTGAAAAGTCTTGAGCCGATGATGATTCACAACTTCCCTTGTCACTCCGTGGCGCGCTACCAAAACGCGCCTGATGCGGAGGAAAGTAAGATGTTGCATGCGAGAAGACTGCATTGTCGAATTGTCCCTCAGTAACCACCTCACCTTCAACTCATTTTTGGCATACTTTGCCAGTGCGGGCTGCTCTTGCAACCAATTTCGTACTTCAGGCCACGTCCAGCTCCCAAGTGGCTTCATTTACCGTCTCTGAACGTGGTCGCAAATTGGGATGATTTTAAATGTTTAAGAAGTTCTGCAGTACTGCAGCTGTAAGCGGTTAGCTCTTATGCAAGACTGCTTGATAGTAGAAATATTGCAAAGGCTGCCCAAGAATTTGCCAATATGCTGAGTCTAATATAAAATTACTGTTCTCAACAGCCCACAGCGGCTGAAATGCTTTAAATTTTTGCTATTGACTTTTTGTGGAAAACTGACATAACTGTAGTCACCAACAATACTTAGCTGTATCTCAACTTTTCAGCTCAACACTCGTACTCATGACATCCAGCCCTGTCCCAATTGAATATTGCTGAGCATCAGAGCAGCGTCGCACACTTGCAATCACATATGCATCACAACCACTCCCTCCCTGCCAAAATTTTCTTTCTCAGCAGCAGATATGCCTCATGCGTTGGCGCGGCGATTGCCAGACTTCGCTCATAGCCACAGCGCCATGCAGCCACCAAAGACGATGGCTGCAACAAAGAAACAGGCTGCCACCAAAAACACAAGGGCATTCCGCCGCGTACGCAGTCGGCACCGCGCTTGCACGTAGATCAGGATCCCATCAGCCGTGGGTGCCAAAAACAACGCGAGGGCTGCACGAGGCACCTACACACGAATGCCTCTTGGAGAAATTCTTATTGTCGCAAGGGCACGATTGGGATGGAGGGGTGAAGGCTGAATCCGCGCAGAATCCTTGGCATGACCACCTTTCTTTTGCCATGGAGCCTTGCTCTCAGTTGCCTTCGGGCGGCGAAAGTTTGCACAGCACAACGGCGTGGATAGGTACCTTGGTGATCTGTGAAGCTGCCCACGTCAGTCCCATGACGGTCGCAAACTGCTTGGTGACTTCAGACCAGCCCAGACCTACAGTCAGCATCCACTTTTCATTTCTTGGCATTACTCGATGAAATTCCCTTTGCCTTGGGAGGTGCATGCATCAGATTTTGGCCCTGGCTATGGAACAGAATGGAAAACCTTCGAATACTGCATGTCCTATGTTATAAGTTGTGAGCAGCATGTGCAGGTACATCATCCTTTGTGGTCATTGCATTGGTCTTTGATTATACTTGCACTCCAGGATGACCAGATTCTCTTCTTTTCCCTTGATTTGGCGACAACTCTCAGGACGCTGTCTCCCTGGACAAAGATGTCATCAATTTTGGGTGCTCAATAATATATGCACATTTTGCTCAAGATTGCATGTTGAGATGAACCTCTGGCTTATGGAAAGCTCCTCATTGACATGGCCACCGGTCATTAAATCCAAAAGCTTGGTATTGGGGGCTGGTCAGTGCATGTTGCCTTGCTCCTAGTCAGCCAACAGATTTTCTGTTGGACCACAAAGCTGTGGACGAGGGCCATAGAAGAAGATTATAAAGGTGCATGACTGCACCACACTTGAAAGCATGTGCCAGCATTTCTGCCCATTCCAAGCCCCCAAAAAGCGGACCTCTGGGGATCTTGGCGAAATACACCCACACGATCAGGAAGCCCATCGTGTAGTAGACTGTGTTCAGCAGTCCATATGCCAGCAGGCCAGAGACACCGTAGGAGTTGAGCCGTGATCGCAGACGCCTGGACTCGGCCATCCATGATTTCCATCTGCAGGGCAAGTTTTATTCATATTCTGCTTCTTGGGCTTGGATTTGGTAGGTGTCACCTTCTTGAATCACTAGCAAACACTGATACCTGCTAGGGGCACGACTGACCTGTCCTCAAGGGGTTTGATGGGAGCTGGTATGTTGGCAGGCTCCTCCGAGAATCTCAGCGTTCCGCTATTACCAGAGAACTCTACTCGTCCTGAATAGGCGCTAAGGCTGCTGCTGGAGTGTTTTGCTGCTTGTAGAGATGCAGAAGGCAAGCATTTCCGCTGTGGACCCCCCGCTGGCCTTGTGAGTGTGAGGAGTGGTCTGTGAAGGCAGGGAGCCCAGATGTTTGCCTGGAGCTGGGGCCTGCAAATGCCAGTTTGGGAATGAAGCGTTGCAGATGAGGGGACTGACAGGCTTATAAAGGTAGATGAGGGGGTCTGGCTTACCTTGACATGGCCATCTGCAAAATGCGTTTCAACAATCGCTCGTTGCTCACATCCTCAGGAACGAAATCTAAGGCATCCCTCTCTACATCACTCCCTACTCGAGGGAATGGGGGATGGGGAATGACAGAAACCCAGAATTTGCTGATCATCATGGCATGATTCACCGGGGAATCAGAGAGCGCTTTTCGTGACACAGGTAGAGTAAAGAAGTGCCTGCAAATGCTCGGTGTAACATGGCGAATCAGGGGATGAGAAATGAGAGTGGTCATGAGGCAAAGACAATAGACTTAGAAACAGAGACAACAACGACTCTGTGATAGAACACGCGCGGTCCTAGGCATGGAGACAACCACAGCCACCGTTAGTGGAAAGGGCAGCAACCCGAAAACGATTTTGTACGTCGGAGGTAGGCCTGCAAGTTCACCCCGGGCATGCAAACCAAGGAGGCCTTGTCGAATAGGGCTACGCTCAATGCCTGATGTGCACGATGCCCCTTCCATGTGCATTGGTTTCGCAGGTTTGGAAGAGAGCATCAATGATGCCATGCTGCACTCTGCCTTCATCCCGTTTGGGGACATCAAAGACGTCAATATACCGCTGGACAATACCACGGGGAAGCACAGGGGGTTTGCCTTTGTTGAGTTTGAGGACAAGGACGATGCTGCTGCCGCAACGGACAACATGCACAATTCAGAGCTGTGAGCCAGCTTCTACCCTCCTCCTCCACGGCTACTGTCCTGCGTGATGGCTGTTTGCAAGCAGTGATGAGCTTCGTATCAGCATACAGATACTAGGTGAAGCTGATTGGAATGCAGCTGGGGAGAAGCGGTTGCGTGTGCAGGTATGGCAGGGTCCTTCGTGTGAACTACGCACAGCCCATGAAGATCAAGGGTGGGGACAAGGGCTTCAGCCATCAGCCGGTCTGGGCCGACGCGGACAACTGGTGACCCTCCAGCCGTTTGCCGCATTCCAAACAGCAGGGCTCTGCCACCCGTCGAGTCATAGTCGCTACCCATACAGGAAACGAAAAGATGGTACCCGGCGATCTAAAAGGTGCTCTTGCAGGTATGAGCAGCAGATGGCGGAGGAGGAGCTAGAGAAGCTGGAGGATGCAGAGGCCAAAAAGAAACGCGAGGAGGAGAGTGCAAAGTACCAGGCTAATCCCATGGCACAATTGGAACAAGATGCTGCTGCAGTGTCATAGATCACCTGCTCTGTATGGGTGCAATACAATGAAGTAGCATAATAGGGCTGAAGTGATACAGCAATGAGGGTCTTCTGTACGACAGGTATGTTTCTGGAGTGCGTTTGTGGTGTTCTCGCTTGTCAACTTTGAGGATTAGAAAGATCATCTCACAACTCCTGCAAGTCTGCTGATGTGTGCCATACTGTCCTGTAGTCAAGGGTAGAATTTTGCTCTCTTTAAAAGTAGTGCAAAGTAATGATATCCTTTCATAGTCATGGCCACGGTCATCATCTTAATATAGTTGGCCTCATCGTCTTAATATAGTTTTGCTCCATATTGGCAGGCCTCCTCTCTCTGGATTTCGATCAGCAGGAAACAGTGAAATGGACCCAAATGACCTTGTAAGCTTCAGTGACTCTGTTTCCATCTCAATCACACCCATTTGGCAAGTTTCAGGTAAAGCACCACTCTCAAGGGCTCAGCAATTGAGCAGCCCTGCTATCTCAATCAAACTCTGCCAGTAGTTTCCGCCCTGTGGCACCTTGCAACGCTTCCACCGCTGGAGGGGTTGCTGCGGGGGTTCCGCTTGAGCCGTTTGAGTTGGCATAGAAGGGCAGAAGGACCTGGTCAATAACGTACAGCACAGATGGGCCACACGCCTGCATGCCAAAATCAGATTGAGGTTCAGCCTGACCTTTCCCAAAGGCCAAGACGTTCAGTACGACATCGATTATGACCAGCAGGCCGCTAGCAGAGGACTGACCTGGAGATCAGCCCTGAGGATGGTGGCTGTGCTTCCAATGCCTTTGATCTGCACATCAGCACCCGTTGAAGGCAAGTGTCCAAGCAGCATCTTTTGAAGGCAAACATTGGAAGCAATACTTTGTCTGGCGCGACAGCTTGATCAGCTGCTGTACCTGGTTTGATGCCGGGATCGTGACAGCCAGAGTCCTGTCTGGAGCTCCGAATTGCTTCAAAGTGTCGGTGGTGTTGATTGATTTCCCAATTGTTAGGTCAGCAGTTGAGTAGGTGCCCTTGATGACGTGGTAGCCAATCAGAGGCTGCGCGGAGGAGGGATCTCCGGCGACAAGCTGGCTCACAGTGCTGACGTTGCTGGACCTGCCAACGGTCGTGTCCTGTACCGCTTTTTGCATCATTTTACATGAGGCGTAGAGTTCCTGGTTCTGCCACAAATCATGCACAGGATGATACCTGGAAATAGGGCAGGCAATTGCTCACCTTGAAGACGGGGCTGCTGAACGCCGAATTTATTGGGGCAAACATAGTAATGCTGACGTTGGGCTGGTTCAGAGAATTGGTGTAGCCGGTGCTCTGCATGACACATGGCAACATTCAAATCCCTTGGACGTATTCTTCCAAACAAGGCAGGTCGCATGTGACGGAACCCTCTTCCAGAAAGGAGAAGGCTGTCCACCTGCAGCAGAGAGTACCAGACCGACAGGCTCGGCGATTGCTGGATCCAGTCGGTAATTTGCCGGCATGCGGCTCCTGCTGCCAGGGGGGATGCTAGCTGCAGGGAGCCGCCTGTGGTTGGGGCAGCCGCAGGAGCAGCGACCAGCGGGGCCTCCGGTGCAGCTGCAGAGAGGGGTGGCTGCATGGGAGGCTCCTCTGGGGTGGCAGGCGGCAGCTGAACAGGGGGAAGGACAGCCGCAATCGGCGACGTGACGCCTGCATCACCAGCTGTCGGACATGTGTGCCCTGTAGGCAAGGGGCTGGGACACCTGCCAGTGAGGAGACGACAGGGGAGTTTGGGCGTTTACTTGGGGTCGCTGCAGGCGACGCGGTGGGGAGAGGCTGCACAACGATGCTGAGGGGGGCAGGAGGAGGTCGAGCGATGATGGACAGGGCGGGTGGTGCCGCAGGGCTCAGGACCTCAGGTGGCGGCGGGGACTGCAACAGGCAAACAAAGTGACCGATGGCTTTTGCGGGCCTCCCCTGATGACCGCCACCAATTGCCAAGCTTGGGTTGCCTCTGATCCAGCACAAAGGGCTGCAGCCTTTTCTTGTGCTTGCGCTCTATGCAAAGCACTCCCCGAACTGACACACATGACCTTGGCATTGCAATGTCATTTGTGCTAATGAGCTACCACCTGCACTCAGCAGTGCAGGCCGTTCCTCACAGCGAGCCAACAGATAAATTACCACAGTGAGCACAGGGTAGGGGAAGATAGCTTGCAGCAGCTGGTCCAGGCTGAAAGTCGAGTCGAACAGCCCATACTGGAGCAGGCTGCGGCGCCTAAACGTGGGTTTCAAGGTGGTGCCGCGCGCCGGGTGTTCCACCTGTTCCTGTGACCTGCCAGGTTGTCGGAGGGGGGCAGCGCCGGATGCTGAGGGGCGGGTGGCCTCCGTGCCGCCCGGAATGTTCACCCCAAGGTCGATGTTGCCCGATGGATTGCTGCCCAGCACTGCTCTGCAAATGCCAGGACTACACATGATGCTTGGCTGAGACAATACAACCTGCTTGAACGAGCTGTACGTACACATTTACACTGACACAACTTCAGAACGAATTCTAGCAGGCCGAATCACCTGGCAACTATCGACTGGCCGTCCGCGTTGGTGAGCCGCATGTCCAGGGGAGGCATGGGCAGCATGCTGGCCTCCCAGGCGGCACCAAAGCTGTTTATCATTGGCACCCAGCGCCCCTGCACTGCACAACTTTGTCCCCCAGGCCTGGCAAGCTAGGTGTAGAAACTCCCGGGACAGTAACATGCTGAAGCGACGACTCACCTGCCCACGGCTGCTCCTCAGCTCCACAGACTTGTAACTTCCCGATCCAGCGGCATTGGTGACGGTGAGCTTGATGTAGGAGCCGCCGTCACTGGCCGGTCTGTAGGTCGAGATGCTGGCCACCAGGTTCCCCACAGCAGGGCAGGGCACCTGCACTGGTGCGGACATGTCGGAAAGTGGTAACAGCAGGATTCAGGGCCCTGGCAGCTCGCCAGGATTTCCGAGGACGTACCAGTTGGCCCTGAACGTTCACGCTGCCCAGGTAACTGTCTGCTATCTGGTTGAAGGCCTCCAGGGGGAGGTTCAGGGCGCATGTGGGGCAGGAGTCTGTGATGACCAGCAAGACCGGGTCTGCATTAGGCAGGCAAGCAGCCTGTAGCGTTCACCACACCTCTGTCAATCAGAAAGTCATGCAGAAGAAATGACAGGTGCATGTGAAGGCTTTCTGAGGGTCAGCTTTGGGGAGGAGGAAGCTGCACCTGGTTGCCCACCCTGTTGCAGGTGATCATGACGCATGAGCCACAGCCTGCACTGGGAAGGCCAGCTATGAGGGAGTTGTTGGCATCGATGGACCCCTGGTAGGCACCTGAGGTTTGCACTGTGATGTTTGGAAAGCTGTATCCACAACTTCCGCTTGCCACCTGCATGGCATCCACCGAACACATGGATCTCGAAAAGGACAAGCGATGTGCCCTTGTGCTCTATGATCGGCGAAAAGAAGCAATGTCGACCCTGGAGAACTTGGCAAAATTAACAGCTGAGAGTTCCGAGGCACGGATGTACTCACCGCGGTGTTCTTCACGATGCCAAGCTGCATCTGTGCTATTTCCACCGGCTGAGAATGGACAGCTGCTAGAAGGCAAAGGCAGACCACCCCCAGAAACACACCTCCCGCCGCTTTCGCTGAATCTAGCATCCTGAGTTTGCAACGATACGAGCACCACCGGTATCTACAAAACGCTGAAAACAGAAGTCGAAGGCCTGTGGCGGACAGCGCCTCTACAACACGGGTCTCGAGGCTTCGTACAGTCCCTCGGCGTCCCAGATCTACCTCACCCTAAGAGAGCTGAAAGGATATGCAGATGGACTAGCTCTAGCCTGACCGCAAAACTGTCGGTCCGTCCTATGACAGGCGTTGATCATACCCTTGGGGGTTTACAATTCAAATCATTCCTTTTGCTGTTCTCTGGAAGGACTTGATTCTGGTACAAGGCGAAGCAGAGGCAAAGGAGCTAACGACAGTACTGTACAAAGGACTACAAGCATGGCAAGGTTATCAAAGTTTTCTGCTGTGACACCAAACCAGCTCGTCAAAACTCCGCCCAGGAAGGACCCCACAAACCCCCCTCCGTTCAGAATGCTCATCAACGTCGCAAAGAGTGTCGCCTCCACGCCCTGCAACAAGTATCAAACCCTCAAGGAGAAGGAGTAGGGTGGATCTTAAGGCAGGCAATTGGGCAGGCAACTGAACAGAAGGATGGGCTGTAGCGTTCCTCATGCGCCAGCCCCTGCAGCTGCAGCTTGCATGACCACAAAGCTTTCCTCTGGCAGACCCATTGCCTTGAGTGAACATGACTTAATACTTCCAAGACGTTGATGTTCCCCTCCAAGCGATGAAGCCTTAGAGCGTACCTCTGGACAGAGGCGGGCAGCGAGGACCAAAATTGGCATGAAACTGACTTGTCCTAGCACAGTCAGCACCAGAGAGTCCCCCAACACAAAGAGCTCATTGCTCAGGCCCAGCCTTTGGTTGACACCTACATGGAAAAGGTCCATCTGTTGATTGGTCACAGAATCAGGAGCTGCAAGGAAAAGATGCACTTCACCTTTTCAGGGTACAGAACTTTACCTGTGATGAGAATCAGCTGGGTGGACCCAAGCGCGGCGCCCAGCAAAGCCGTCCACAGAAACATCTTCCGTAACGACACGTCCTTCAGGAAAGTGTTGTACGCCCCCACGCCTGCAGCAGCATGCTCCCTGAACAGCGTTTCAAAGCGGCAGCTGATTGGGGCGCCTCGATTGTGCAGAAACCAGGAGGCAGACCTGCAAGACTGGCGATGGACCCCGCGAGGCGTACTTTCCCTAAGAACTCGGGCGTGAACCCGAGCTTGTTGGTCTGCAGGTAGAACATCGCAGTGTCTGCTGTGGGAGTGGCCTGCCAACAGAAAACAAAAAGCGCCGGCAGCAGGATGCCTCTCTGATTCACCGCCCCCCACAGGCTCCAGGCCTGCTCCTTAAGCTGCACCCAGACTGTCCCTGCAGGCAAGCCAGTTCTGGAGGCTGGGGGCACAGCAAGCCAAATGTGCTGCAAAGGTGCATAAAAGGAAACACAGCCCGAGAGGGGGCAGACTGGAAGGAAGACGGCCCCACCCATGTAACCTTGGCCAGGTTGCTGTGTCCTTGGAGGCACTCGATCTTCTGTGATCAGGAAGGCTGTCAAGGACACAATCAGCGGGAAGATGGCGGTGATGGCAAACACGCCATGCACGCCATACGACTCAATGAAGGAGCCGCTGAAGTAGGCACTGGCAATCCCGCCAACGGCTGCAGACGCCCAGCACAGCGACTGCAGCGACCCAGCCACCGCCTGCAGGAAACCCTTGTCAGCATCCTTGCTTGAAGGCAACGCTTCAGGGGTTTCAGCTGACAATAAACACCGCACCATGTTGCCGTGCAATCTCAGGAGAGAAAGGTCTGTTAGGAAGCATTTTATGGACCTGTGGAGCCCCACGGGAGCGCTCCACCACGATGGAGTCCACCACCACGTCCGAGCAGGCGGTGGAGAGGGAGCCCACGACGGTGGCAAGAACCGCCCCCGCGGGGGTAGTCACGACCGTGGCCATTGCCGTCCAGGACAGCGTGCCTGCACGTCCAGCTGTGTCGGATGCCCTGCCATGCATGCCACAGCCGGGCAAGTGGGCTTTATTGATTCTTGAAGTTCTGCTATTGGTTCATACAAGGATGTCTCACCCAGGAGGCCACAGATGATCAGGTAGGACCTCCTCCTGTAGCCAAAGATGGGAAGCGTGTCCGAGAGGAAGCCATAGAGGGGCTTGACCATCCAGGGCGCAGCAGCCAAAGCCGTGATGGTGGCCACCTGCAACCCATGACGCAGGTGATCAGCGGCCCAGTCTTGTCCATGGAAAAGAACGGAACACATGTAAAATCATGAGGTCCTTCCAACATCATCGCACTGAAGAGCAACCAGCTGAGTTTCTGTCTTGGATTGCAGCATGGGTCAAAAACAGAGTTTGTGATCCGCTGTGTGTGTGGCTTTGTGCAGAAAAGCGCACCGTCGCAGGCTCCAGGTGGAAGTCATCCTTGTACAGGTAGGACACCGCCAGACGGGCCAGCCCGATGGTACCTGAATGCAGCATGTCAGCAAAAAGCCCCCGTGGCAGGTCAGTGATAGGATCAACAACTCATAGAAAGGCAGGGTCAACTTCTGCAAACATGCTGTGGAACAGCCTCACCTTGAACGAAGTACACTGCAGGACAGAAATGCTTGTAAGGGCTCGGCCACTGACAAGAGCTGTCATCTTCATTGCAAGAGCTGCAGAGTACCAGTCACATCAATTTCAGCAAGTCTCAGTCACCCATTGATATGGCCAGAAGCTCTGCCGACGGCTGGAGACCCATGATCTTGAATCCTGATGTGGCTGTCTGCAGGCTTGATGCTTGCTGGCCACCATCAGTGACGTCCTTGTTGTCACCGACAAGCAGCCGGGTGTCCTGCAAGATGAGGAAATTCGGTGTTGAGCTGTGTCAAGATCACTTTCTTGAGTGATGGTGACTTTTTGTGACCCATTGTAATCCTTTCTGAATTTCAAAGCAGTGTAAAATATTGGGCATGCAGCTCACCTCTTCGTTTCTGCTGCTAGCTCGTACTTTGCTCATGCCGTTGTTGGTGTTTGACCTTCTCTGCGCTTTCATGTGCCTAGCTGGCCTTGGAAATGTTCGCAGAACTACACAGCATCTTGCATGCCGAGCCAAGGCCACACTGACTGGCGGAGAGCTACAGGCCTTCAATCTTACATTCTTCACGGGCATCACAGAACATGCAGCTCTTTGATCAGGAAAGTGCAAGCCTCTCCAGAGAAATTCCTTAGCACATTTCCGGAAGAGTGATTTCGCGTTTACAGAGGACAATCGGAAATTTTTGGCACTAATCATAACGCCTCTTGGACATACTGTATACTGCGATGGATAGAGCAGTAAATGCACCGCTTCCAGAGCTTGGACAGCCAAGCAAGAAGAGAGCAGTGAAGCCTGGCCCCCTCAGGTGATTCTGGTTGGTGATTCTTGAAATTTTGTGGACTGGAGCGGAGCCTGTAGGCTTCATTGCTACCTGCCAGTCCGCTTCCTAAGTTCTCCTGCATTCCAGGCCCAATCAGAACATCACAGCACAGAGGACAGCAGTCGCGTTGTCCATTGTGATGGTAAGCCCTTCATTTGCTCTGACAGCGAGCGGGTGGAGTTGAAATCCCACCACTTGCAACGTGTGCAGAAGCAGATCCTCTGTGCAGATCGCCATCACCGCAGCTGCCATCTCTTGGAGACTACCTTATGAGATAGTGCTGGTGCCCCGCGGTCCATCTTACAATATGGAGGACGACCTTGCCCAGTGTGGCGAAGATTGCAGCGCAGAAGCTGTGTTGTCCCTGGCAAAAAAGCAGGTCGGGAGGTGTCTTCTGCTGCAGCAATCAACATGACATTGACCTCTCCAGCATGTCCTGATCCCAGTCATCCTGGCCAGCATCTTGACTGTTGCTGATTTACAGCTGAAAGAGGCAAGAGGCAGAGAGGCGCTGCTGCATGGGAAACTGAATGCCATGAGCAAGGAAGCTGCCCTCCTCCCAGAAGCATTGACCCGCACAGAAAGTTGCGAAAAGCAGCTCAGTCTCAGTGAAAAGGTACATGTACCTTGCCCAAATGTGCAATGTAAGATAAAGCCTGCTTTGATGGAGGAGGAGGTGGCATACAGCAGACATCAATCTTGCGCAATCCACAATACCCAGCTACTGGTATTTTGAGGAATGTGATGCTTTTGCATGCCAACTTGGATCTTGTGCATGCGTAGGTTTGCAGAGATCAGCAGCAGAAGCTGGAAGATTCCCTGCGGCATCATACACGTACTTTCAGATCATGTGCGAGGCTTGGTCACAAGGTGCCCTGTTTCTTTCGTTTCCGTGACTCTCAACTTGTTCACATAATATTGAATTTATGTGCGCTTGTGTATTTGATGCATCATTTTATATGCCTTTGGCGTACTGTCGTACATCAATGATTGACATGATCAATATGCTGACTGTCGTTGCTGCAGAGGAGTGGTGCCCCTGAGGATGCACCCCAGCAGGCGGAGGCAGCATGCGCAGATGCAGGAATGAGGCTGAAGCGGTGGGAGGGCCTGGAGAGGAAGCTGGAGGAGAGGGAGAAGGTCTTGGATGCCATTGCCGGCCGGGGGGAGGCGTGCTGGGGCGATCTTCACCAGGCCAAGGTTGTTGACAATGCTCCCAGGCAACCAAATTCATCCGACGCAGTGCATGGTCATCTGACACCCGAGAAGTTGCCTTCTTTTAGAAATGTCAGTTCTGCAGGAGGAAGCGAGGAAATGGCAGCTCAGGTGTGCAGCAATCAGTGGTGTAGGCACGATCTTGTGTGGCTCAGTCATTGGCGTTTATAAGAGATGGCTCACGAGAAAGGTGAGAATTCTTGCTCGTCATAATTATCTGCATCTGCAGAAGAACTCAACCTAGCCCTGCCATTTTTGATCTGATTACCGAACAGGGAACCCTCAATGTGCAGAATTATGTGCACAGTCTCTCTTGGAAAATTTTGGTGACCATTCCTGCAGATGTGGCGGTGGACAGCTGAGAAAGCGAGATTGGGAGCGGCATTGAGACTAGCAGAGGCTGGTCTGAGCAGGCGTGGAGGCCAGAGAGGCGCATTCAATATCCAGTGATGTTCAATGGCTAGGCATGGTAAATATGCACCTCAATTACTAGCGTGGGATCGTCATTCAATCCATGCCTGCTTTCAGAGGGCATCCAACAATGCATTAGAGCAATTGACAGAACAAGTCTGATCTGATCTAGATAGGCAGTGTTCGTTGGCAGGCACAAGACACAGCTGAGTGAGCCACACCAGCTGTAACATTCAATTGAATCAGTTCTGAAACAACGTACAAGGCAAGCATGCACCTTTGCGCACTATCGTTCCCTGGGCTCAAATGGATTGTGCGTTTCTTTGGGGGCATATACAATGCCTCCACTGTACTGCTCCAGGAAAGTGGGAAAGGGTCTTTCCGGCTGCTCAGCAAAGCGCTTCTTCACGGCATCCTTGACCCTCACAAAATTGCCCTTGTGGCCTGGAACCTGCCCCTTGACGTAAATCAAGTTCCTCAAGGGGTCCACCTGCGCACCAGAAGTCCTTTGGGCAGATTCCACCCATTCTGGCAGTGATGACATACAGGTCACATGATCCCGGTGTCGAGCCATCCCACCCTTTTCAACAAATGACCCTGGGCCGCATGCTGCCATTAATCAAGTGCCGGGCAGTTCAGCGAGCTGTGCATCCCTGACGGTGCTTCCATCGCACCGAATGCAGCCCGCTCGAACTATGAATCACCTTGAAGATCTGGGCGCTCAGCACAGTGCGAGTGACGCCCCCCATGCGGCCCGGCATCTTCTTCCCAGGCCACACCTTTCCCGGGTCCTGGCACGCCCCGATCCCCCCAGCCTTGCGGTGAGCCTTAGAATTGCCGTGGCTGGCAGGCTGCCCCGCAAAGTCCCATCTCTTCATCACTCCCTGGAAGCCTTTGCCGATGGTGGTCCCTGCAGCACAGAATATGAATCGCAGCTTTTGTGTGGCCTTGTTTGTCCAGCTGTCATGTGTTCACCTCAGCTTCGATGAAGTGCAGCTAGATATGGAACCCACCTTGAACGTCCACGTATTGGCCAGCCGTGAAGTGTGCCGCAGTGATCTTTGTCTTGGGCGGAAGCAAGGCATCGGCAGTCACCCGAAACTCAGCCAGGTTGCGTTTGTTGCCCACGTCGGCGGCTGCGAAGTGACCGACCTGCCTGCAACAAGATTGGCAAGGGTGGATAGGAGTGCTCCCTGCTTCTGACATGCAGAAAGTCCAATGATCTGTGATACAAGACTGCAACTACCTGCGGTGGAGCTGCTTGTCCTTCTTGGCACCCACTCCCAGCTGCAGGCTGAAGTAGCCTTCCTTCTCTTCCGTCTTGGTTTGCACTACCTACGATCATGGCAATGGATACTGAATGGAATGACGATCTTCTGGTGTTTCATCATCTTCAATAGTTTGGCCAGGCAAAGCATCGACTCGAAAAGTCCTGCCCACCTCACATTCATCTACCCACAGGATTGTGAGGGGCAGGCGCTGGCCCCATTCATCCCATTCCTGGCTCATCCCAACCTTGACAGCTATGACCCCCGTCCTCCTGCGGTGCATAGCTCAATGGTCATGAACAGGATGAGGTGCACAGGTGCAGATAGCTCCCCACACTGCGTGTGTGTCTAAAGGAGATTCGCAGCTCACCTGGAGCCCTCTTGAAGAATACTCTGCTGGAGGTTGTACACCGGAGCATTATTTTGCATCACCTTCAGCCGTCTCGTGACATCGGCACTGAGATCTTCTGCAGATCGGCGTGTGAATCAATGTATTTCTGCCGCAGTCAGGTAGGCATGCAAAGCAATAGTATATGCAAAGAGGCAACATCGAGCTACAGTGTCAACCTATAAGCGCAGCACTGGTGCTTGATCTAATTTGCGTGGCCGTGCCACAAGCAGCCTGCTGCGCTTCGTTGCTGGCCAAAGAGTGCAGTGCAACTCCGGCTTTCCTTAGAAGTTGCGAACACGACCTCGATCTCAACAGCATGCCTCTCACAGGCTTTTGAGATCGCTTTGAATCGCTAACATTGAATTCAGCATAGCCAAATTTACGGCCCGGTCCAATGTGTTGGTGACAACCTTGACCCGGAAGGCAAAGCGCGCATCTCCAAATGCATGCATGAGTGGGACGGTGGCACATGGCACGCTTGATTAGGCGACTATGGTCAGCGTACGACACTGAATTGCTGAGGAAATACCCGCTGCCCACACAAATATGCACCAGCACAGTCCTTTGGTGAGTATCGTTGCGTGGTGTATGCACAGAGACTGTACAATGTATCCTGCGAAGCTCAGCATGGACTTTGAGCATTTCATTGAGTTTTTCATAGGCCAAGACGCGTTTTAGCACAGATCCATCTAGGGCAGCATGTCCTTGGACTTTCCATCTCTGCCTTCCATATGTGACTCAGAGAGAGAAGAGACAGATCGCTGTCACCTTTTGAGGCCAGCACTGGCAATGCCTCGTGTCTGCATCTGCAGGGGATTGGGGGACGTCCTCTCGCAGCAGATAGAAGGCAGAGACAAGTGGAAGCCAAAACAGACTGCATATGCCGCAGCTTTTGGAGGAGCCCTCCTCGGTGCACATTCTTGAAAAGACTGATATCTGCTTGTATTTTTAAGGACGGTATGCAAGCCCTGCTCATCATCAAAGGTGGATCATGGTGCAGGTCCGCTAGGCCATGTGTGGTATGGATTCCTTGATCTGTCTGTTGCCAAGTATCTTACCCGCGGCACCATTGCAGCCATCCTGACCAAGGTGACCTCAGCTCAGCCTGGTTGGGACATGAAAGGACAAGAGCGGCTCATTGGAATCCCAATATGGTTTCGAGACTCCTTGAACGGAAAAGGAATCATCAGCATCAGCAAAGTCTGACCCAGGCATGCATAGGTGACTGGATTTTTGCAGGTGGCAGTGGATGAGGCGGTGTTTGGTCCCCTGCATGTGCTGGGATTCTTCACATTCATGACGAAGGCCGAAGGAGGTTCTTGGAAGGTGTAACCATTGCTCCTGCCATTCCAGATGATACCATGGCTGCTCACTGGATCTGTCGATGCTGTTGAGATTGTCCGTCCATGTTGAGACTCACCAGGTATCTCCATGTGGTGCAGGACGTGGAGCACAAGATCAGCCGAGATTTCCTATCAACATACATGGGTACGCTCCTGTATTGCTTAGGAGCAGCAAGTGACCGTAGAAGCATGAGGATACTGTTAATTGCAAAAGCCCCACATGGGTGAAACCACCATCGCAGCAGTCGTGAGCACTGGACATCTCAAAAAATTTCACCAGACCTAACACTGGTGTGCTGTGCAGCTGAGCTTGCAATATGGCCAGCGTTCCAGGCAATCAACTTTGCCAAGGTTCCAGTCCGCCATCAGCTCTTATTTGTCAATTCAGCCAGCCTCATAGATGCAACGTTCCTGTGCTGGTGAGTCCCTGGCCTTCCGCGCTTCCTGTCTCAGCTCAACAGTGCACCAGGAACCTGCCAAATTCACTGGTGTCTCATGCTGGCTGGATATGTAACCCTCAGCGCGCAGGAAAACAATCACCGCTTTGCAGGGTCAAGAACCAGGAGGATTGGCTGGCCACGCTGGGCTTCAGGGATCCCAGAGCCAAGGGAGAGAGCTCTGTTGAGACAAGTTGACAAGTCGGACCGACGACATCATTCCACAGCATATGTCGAGCACGGATCAACAAGAATTTGCTGTTTTGGATGCGGAACTTCTACCGCCCCAGTAACTATGGCATCCAGCTGTTTCTAGGATGACCCCAATCTTTGGTGACATTGGCAAGACTGTATATTCTTCTCGGAGCACTTTCCGGTCCTATAAACGCGCTGAACTTGTATTGTATGGACAGTGCACAAGGACTCTGAATTGCAACCGACAAAGCAGCCAGTTCACACCTTGAGGACAAAAGCAATCCGTCAGACCAAGGCCGTGGTATTCCAGCTTGCGTCTGCAAAGTGTGCTGTGTGAAGCAAAGGACCTGGGTCCATACACACTTCAAGTCTGGTCTCAGGTGACATCAGTACTTGCAGTCTCTTTCAGCAGATCGGCAATGCTGTTGGCCTTGCTTCTGTTGTGTTTCAGCTGTGTCTGCAGCAGGCGGTCCATGCTCTCCTGCTGCCGCTCCAGCCTGTCCATGGCCTCCTGCAGCTGCTTCTCCACCTTCCCCAAGAGCCGCCGTGCATCCTCCAGTTCCGTCACCTGTTACCGAGCACATTGCATTGACCATGCAACTCGCATACATCATTCTGCT
This sequence comes from Chloroidium sp. JM, assembly GCA_004335615.1. Lineage (NCBI taxonomy): Eukaryota > Viridiplantae > Chlorophyta > Trebouxiophyceae > Watanabeales > Watanabeaceae > Chloroidium > Chloroidium sp. JM. The sequence goes on from QAXI01000429.1 coordinate 113,928, forward strand.
CCAGCGTGGTGGGCAATCCATCAACTTTTTTGATGATTTCATTTACCTGCCAACAAGAATTCAAGGGGAAACATCAGTTTCTGCAAGGAAGTCTGATCACCTGGGGATTCTCTTGGCAGCTCCCGTCCGAAGAAGGCCTGCCCTCTTGCAGCTGATGTAGGGCTGCACTCAGGAGTTGCTGCAGCTCATTCCTCTCCCCTGCACGAGCAAAGTCGTCTTCTGCAGTTTAGCTCAGGCAAACCTATGATATGAAATGAATGAAACGGTGACAGAAAGTGTGCCACTGCAATGGACTTGCAATCACAAAGAAAGTGTAAATATAGTAACAGTATTTAGTAATATCGTGTTGCCACTCAAGACTACCTTTCAAGGAGGCAATTTGCTGCTGAAAGGAGGAGACACTGGTGGAGGCTTCCACATGCTCTCTTTGCAGCTGTGTCTCAAGCTCCTCGACCTGTGCATCTCTCTGCTCCAAAGCCGCCTTCAGGGACTTGAGCTCTGCTCCCTGGTGCTTGTAGAGTGTCTGCAGACGCACGCATAGCGCAAGTTGTTGTTCTTGTCATACTCTCGACAAATCCATGGCTGCAGGGAGGTAACACCTCCAGCATGCTAGGTTGTGCACCAGAATGGATGAGTGGTGGGCCGTCTAAGGGCTCCACGCAGCAATGGACAAGGCGAAATCACAGGTGCCTTCCCAGCCAAATTCGGTGCACCAAGAAATGCCTTGCACCTGCAGTTGGGAGTAGCGGTGCTCCAGGCCAGAGGCTCGCTTGCGCTGCTGATCCACCTCTCGCTTCAGCTGCACCCTCTCCTTCAGGAACTCCGCCTCAGCCTGCTGGTGCTTGGCCATCGTCACTGCCAGGGGGGTCCGCGGGATGCTCTTGCCGCTGATCAGGGGCTTGGCCTGCAAGTCCGGCCGTCGCCGCGAGGCGTCTGCGCCCGAGTCAGGCAGCCTGGGCCGGCTGCAATTGGATCACGTCGATCACTGAGAGAGCAGCAGGAGCAGTGTATGGACTGTCACTTGTTCGAGGAAGAGTGTCAAAATCAGTGGGGTGTTGCCGTGGCTGATTGCCAAGAGCGTGTCAAAGGCAGAGCAAGTACCTGACAGTGTTTTGGGCTGGAGGCTGGGCGCGGCGAGTGCCAGTCGGCATTGTCTGTTCTGACTGGCCCTGCCTTTGCAATCTGTCCTGCTTCTGCTTCCAGGCGTGCCCCTCTCTGCTATCTCCATGAACTGCACCGTCACCTCGATTTGCCACCCCCTGCCACTCACTGTCCGGACCGTGACAGTCCTCTAGTGCTTCAGTTCCGGGGTCCTGCTGCCAACTGCGCTTCCCTGAAGCATCATAGCCATCATCCGATGCTTCGACTTGACAGAGCGACCTCTCCACCTGACTGGTCCTTCTGAGGAGTTCTTTCAGCTCCTCCAGAGGACTGCAATACCTGCAGCACATAGGGGTGCGGTTCTCTGACTGTGTCTACTATGTCATCAGTAGTCATGTATTTAAAACAATCAGGAAGGCACTGAAAGATCATCAGATATGGGTAATGTTATCCTTTGAGACAGCAGCAGGTCATTTGAGCTGTTTCTAGGCACAATTTACGTGTAGACTCACAAGCGCCTTGCGAAGCACATAGTATGCAGCATTCGTACCTTTCAGCCTTTGAGTGTGTTGCCATTGAAGCTGGGAAGCTGAATGACGAATTGGGGAGCAAGCTGCTGCGTTTCTTTCAACGCAGAAACAGGTTGTGATCAGCTCGCCGAGTTCAGTGAGGCGCCCCTCTTGTGAATTACCGCTCATGACTTACTTACCTTGAAAGATCATCGTTCCACAGGCTCGTCTGATGGGCCTCGGCCATCATATGCGAATACAAAAGGGTACCCTACAAAACACTGTGTTTCGATGTAGACATCAGTGGCAACCACACGTCACTTCTCAGAAGGAGATTTCGGCCTCAGTCCTATCATTGAGTCCATATACCGTAGCCGAATCAGCAATTGTACTCAAAAGGCAGCGTTTGGCTCACTGCTTTGCGTTGAACCCTCTAGCTACTCAACAGGTGGGCTAGAATTGAGCACATCATCCACTCCTGCAGTGGTGTCACCCTGCCCTCCTGTCATTCAGTCTGGCACATCACCATTGGCCACTCATTGGAAATGATTCTCACGCCTGCTGTGCTGCACAGCCCTCCAGATGGGAGCGGTCTACTGAGGAAGACAGGAATCAGATCGAAGGGCTCCACGCGGCTTTCAAGGAGGCAGACAAGGATGGGTGACCCCTGTCTTCCGCTGATGCACCCTTGAAGTTGCTGCCTGCTCTGAGTCGGTGGTCATTGACCCTCACGAGAGGAGCACAGACCAGTCCCCCTTCGTGCAGGAACGGGGAGATCGACCTGGAGGAGCTGAGCGATCTCTTGCAGAGCGGCAGCAGTGGGATAGACCCACTCACCATGGTGCGCCCCGTGGAGGCATGGGGGGATGCTTGTATCCGTTGTGTTCTTTTCATCTGTCAGAGGGCACCTGAGCTGCCCTGAGCGTGGCTTTTCGTGGTGCAGAAGTGGCTGGCGGAGGCTGGCATCGGTTCCGTCATGAAGTCCTTCGACCAGGACAAGAGCGGAGGCATCTCATTCAGCGAATTCACGTCCCTGGTGGGTCCTCTCCCCACCCTGGAGGCATGACGCACCTCGATCGTGCGTCCTTGGTACTGGGAACAGCTCAGGGATGCGCCTGCTCACCTGCCAGCCTGCTGCAGGCCAGGGCAGGGGCGCTGCTGGATGGCAAGTTTCTTGAGTACCGCGAGGCCTGGCGGAAGCTGGCCGGGACAGAGAACGGCACCATGGGCGCAGTGCAGGTCCAGCAGGTGTTTGCCAACCTGGGCAACCCTTTGTCGGAGAGCAAGCTGTGGAAGATCTTCGAGAGGTACGACACAGACAAGGTGAACCCTTCTTTGCCACTGCGACCGGGATCGCGGGGCCTTGCAGAGGTGTTTGATGTCTTGAGCGCCCGCCTATCCACAATACTGGCCTGTAGCACAGCCATAGGTGGGAATCCCAAGCATTGCAGATGGATTGTGAACGTTTGCAGAACGGGCGCATCGACTTCCCCGAGTTCCTGGAGCTGTTCAGGGACGAGCTGCTGGACCTGCGTACCATCCTGGAGTACCTGGACATGAACCCGTTGAAGCAGGTCAGTGACGATTCCACCTTCCGCCGCCACTCCACCTGCCTTGCTGGCGGGGCAAGAACTGAACAAGAACACCCGGGCGACGCATGGAGTGCAACCAAAAGTGCGCTGCAGGCCCCGTCGGCGGAGGATGGTGAGCTGGGCCACATCCTGGCGGACCTCGGCTGCGTGACGCTGTTTTTCAGCCAGGCCGAGCTGGATGCGCTGCTGGAGAGGAATGCCGACAGGCTGGTGGTGGTGGAGGCCTCTCTGACCTGGTGTCGCCCCTGCAAGGGCTTCGAGAAGACCTTCCAGGTGCCTGCTGCCCTCTGAAACGTCCTAGTAGCGTCAGCTGTGGCTGTTGGGCTCCCTGCGAGCAGAGAGATTGCCTTGCTTGTGATGTTGCCCCCCTAAAAGCAGGTTTTTGTGTGTGCAGAAATTTGCCGAGGCCTTCTCCGGCGTCCTCTTCCTCAAGTTCTACGGGAACAGCAATGAAAGCTGCAAGTTTCTGCTGGAGGAGCGTCTGCAGGTCAATTACACCCCCACGTTCTGCTTCTTCCGCAAAGGTGAGAAAATTCTGCAGAGGTTCAACGCCCTTATTGTTAGAGACTATTGGCGGTGAACAAGCTTTTTTCACGTCATTTGTGCAAGCCCTTTTCTCGCATTAAAGCTGCAAAAGCAAGTGCAGGTGCACTGATCGGCAATGTGAGTGGGACCAATCGTGGCAAGCTGTATGCCATGCTGTTGGAAACTCTGCTGCCAGAGGAGAACCCTCTGACCAAGCTCAACACCTTCCAGCAACAAGTCTGGCGCTCCAAGCTGGGGTTGGGCTGAGGCAGCTGCTACAGATGGGATGAGGCCGGCAGTGAGATGGAGCATGTGCTTGTGTGTACCCTGTTCATTATCCATTCATGGCCTCTCATCATTCATCATGGCCTGAATACTGATTTCAAGCCCCCCTGGGCTGCCATAGGGCATATTTCTGAGCCACTGCAATCTCTTCCAGCGCCAAAGCAATGCAAAGCATGCTCAGCATAGGAAGCCTTTTTCTGGTGGATTGTCGGCTCGAGCTTCCATTTAGTCCTCCAACAATCTCATTGTGAAGGAATAAAATGGCATTGAGGTATTGTAAATGATTGCTTGTGGCTTCTCCAACAGCAGATGTAGTCGCAGTCCAGGTGTGTGAGAGGCTGCTTTCTGGGATGTAAGCTGCTAAATGAATGAGGCATGTATTCACCTTGTATTTCATTGGGAAACAACTTCCCCCACAAGTAGGAATATCTGTGCATGCTATATTCATGCAGTAATTACAAATGCTAGAACTTCAGAGCGTGATGCAAGGAATATGGCTGAACCAAGCTTTGCCAGTTGAAATGTACAGTTCTATGCCTCGAAACAAGATACACTTGCTGTCAAGCATCTGATATGCCCCAAATTGAGGACCTCACACGTGGAACCACAGCTTACACCTAGGCCTCCTGGCTGTTGAGACTGACAGCCTGTCCTGGTACCTGAAAATTGGACACATGAAGTAAACTCGGTGACATTCGACAATATTGCACAGGATGGGTTGATGTGGCTCAATATCAGTGTGCATCTTACATCAGGCATCAGATGCCAGCACAGACTGCATCAAGCATGTGCTGGGAGCATGATATGGGTGGCAAACTCACTCTGGTGGCTTGCGTGGGGTGATGCATGAGGGCGGCCCGGGATGGGCTGCTAAGGATGCAAGACTGCAGATCCCGAGGCATTCGTTGAAACACCCGGCTCAGCTGCTTCCTCAGCCTCTGCTGCTGTCCGTTCTCCTGCATGCCACATGGATATCTCCTGCTGGTGCTTTTTCAGCATCCCTCTGCTGGATGTCTGCGGCGGAGAGAGAATCGGATGCAGTCGACCAATGCTCGAGCACCTCGCGGCCAGCACGGGCATGTGGCGCACCAGTATGGGGGAGGCAGGGGGTGCGGCGCCGATGGCAGCCTCCAGCTTGCGCTCGATATCGGCGAACGCCTCGATCAGCTGCACCTCCTGGTTTCCGCCCTCCGAGAACTGGATCTCCTGGCCCCTCACCGCTGCAGCCTGGGCCCACGCTGCCTCCTATCGGCAACCAGCAATGCTTAAAGGGGCAGCATAGGCTCTGAATGGGGGACCGAGAACACACGCCAACAAAACTCACATTCAGCTTCATCAAAGCACAGGTGTCAAAGTGCTCTAGCTGGGGATCAGCCCATCGTCTGTCACCGCAATCTTCTATGGAGCAGACACATGCTGTGAAAGCAGAGCCGGGCTCCACCTGCCAGAGGGCCGCCCTCCCACGTCTCCTCTCGAACCAGCTGCTGAAGTTTGGGCTCTCCAAGAACCTTCGGTAGAACTGGATGCAGGCAGCCTGCATCCAGGCCACTGGAAAATCGACCCTGACCATCGAATGCACGTTCGGATTCCAAGGGCCGCAGCAATGATGAGCAAAATTGTGTCCTTGCTGCTGGAGCAGACCTTGTTGGGGAAGCGCTTGAGGAGGGCGGGGGAGATGTGGTTCTCCTTGTCCAGGAGCTCCAGGAAGTCGGCGTGGCTGAAGGGCGGCAGGGGCGGGGGCTCCTCGGCAGGCAACGGCTCCTCCCCTGCATCCACAGTCTTTCCGAGGCGTGCCAGAGGGCAAGGGGCCGCCGTGCCTGTTGTAGGAAAATATGCGCCTGGCCTTCACAGCACACAGCAGCATGCATAAGACGAGGCCACAACAAGACCCCTGCCCTGCGATGCGTACCCGGCGGGGGCCCCACAGGCCGCACCAAGCTGTCGAACGGCTCCAGCAGAGCGGCTGTGAGCTGCCTGAAATGGCTGCGCAGAGCATTGGAGTTGGTGGAGGCCAGGCTGGCCAGGCGCGAGGGGCCGTCGCCCTTCTGCGGCTTGAGCAGCCTGCAGGTGCAGGCAGCCGCTCAGCCGCTCTCCCGGGTGGCCAGGGTGGTGGCGGCCTGGCAGAAAGGTGGGGGCAGACCTGTTGAGCAGGTCCTTGTCGGGCCTGGTGAGTGGCTTGTGGCTGGTCCAGAGGGCCTCCTGGTGGCTGGAGAGCAGGGCCTGGGCCCCCACCGCGCGCCGCCTGACGACCTGGTCCAGCCGGGCCAGCCGGGAGGGGGACGGGGTTTCCTTGGCGGCGCCGCTGCCCGTCGCCTGGCCAGGCTTCTGTCCAGTGGAGAGCACGTTGGCCCACCCAGGCAGCGCCTGCACGGCTCGATCCGTTCGACCTCTGGTTTGCAGGGTTGTGTACTTGGACAATGCTGCTGACGCCAGTGGCCAGGGACAAAGCCACCCTTTTTGCTCTGGACTGTGCGGACAATCGCTGTCCCGAGCCCGTCAGAGATACATGTTTCAGGCCACATACAGGCAGGTGGGCTGAAGGAAGGCACAGGAGGTCTCGGAATGAGGGAGAGGTGAGCAGGGCCAGGGCAGGACCTTGAGGAAGTAGAGGTTGGTGATGCCCAGCAGGCGCGGCAGGCTGTTGCTGTTGTCGGCCACGGGGTGCGCCATCAGGTTCGCAAAGGTGGCGTCGTGGATGGTCAGGTACGGCCGGAAGTCCGCGCTGTAGGGCAGCGGGGCGATCAGCCCCACCAGGGCTGCCACAGCATCCGAGCACTCCCCTGCCCAACGGAGTCGCTATTTACACGAGAACAAAGAGCCAGGCAGCATGAGGCGGCAAGGCCAAGGGGTCGAGTGGTGCTCCTGTGCAAAGGAAATGCAAGGGGTAGGAGGGGAACCTGGCGAGGGTGCGGCGATCATGAGGGGTTGGGCCAGGACCACCAGCTCCCAGATGCACCACGCCTTCTCCAGCACACCCTTCAGGGGCGTGTAGCAGTCCACCTGAGCCACGACAGGTCTCAGCCTCCTCTGTTGCCCTTTCTCGCAGCCAGGGGTTTGCGACAACTCGCCAAGAAATATTCAAGCACCAACTGTATTCATGCTCACACTGGCAACAATGGAGACTGTCTGAAATGATTCCTGGGTCCTGTCAATTGAATAAAACAGCTTTTACCACAAACCTGCTGGGCCTTCCCCGCAAACAACCTGCCAGGTCAACACATGACATTCAAGGTATGCAGATATTACCTCCAAAATCTCATCCGCATCTGACCTCTACCACAGAAATCTAAAGGAACAGGGAAGACCACTTTGCCTCACCTCGGCAAACGTGCCCTGCATGCTGGCATGGGGCGGCAGCGCCTCTTCCAGCACCAAACCCCCCAGCACGGAGGGCTGCTCCGGAGGGGCGGGCGGCGGGAGGGCCAGTGCATCAGGCACCTGCCACAGAAACGGGGTGGGTATGAATACAACGACATCGTCCAGGTATGCTGTCACTGGTGAGCGGCAGAGGACATCATGCGTCACGCATGCGGGGGAGGGGCACCTGTGCCACCATGCTGGTGGAGACCACGCGCACCAGCTGGCGCGACCCAAAGACGGGTGACGGCAGCTGCGCCGTTTCTCGGTACACCTGCAGCAGCCACCGCTTGCTCGATCCAGCGATGGGCGTTGGAGACAGCTCTGGTGGAGGCAACACCAGGGTGTCGAGGAGGCGGGAGGGAGGTGCACAGACCGACCTCCTGCAGTGCTGCGAGTCCCTGGTTGAAGTACAGGGGTCCTGCCCACTGGGAGACCTGCGACAGGGCGTGGCTGAAGGGGTAGAGGGACAGCAGGACCAGCGACTTCTGCTCGCCTCCCCGTTTCAGACGGTCATCCTGCCGCTGGCGACAGTACACAAACCTGCAGCCCACACAGATCAGGTCGCACGCCTCGCGATGGAGGAGAGCTCAGGACCGTCAAGGCCGGCTGAGACAGCCCACTCACCCGTACAGGTACTCCTGGTGGTGGTTCTCGTAGTGGCTCCCAGGGGCAGCCCTGGAGGTGGCCTGCTCCCCGCTGCGCCTGCGTGCCGCATCGCCCGCATCGACGGCGGGCTGCCTCCGCAGGCGGAAGAAGAATGTGGAGTCCCGGATGCTGGATTTGGCATGCAGCTCCATGGACATGGAGTCTGGGAAGCCTGCAGCATGTCACCCTGTGAGGGGGAGCGACAGTGCGGCGCATGCCAAGCCTCTGAACAGGGCAATGTACCTGGGCGGGTGACTCACTGTTGAAGGCGACGTCGCGGCCCTCCGCCTCCGAGATGGCGCCCTCAGGAAACAGGCCTTCCAGCGTCTGTCCCTGGTCAATGTCGAAGACCACCGATGCAACCGCCACCAGCCACGCCTGGTGCTCTCCCGCCTCCTCATCCGACTCAGACATGGCCTCTCACCAGGCCTATACTGGGATTGCACCTGTAGTGAGGCGGGTGAAATCCTATCGGCATCATCGACAAAGCATGACCTCGTCTGCTCTCGCATGGGACTCTGGTCATTCTGAGACTGCGTTGGCCTTTATATTGATGGTGTTCCCCAGCTTTCTTGCTCAAAGACTGGATATTCCCCAAGCTTCTCCAAGCTGGTTGACTCAATTATGCTTTTTTTGGATCACAGAAACCATTTCGTGCACACAGATCTTCCGTGCACCGAGCCTTACCAGTGATCAAAGTTGTGATGGTGCTTTCGCTTGTGACTCGAGCACACTATAAATGAGCACTTGCCATCATGGCTCCAGTGCGAAGTGATTCATACTTCTATTAGCTTCCCTGCGCCAGTCCTCTTTTCTGGGTACCGACCGCACATGCTGCTTCTAAACACTGGGGTTCCAGGCATTCGATATATTCAAGTTCAAGCATTCATACAATGTAAATACCAGGTCGAAATCATCGACACATCGCATAAATCATATGCTCTCTCAATTTTGTTTTGTACTGCAGGGTTTAGGGTTCAAGCCATTGGCATTCATCTGCACTTCAGAACTCTCCCAGGTGTTCCCACTTGGAAGCGGGGAAGTTGTGCTTGTTCCTCTCATAGTAAGACCTGGAGACCACCTTGCCTGCAGGGCAGATGCAGCAATTTGAGAGCGGCTCATTCCTAACACAACTTTCAGACCACAAAAAAAAGGGCAAGGGAAGGGTGTTATTTAGCTTTGTCACCGCCAGTGCACACGCAATCATGCATGAGATTGCGAGTCGCTCCAGCATACAACTGGCCATTACCTGCATGGGACTCTGTGTTTTCGATCCTGGAATCTGAGTGTGCGCGGACGTCGTCATGGGCTCCAAAATCATACAAGGCTGGTTTGCCAAGCGCCTTCTTGCGTATGAGGTCGTGAAACGTTACTGCAGAGGCCAGCAGAATCATACGGCATTCTTTGAGTATGATTGATTGTATGATGTTACAATTGAGGGAACATATGATCAATTTTACACATCTCCACACAAAGCCACCCCCAAGTGCAAGATACAGCCACTCACCTCCATGGGGAATGATATAGTCTTCTTTTACGTAGAGCAGATTGCTCACAGCTATGTTCCTGCAGCAAATTCTTGCCTTAGCGTCACCAAGCAATCAACTTCTATGCTACGGGACACAGTAGCCAGACCTCCTGAACAGCTATGCCTCACACAAGCTGGTGGGAATGTGGGGAGGCCACCTCAAGTCCTTGAACTCCGGGGACAGTTCTTCCCGCACTTTCTTGAGAAAGTTGCCGATTGAGTCCCCACGCTGCACCATGATGACCCGCCGATGCCCCGAGCCGTCGAAGAACGCATAGGTCACCTCCAACGGCTCGGCCCTCAGACTCTGCAGCCATGCATGAGACCTTCCTCAAATATCAGCTTTCCTGCTAAGAGCCCCGATTCAATACCGCATCACACAAGAATGCAGCTCCGTTTGGTCCTCTTTCAGAATCGGAAACTCCCAGGCCCTCACCACATGAGCGACGCGTGTAGCCCCACCTGGTCTTGCAGCTCGTACTCCCTTTCGATCTGCTTCCTGACCTCCTCTTCATGCTGCGCCCGCTCCCTGTCCGGCAGGAAGCTGGTGTCTGTCTCAGGGTTCTTCTGCAGCCTCGACGCCAGCTGTGCTGCCTTGAAGCCGTGGGATCCCGCCTGTTACCCAGAGGAAAATCACATCTGCCAGATCGTTCTACGAGTGGGATATGAGCCGAAGGGCTGCGATGGCTTGATCACAGCTCCGATTCTGCAAGCTTGCCTGGGCATCTTCTGAAGCATCGGCTGCCTCGTCTTCCTCCTCCTCCTCCTCATCCTCCTGAAAGGATAACTTGGACTTGGCATCCAGACGCGCCCTCTTCTTCTTGCGCTCCTCCAGCTCAGCTGCAAGCCCACCCTGGCTGTGAATGGTCCACTGTACACTCGAGGGGGCACGCATGGTCTTTTGAATGCCTACTCATTATGTCTTGCAATGGTCATAACCTCCTTTCCCTCAAGAGGTGCTGTTCAATTCCTTTCCTGCTTGAAGCGCATGTTGTGTGTGCCATGATGGTTGGGTTGCCGTCAGCCCAAACCTGCGGCCTGCCTCTCCGCCTCCCTTTTCTTCCGCTCCTCTTCCTCCTTCAGCCTGTCTGGGAGGGTAGCTTTCTTGCTCAAGAATTCTTCCCGGGTCGCCAGTCCAATTGTCTCGTTCTTGAAGGCTGCTTCCAACACCTGTGGGCATCCGCAGATAGGATCTTTCCCTCATGGTTCCAGCATGTCAAAAGGATGTGAATGCACAAGCCATGACGTTCGTGGTGCATGAAAATGTGTCAGCCTAAATCCATTGATTGGACCCACATCAAGGCTCCCAGCCCCAAACTGCCTGAGACCAGCTCCATCAACGTTTGCTTCTCCTTTCTGTTTGCGCTCCTCAAACTCTTTCCTGCGACAGCAAGACAGGGCTTCAGCTCAGCAGTCTCAGTGCCTTTACATACCCCTTCATAAAGCAAGATTGTCTTTGCACATGGCGATGCAGAAAGGCTTGCCTGCTTTTTTCCCTCTCTTCGTTCTGCTTGGCAATCCGCCTGGAGTCTTCCGCGCTTCCAATGTAGGCCATGATTGGTGTAGGATGCAACGGAGATCGGGTGCGCAAGAAGAATTGAAGTTCCAACCTTGGAAGGTCCAAGGTCTCAGAAGCAAGGTTGGCTGCGATCTTGGGGAATCACAATGCAAGCAAATCGTCAAATGGGAAGGACAAAAGGACATCATCGATGTTGAGTTAGTGTTTGGCCAGACATGCAAGCCCACCAAGTCGACTTTTCTGGGCGCCCAGAACGCGCTGCATTCAGACAGGTGATGCACAACCTGGGGAGAGACCCTCTATTGTGGGCCTTCATGCGAATCAAACGATGGCCGTGAAGGCAATCGTACCCGGCATGCCACAACGCAACTGGGCGACGCACATCGCAGGTGTCTGGGCTCAAAAGCGTGGGCCGCTCAAGCCCACCACGCTTTGACCACAGCTTACAAGCAGAGAAAGGTCCGCTGTTGAAGAGTTGCCTTCATATGGTGAAACACATCTTGGCGTGTAGGAGAGGGTGCTGAGGGGGAAAAGTCGCTTGACATCCAAAAGGAGAGCAAGGGGAATGGAATGGATGAGAGGAAGGGGAGAGGCGCGATGGCGCTTGAAGTTTTCTGCACCTGCAGGAAACAAGGTGAACAAAGGTTTTGGATTGCTCGAATGGACCGGAGCTGTCATCCCCCAGGGACTGATAGTCAAAGGTGAGCGGCCCAATCATCTGCAGTCGAAGCACCTGTCGCATTGCGTGCCAGTGCAGCCAGTCAAAGCGTCACACGTTTTGCGCCATTGCTTGCAGGAGCAAAGGGCGGGTGGAACCTGGCGTGGAAGACGATGATGACAGAGCTGGCGCCCCAGGACGATGAGGGCAGCTACAACCGGCCCAAATACGATTTCAGGGCAGAACCCATAGCCTCTCTCCCAGTGGTGAGCCGCCTGGGCCCTGCCAGTGTGGCCCGACTGCTTTCACTCTTCAACGTGCACCTGAATTCGGAGGGCAGTCGTGGGTCTGTGAGGACAGGAGCGTGGCCTGCAGGAGAGCGGCAGGTACCACATCTACGTGGGGAACGCCTGCCCGTGGTGCCACAGGGTGTTGATGGCTCTGGTAATCAGGGGCCTGCAGGAGCACGTGTCCATCACGTACGCGGCCGACGACCCGGAGAGGGCCTCCCGCGGGGGCTGGGTATTCGACACCCCGGAACCCATCTTCGGCGCCACGGATCTCAGGTTGGCTGTCCCGCTCCCATAGCAACGCACTGCTTTGCACCTGCATCTTTCCACCCCATTGGCCGCTCCGAGCTTGAGGGTCCTGCAGGCAGGTGTACGACAAGGCCAGCCCGGGCTACAGGGGCAGGTGCACGGCCCCCCTGCTGCTGGACAAGAAGACGCGGCGCATCATCAGCAGCGAGTCCCCAGAGATCCTGGCCACTCTGTTCCGCCTGCAGCTGCCGGGGAGCACCGACTTTGACCTGGCGCCCCCCCACCTGGACCAGGAGGCCAATCAGCTCAAGGCCCTCGTCTACAACCAGGCGAGCATCCCGCCGGGGCACAGTGTCGATCGAGTGCCTGCTGTGCAAGCCCACATCTTTGCAGTGAGATTGGAAGTTTGCTTTGTTGCGCGACGGAATTTGCTTGGGCATCGTCTTTAGGGGGGTCGTGATGCATTGTGAGATGCTCAGCTCTTCAATGGCTCTGTATGACCTGCTATTCTGGTAAAGAGGTTGCTTATGCAGACTCTGCGATTCTCTTGCATGTCTATCCTTGGTGCAGATAGAGTAAATGCATTGATGGCAGCAAAGCCAGACTTAACGCGCCTGCAGATCAACAACGGGACGTACAAGTCAGGCTTTGCGACCACCCAGGCTGCTTACGACCGCGCTCAGGAGCAGCTCTACAGTGGTCTCGAGGAGGTGGAGAGGCGCCTGACCAAGTCCAGGTTCCTCCTGGGAGACAAGTGAGCTCCTGTGTCCTTTCCCTGGCGTCGAGTAACCCCTACCATGATTTCCTGCAGTCTCCACAGATACACCAGGAACCCCACGTGCCCTACCCCTCTGCAGGTTTACGGAGGTGGACATGTGGCTGTATCCCACCATCATCCGCTTCGACGCCTGCTACGCCGTCCTCTTCAAGTGCAGCAGGCGGCGCATCAGCGACTACCCCCACCTCCAGGCCTGGATGAGGGACATCTACCAGCTGCAAGTCCCCGCGGCTTCCCCGTCCGCCATGCAGATCAGGGACACCTTCGACATGGACGACTCCCGGCGCAGCTACTTCTCTTCCCTGTTCCCCCTCAACCCCGGGGGCATCGTGCCCTCCGGCCCCACCTTGGCGGACCTGCAGCTCGACCAGGACCCCAGGAGGGGGCCCAGGGACGCAGCGCAGGCGTTCCAGAGGAAGGCACAGCTGGCACTGGCTGCATGATGTGGTGTTGTACTGTACCTGGCCTGGTTTTTGTAGACATGTGGATGTAGTGGGGGAAGTAGGGCACCTTTCGAGTGTGCTGAACTGTGGCTGAAAGCATTCTGGTTAATGATATCTTGGTTCCATTTTGTTTGACAACATCTAAATATCGACAAACGTAGGTGTTGTGCAGCTTGTAGGATTAAATCTATCTTGGCATGACATTGTTTCCAGTGGAGCCCTGGGTAAGGGAAAAAGACGACGATGCCAAAATCATGCAAGAGATAGGCTCTTCTGATCGCCTCGACTGACATTCTTGTCTGCCTTCAATTAGCCAAATTGAACTGTATGCTGTTGGCCTCTGAAATTGTCCAGATGAGGCAGGCCTATCCAGGGAAGGAAGCAGCAGCCAACGGCAGTCAGGCTGACAAACACGATGACCTTGGTACTGGTGGAGATGTACCTCTGCACAAAACAAAGCCACTTCTGAGCCAGAAGTTCACTGGGCAGGGCCATGTTTGGCCTGGAGCCGGGCCCATCTTGCAACAATCTTGACCACAACTCTGTTCACTCCAAGTGTCCTCCCGCAAATGCCAATCAGCCGAGCTCTTATGCCAAAAACATGCCATTGGGAGGCAAGCAAGGGCCAGAGACCACCTTCTCCTGGTACTCGCGCACCGCCGGCTGACACACAAATGCGTCCATGGCCAGCCCTGCGCCGAGGGCCGCCCAGGAACACATCAGCCCTGGCCGCACCGTGCCCACCAGCCCTGCCCCTGCAGAACGCAGGGACATCTGCAGCCCCTTCCAGGACCCATGAAAGCCAAAGTGACTGCTTGCAGCGCTTCCATAAAGCTATTGTATCGGTTCAGACTACCTCCCTCCATAATAAAGCATCAGTGGTCATACTGCAAACGACTACTCTGTTGCTTTGCTTGGCTTGCTTCTCAACAGTGGACATTGTGCTCGCTGGTGCTGTCAGGGATGCTCGACCTGCAGCGCCCGCCGCCAAGATGGTGACCTGACGGAAGGCCGTGATGACCAGGTAGTGCCTCAACTCCCTCAATTTGGGCCGCAAGGGCTCACCCTCCCACCAAATGACTGCCACCCTGGCAGAATCAAAGAGCACTTTGCAGACGTCATCAAGAGGACTCAAATACAGCCATGCATACATTGATCTCTTCCATGCTGTCGACCTCCTGGCCCCTCAACAGCTTTGACAAGCTCAGGGATTACAACTCCCGACTGTCACGATCTTCTCAATCCACAGCAGTCAGGAGACCAATCACAGGAGCGCAAAAAGGAGGGAAAGCCTGCAACGTGCCATTTCTGTATGAGGCTGGTGCTCATTCAAAGGGCAGCAGCTGCCAGCGCATCGCATCAAATGCGGATCTGACCTGGCCAGGCCGATGACCGTGCTGATGGAGAACTCTGCCAGGGTGGTGATGAGGGTGCCCCGGATATAGGTCCTGGGCACCAGGTACGCCCTCTGGTAGAAGGGAAAGCGGCGTTTGGCGCGCAGCGAGGGGACCAGGTCTGCGCCGCATTTTTCAAATTCACAGCCGAAAGCCAGACGGTGAGGAAAAATACGCAGGAATGCTCAAAGACTGCAGAGAGGCTGGTCACCTTTGACCAGCTTCCAGGCCAGCGCTCTGTCCAAGTGATCGACCGCCAGACGGGACAGGAAAATCCTGCACAGAAATGGATGTGGTCTCAGCTCAATGTCTCGACGATCTACGCAGGAACCTTTCAATCCATGATGCCTCTGTCATCACCTGGACAGCCCCACCAGGATTTCCCGCACGATGGCGAGCAGCGCTGCAGGCCCCTTGCTCCACGCCAACTCGTAGTCGAACGGCGGTGCGTCTGTGGAGAATTCCCACTGCAAGGACCACAGACCATGTGGATGGTATCAGCAGAGGAGTTGTGGTGGAGGTGGGTGCTCGTTGAAAGGCAACAGTGGCAGCGAGCACTCACGTCTTTGTCTTCCAGGCGGGCCTCCTCCTCAGACTCCCGTATGTTCTTGAAGTGCTCATCGATCATCATGTAGTAGGTGAAGAACAGCCTGCGTGTGTCCTCCATCAGCGGCCGTTCTGCTCTGCTGGGCGACGGTCATGGCAATGTCAAGGGTGGCAAGACAGATGGGGAAGGGAGGGGGTACCCACCCTCTGCAGGTTGCCGCAGCCAGGGTACCCACGCGGAACTGAGACCAGTAGCTCTGGAGCCTCATCTCTGAAGGGTATACCTGCGCCCATGCAGTGCGGGAGTCGTTGCGTCTCAGCGGGCATAAGACCGATCAGCACCACTCCCATGCCCCACCGCTTTCCCGAGGGGCTCACCTTGACGCACCTCCCGGAATCGTCCAGGGCAATGTATGGCTGAAGCCTGGGGCGCGGCGGTGCTGACTTGAGCTTGAAGGTGGGTAGTGAAAATGCGTGGGCTTGTGTGGGCAAGAGCAAAATCTTGAGGGAAGGCAGACCCTCAACACCATCACTCTTCAGCTCAGAGAACAGCAGTCCACCGGCAGCAAATGAGCCCGAAAGCTTCACAATAGCTGGCAGCCTGGATGCTGACATGGCGAGCGCTGACTTGTATGTCACTGAAGACCCTCAACGACTAATCAGCCTTGGCATGCATCACATCTTTTGGCATTGATTTCCATGCTCGCAAATTGCATGCATCAAGTTACCAGTGTTGATAATTGCGGGTATACGATTGTTGCGAATAGCTCCTCCTCGAGAATCAATCGCAACCAAATTGTCCCCCTGTTCTCCCTGTTCTTGCAAATTTACAGCCCAAAACACACACCAAGGGAAATTTGCAGATTCGGGTACAGCAATCCATACCTTTATATTCCTAGAGCAAAGATCAAGTAGCTTAACGAACCATAAATCGTATTAAGCACAATAAAACGGCATTGGTCTGTTGAAGCATCCTCGCCCGAGGAGCTGATGCCTATTCAATACTCCGCCGACAGATCTGTGCTCTTGAAGATACTGCTGCATGCAGCTGCACACCCTTCTCAATCTGTGAATGGAATACTCTTAGGTACCAGGCTGCAGTCCCCTAACTCTGCTGCAGCGTGTTAATTCTGGTGCCTGTGCCTGCTCTGTGAATTCACTTTTCAGCCATATGTGTTTGAGGAGGCAGCGTTCACAGGGAAGATGGTGAGCAGCAAAGGGGCGGCCGCTGGCGATCCAGGGTCACCCCGAGGCCCGGCCGTGCAGATCCTGGATGCCTTGCCCTTGTTCCACACATCCTTGACGCTTGCCTCAACCACGGAAGTGGGGCTCATCCAGGCAAGCTGCCCTCATGGGATCTGGGAAACATGCCGTATCAGTGGTTTCAATGATTGGTTCGCATGTAATTGTCGCAAAACCCACCCTGCATTGCACCCTGCAGGCGGACGCGTATGCTCTGTCACAGGGGTTGACACTGGTTGGGTACTACCAAGCCAACCAGTGCATCAAGGATTTGGAGCTGGGGGCTCTCGGCAAGAAGATTGCTGAGAAGATACAGAGCCAAACACCCCAAGCATGCGCCTTGCTGGTAGGTGCCTGCCACACACACATTCCCTACACCCAGGACTTCTGCACTGCTTTTCCCCCTTGCATCGAGCTTTGAGGCCCCTGCATGTGCAGGTGGACAACTCCAGGCTCCAGCAGTACCTGCAGCAGAAGTCGCCGACTTTCCTTCAGGTGAGCAGAGGGATATTGACTGCTCTTCCTGGATGCGGAGATGGCCTGTTTCTACCACCCTTGCTTTGTGACCCAATGGTGAGCCAGACCTTGCTGGCGTGCAGCTGCATGTGAGGGAGACCGGTAAGACTTGGAGCCAGTATCCTGCTGACAGCCTGGCCACGGACGCTGCCACGGTGCCGCAGCTCTTCATGGAGTACCACGCGGAGGGGAGGCATCAGGAGGTGGTTGATTTTGATGACCATCTTAATGACATCAGGCGGTAAGACCCTGTACGCATTGGACAGTGTGGCTTTTAGTCAGAATCACCCATCACTCCGCAAGCATCTGCAGCAGCTTTGATTCTGCATTTTGTTCCGCAGGGACTGGTTCAATCGCCAGCTTTTGCAATGATGACTCCCGTTGAGGGACCAGCTCCCTGTGTAATTTGAGAGAGATATGCGAGATATGAGCAGTAGACAATCTGGTTGCTTGCGGTGGAAGCCCATGCGGCAGTCACATGAGGTGTAGAGTGTTGCCTTCCTGTGTGTATGTTACAGTGCACACCCGCCCCATCTCAGAGCAATACCCAATCGCATGTGTCATACTGCAGAAGTCACGGCACCCTTTCGTGCTACAATACAAAGCTCCAGAGTGTACACAAGACACCATGTAAACTCAATTGTTGGAGGGACTACAGATGTCGGAATCTCTGGAACAGCAGCAAATACATGCACATGTCTGCTCTGGCATTCTCTTCTGCGCCACCACTCCTCGGACAAACTCCTGTGCCTTGCCCTAGCTTCTGCCTCGCCATCCTAGTCTATGTATTTCTCGATGGTCTGCTCCAGCGTCGACTTGGGGACGGCCCCGATGACGGTGTCCATCTTGGCGCCGTCCTTGAAGAACATGACGGTAGGGATGCTCCTGATGCCGTACTCTGCCGCCACTGCCGGGCTCTCGTCGGTGTTCAGCTTGTACTGCACGTGGCTTGAGATCAAGCCATGCTGATGGGAGAAGAGCGGAGGGTGAATTCCAGAGCAAGGGTACAAAAGCAGTGGAAACTGCTTCCAAGAAGAGCATATGACTCATCACTGACACGAAACTGCCTTTGGCAATCCTTGCATAGGGTATGCAAAAGCGCATGGTCACATCCAGCAGTGGTGCGCACCGCTTTGAGCTTGCCCTCGTACGCCACAGCCAGCTCGTCCACAATGGGTGCGATCATCCGGCAGGGACCACACCAGGGTGCCCAGAAGTCCACCAACACCGGCACGTCTGCCTCCAGGACCAGCTCTTTGAAGCTCTCGTCGTTCACAGGGCCAGCTGCACAAGAACTACATCGTAAACGGTCAAGCACCCCAACCCACCTTGAAACCCACCATCCAACTGGAATTCCACAGCCAAATGCTTTCAAGCGCAACAGAACTTGTCCACAGATGGGCAATGACACCAATCAGGTGGTTCCTGGTGGAAATGACTGAGGTGTTGGAGTTCCACATGCCTCCTGTCCAGAGAGTGAGGTGTACGCGAAACTCTATGAACGGCTTCCACTGATCAGGATTGCGCAGCCTCGACACAATGCCCACTCGTTTGCAGTCGGCGTACGCTGGAGGATCGTCTCACCAGGATCTGTTGACACGCCCTGTGCTGCGGCTCTGACATGCTGCCTTTGCAACCTCTGTGAGCTGAACCTAGAGAAGGGCTTGGCTGTCCTGAACTGGGTTCTGCTGTGCAGGCGTGCAACCTGTGGCCTCAAAATATCTTTCGTAATGCTGGCCATGCCGTCTCGCTATCTAACCAGCAGGCTTCGGTTGGGCTGACTTCCCTGACTCCCGAAAGATCTCTTCCTGGATTGATTCAATGGCTGGACTGTGAATGCATTATCTACTCACAGCCAGCCTGTCCTTTTATGCGAACGCAGAATCCGAGATCTTCTTCATGCATGCGCTCGTAAGCTGGCGATGAATGGAATTAAGTGGCGATGGAATGATTGAAATCAGAGATCCTCCAAGTTTCAAAGCATTGTTCCTTTATATGATGTGATTGCTACTACAAAATCGAAGAGCGTCAGATTGACCCCAAGTCCATCAGAGGCTCAGCTGCACCGCAAACGACAGCCCTCCCAGCCGGACCTGAGGGCGCCACAACACGGCAGCTGAAGCACCGGCAGACGCTGGGCTTGTCACCGCTTCCCCTCAGCCACTCCCCACCTCCAGATTCATCCCCCTTCCCTATGTGCCGCAGGCCTTCACCTGGTGAGCCACTTTTTCAGTTGACTCGTTGCCGCGTTTTATTTAAAGCCATGGGCTTCACTGAGCGAGAGCACTTCTTGCAGGGACTGCGGGCATGCGTGCGTGCTCATGGTGTTGCAGGCCGCCGATATTGTGACTGAGGACCTGGCCTCCCTGCACAGGCTGTGCCCCACCGAGAGGTGCCCCTCATCACACCTTGCAGCCCTGGCAATCCTTAACTGGTTGGGTGGGGCACCCTTTCACGCAGTCCAGTGACATGCAGCGTGTGGACCGTGGATCTGGCACACCTTTTGCGGAGCTTCGGCCTGGCGGTGCAGTACTTCACACTGACGTTGGGCACGAATCCTGGGTTTGTGGAGGAGGCTTTCTACGGCCACATGCAGGAGGACGAAAGCCGTGTGGCTGCCCTCTTCCAGGCATGGACCTCTGATTTCCCGGCCGTATAGCCAGCTTGCCACTGGGTGTGCTGCATAGCATCGTGCAAGAGCATGTCGGTTGCCTGACATTCAGAATTGGCTGCAGAAGGCGGCAGAGGTGGGGATCGACATGCAGCAGCGATCGGTTCCCGACAGGGAGCTGCAGGCATGCTTGGTGGGGGGCCAGCATGTGGCGGTGGTGCTGGTCGACAAACGCATCCTGGAGCTGGGCTTGCCTTTGTGGTCTGATTCGCAGCCCCCCATGAAGGGCTACACAGGTCAGCCGCGGTTGCGGGGATGTCGATCTCCGTTGCCATCTAGAAGCAATCGATCAGAAGTGTACTAGATATCGGTGGGTGTTGAGTTGGAGAGGGAGACAGACGGATAATTCTTAGGAAGCTGTGTCGTACCTGACTGAGGGAACACTGTTGAGCAATAGCCTTGGGGGATTGTATATTCACACAAGAATATCCGCTGCTGCAATGTTGCAACCAGTCAAGCAGAAATCAGTTTTTGCTAAGACGTATTCCTTAATAAGGCCCTCAAAATAGAATCTAAATTCCAAAAATACTCCCATTGCTGGTTCTGAGATTGTCAGTCCCGTGCAAGAGTGCGGTCATGCCAAGTGGTGCTTGATTCAGTGTGATTGACTGCAGGGCACTACGTGGTGCTTTGTGGGTACTCGAGGGAGAGCGAGACATACGTACTGCGTGACCCTGATCCCCGCACTGCAAGCCTGGGGTTCTGCAGCGTCAAAGCCAGTGTGCTGGATGCGGCCAGGAAGGCGTTTGGGACAGACGAAGACCTGCTGATCGTCAAAATTGTGTAGATTCTTTGTCAGTCACAGTCTGGCAGAAGACTGTATGCAATGAAAGGATGCTGCTCCCTGCAGGAAAGTATGCTGCTGTATTCTGTACATTTAGGCCATGAGCCGCGCATTTGCTTCTGTATATGTACACAAGAGGATAAGAGTGGGTATCCATCTCAATGCAATCATTCACAGTGTCGCGAACCTCTTGACAAATCATGATCGTGTGCTGTAAAATTCTCTCATGCTTGCCATGCATTGGTCTCTTTCCTCCCTTCCCACCTCCTATTTCATGTCGTCACAGGTGTGTTACTAACAAGCTGTAACTTACATTGAACATTTCAGCAGAGGAGGAAATTGAGGACAACATGGTCCGTCCGAAGGCCAGTCCTCGTAGGTTTGTCGATCGCTCTGCCACCACAGAAGCCGATGAACGCGGAAAGTCACTCGCATCTGATGATCAAGACGTGGAGGAAGCAAGAATAGTCGCTCTTCCAAAAGGCAACAAGAGAAGGTCAACATAAGCTCGCTGTACTGGTTGGACGTCCACCAAACTTTTTTGTACTAAAACTTTTCACAATAAAAGCAAAAAAACAAATTAGTCCTCTGGAGCTAATTCAGCAAGTGCTCCTGCAGAAAATTGAATGTGGCGCATGGACCATCCATTACCATCATTGCATTGATGGATGATTCGCCAGGGCAGCTATTCCAGGTCCGCACCCTGGAGGTAATAACGCTCAGATAGAATCGTGGAACAACTTCCCTGCTGGGCAATGGGAATCATACATCTACAAATGCTGCAGGTCCTGGCCACCTGCACAAGCACATCAGGCGGCGAGGATGAGGAAGAAAAGGTTCTCACTGGGTTGGTGTCGTCGGTGGAGGGTGACAGCGGTATGCACATTGGCTTCGGCAGCACACAGGAGGGAACCATGGGGTCCCTCTCACGCAAGTGCATCCTGATTCAGAGGACTGGGTCAGGTTGCAGCATCAAGGTGCACAATCCCATGTCCCTTTTCCTTGCGTGATAACTTCAATTGCCCCCTCTTTCCGCGAGACTGGATTGCTCCAACTGGAAATTCAAGCCTTTTGCCAAGATCCCACTGGTGCTGGAGCAGTGACTAAGCATGGTGCTGAATCGTACGACCGCAGGGCTTCCTGGAGCTGCCCACAAAAAAGACGGCTCAGGCCCTGATGGCCCACCTCAAGGCAGGCAGCCTGGCATTGAGGATCCACGGTCCAGCCTCTGGGGACAGTGTACGGGTGCTTGTGTGCCTGCAGCCTACAGCCTTCATGGGGCCAGAACGTAGGGCTCCCTTCTTCGGCTATATTTGGGGTGATACAGGCATGCATGTCCTGAGGGAGGCAGGGAAATTTTTTATGTCCTTGGCTGATAGGTTGGAACAGGCATTCTTCCCATGATGAGCGCTGGGGTTAATGTGTGTCCTGATCCATGGACACAATCCTCTGTGCAGCTGGCATGGAGACGGGCTCTGTCTCCCGGAAGATGATCGCCAGGGGTGGGCACATGGCCGCAGTGATGGATTGGCTGCTGCCTCAGCACAGCTCAGGGAACGCAATGCCGCAAGGTTGGGGGGAGGCGGGCGCCTCGGAAGAAGCGGGGCCGTCCAACGAGGAGGAAGACCCATCTGCACAGCCGCCCCCGCCTCAGGTGGCCAAACGCCCTGCTTGGTTTCCTGCCCGACTCCCATCGTTGTGGCTTGCATGTCGGCACATCACAGCACCTCTGTTGGGAAACAGTTGACCTGGTCATGTAGCTGCATGACTGGACATGCCTGAACATGAGGTCGTGTGCAGGACTGGGACCGGGTGTCTTCCATCTACTCTGCGATCAGACCCAGCGGCAGGGAGCCTGAGTTGGAGTGGGACTTCCCTGCGTTGTCCGTCAGCCTGAGGCCGTACCAGCGCAGGGCGGCCGCCTGGATGGTGGCAAGGGAGGTGAGCTTACATATGCAGAAAGCCGTCGGAGAGATCCACAGTGGCACACGGCATGACAGGTGCTGCCAAAGCGCTGCTCTGAAGCGCCGGTGTTCCATGCAGCGCAACCCCACGCCGCTGCTGAACCACCCACTGTGGCAGCCAGTGCCGCTGATGGACAGTAGCCTGGAGCAGATCGCAACAGTGGCCTACAACCCCTTCAGCGGCTGCTTCTCCAGAGAGTACATAGGGCCCCCGCCGCCGGTGCATGGCGGCATCCTGGCAGGTCGGGCCCTGGCACCTTTGGAACTGCTGTGATGCTGGAAAGATGCGAGGACGCCCACTGACTGCCTTTCCCTGCCCCTATGTTCCAATGTTCCACTGCCAAGGCATGCAGATGAGATGGGTCTGGGCAAGACGGTGGAGCTGCTGGCCACCTTGATCGCCAATCCCTACACGGGGCCGCCCTTCGTTCCAGACCAGGTACCGACCCCACTTTTTGACCTCCCTTCTTTGCCGCTGTGATGGCATTGTTGAACGAGATGGCTGTTTCCTTCCACTTCTGACCATCTGCGGCTGCTACGCAGAAAGTGGATCGGCCGCAATTGGAGCGCTATGACTGCATCTGCGGCATTGCTGAGCCGGCGGAACCGGGGTCTGCATCCGAAAGTGACCCAGAATCCGACGATGAGCACCCATGGGAGCCCAATTATGAACCTGAAGTAGGATGTAGGTTTGAGCCCGAAGACCCTGCGCCCAGCTCGAGATCTGTACCAGCGCCCGGTTCATCAGCCAAAAGTACGGCACTTTGCCTCTTCCTGCAACAGCAAGCCCTCCCTGGCATGCCGCTTCCCCTCAATAGTATGCATCCACTGTTGCCAATGCCCGGCCTGACGTGTGAAGCCCGGTGCAGGTTGGGTGCAGTGCGACATCTGCTTGGCTTGGCAGCACTGGGGTTGCGTGGGGTGGACCGCTCGCAGCAAGGGTGAGTGCACCTGCCCATCAAAGTCCTGTCAATTTGTGTCCGGGCAAAGTCGATATGGTGTCAGGCAGAACTTGGCTTGGAAGCCTTTTCAGAACAATGGTGAATTAAATAGCTGGGTTTGTCTCATTGCCCTTGCACTCTCTTGCATTCTCACATCAACGCTGGACTGTCCTCCCACGTAGCCACCATCCCCCTGTCCATGTGCAGGCGACTTCCACTGCAAAGACTGCAGGAAGGCGCTGACGTACCGGCAGGTCGCGCAAGACTGTGGCGCCACCCTCATCATCTGCCCAATTGCCATCTTCAAGCAGTGGCAGGAGGAGATAGCCAAGCACATCCAGCCAGGTTCAGCCGAGTCCCACGAGCAAAGACAGAAACCAAATGTATTAAAAGCATGCAAGTGCTGTTGATACGTGAGCCTCTTGTGCTCATGAAATCGCACCTGACAAGACAAACACTTGCAGGGGCACTGAAGGTGCTGCTGTACGAAGGGCAGGACAGCGGGCTGGGGCAAGGCAGGTACCGCCGGGAGGTGACGCCCGCGGACCTTGCTGGCTCAGACATCGTGATCTGCACGTACAACACACTGGCCAGCGACATCTACCACCAGCCGGACGTGAACGCGGAGGTGCCCTACAACTTCAGGCACAAGCGGAAGTACGAGGTGTTGCCCTGGGAAATTTCACCCTCCTTACAGCTGTCATGGTCCTTAGTGCACCTAAATTGCCAAAAGACATAAAGGGTTTACTGCATTCACAGCATGAACGAGCATATGCATGCAGATGCTGCCCACCCCCCTGACGAGGCTCAAGTGGTGGCGCATTGTGCTCGGTGAGCCCCCCGTCGATTTCCTCTTGCCTGCTCCAAAGAATGGCTGACAGGACCCATACCCCACTCTCAACAGTCTTCACCCTCGATCAGCGATTGTGCCTGATGATTGCTGGATCTCTGTTTGGCCGCAGACGAGGCCCAGATGGTGGAGAGCACCTCAACTCAGGCAGCTCGGCTCGCCAGCCTCCTCCAGGGGCACCACCGGTACATATCGTTCTCCCTGCACCTTTCGAGGTGAAAAACAGGGTACCTCCTTTGGTTGTTGAAGTCCTGGTGTCACTGTCATGGGGCACCTTGTGCCAGCATCTGCCTTCCAAACCATGAATGAAGCCTGGCGTTTGCGCAGGTGGGCTGTGACGGGCACGCCCATGAACAGCGGCTTGCAGGACTTGTATGGTCTCATATCGTTCCTGAAGGTGGAGCCGTACGAGTCGGAGCAATGGTGGCAATCGGCCATCCAGAAGCCCTATGAGCAGATGAGCCCTGCTGGTCAGCCCTCTGCCCTGGACTTCTTCACCTATTGTCTGCATGTGGACATCGGCCAGCTTCTGTGCCGAGAGAGGACATCTGCTCAAAGTGGCAGCTTTTGGGGTTGGCTGTTGTCTGTGATTACTTGCAGCAGTGGGCAAGTCAACAAAGACAGAGTTTGGAGTTGCATGCCTGGAACATTGGGGCAGGACGAAGGTGACAGGCGCGTACTGCTTCAGGTTGGGCCCGTGCTATGCAGCTGCTGAGGCCGCAGCTGGGGGGCCTGCTGTGGAGGTCAAGCAAGGCAGATGTGGCGGGTGCACCACTCCTGGTCCATGCCATCATCCATGCAGCCCACACATCAGCCCTCGAGTGCATCTGGTTCCTGTACAATTTTCGTGCTTGGAGATGCTGGCTCTTGTTGGGAGTCTTGCATGCTGGACCCACCTGATGAGGATGGTCAGTGCTTGATTGATTGAGGCCAAGACGCTGCAGGCGAGCTGCAGCTGCCACCACAGGAGCAGGTCACCACCACCCTCACCATGACCGAGATCGAGCGTTACCACTACAGGACGCAGCATGAGGCAAGCCTTTGCACGTCTTGTCAGTGCAGAATCGATGAACTGCAATGGTGCAAGCCCAGCTTCCCAGCATACGGAAACTTACCTCTGCCTGTCGCCTGTGCAGCACTGCCATGCACAGGCAAAGAGGGTCATCGGAGGAGCCGGCACCTTGGCGGAGGGAGGTGGCAGACGCAAGGCTGCGTCGGGCAGCAAGCAGCTGGCTCGCCAGGAACGAGACCTGCTGGTGCAGCTGCTGAGGTTGCGACAGGCCTGCTGCCATCTGCAGGCAGACCATTGTTCCCACTCTCGCTATTCCTGACCTGCAAATCAGATGTTGACTGGCAGTGCTGCACCTGTGCGGACTATTGCCGATTTGTATGCTTGGGGAGTCACTGACAGCTTGCTGTGTGATGCCCAGGTGGGGGAGGGGGCCGTGGACAAACTCAAGGGCAAGCCGATGTCGATGTCTGCCATACTGGAGGTGGGCCGCCCCTCCTTGCTTCCACCCTGCCACAGCACTGCTAATTAGACTCTCAACTGCCGGAGGGAACACCCACCGTGCTGCACCTTCCATGCTGGGTTCTATCTCCAAGACAGGGAGCGCCTGCAGGCCATGACTGCCAAGGAAAAGACAGAGGCGGAAGAGGCGCTCAGGAAGCTGCTGCTGCCCCTCAACGGCCTGGCTGCGCTCGCCGTGCTGGCCCAGGACCCCGCCACAGCCATGAGCGCCTACCTCAAGGTGATCCCTACAGGCCACATCCTGTGCATCGGGATTCTAAGAGTCCTGTGTGACCAGCTAAGCCCGCGAGCGCTTGCATGCATGTGGTCATCATGCTCCTGCAATGCACAGCCAAGCTGTGTGCTGCCCTCTCCAGGTGTTGCAGACCATCGGTGAGCACCACCTCCTCAAGCCGGACAGCCTGCAGCGGCTGCACGCGCTGCACAACCTGGCCTCCCTGCTGTCTGAGAGGGGGCAGCGGCTCCCGGAGGGGTGTCCGCACTCCCACGCCGACCTGAACAAGGAAGCCGACTCCATACGCGAGGTGCGGCCCCGCCACTCTCCACCTCACTGTTCTCCGAGACTGAGCTCTGGCCAAGCACAGCCCGCAAGTCTGTGGCGTTGAACATCCCAGCAGGGCGGACATCATCTGGCAGCAGTCACTGAGATTTGTGGGCCTGCAGCACTACATGGCGTTGTCTGTCGCATCGCTGGCTCAGGCGGACAAGGAGTTCCAGGATGCTCTGGCGCACCTGCACAAGCCAGGCCGGCAGACGGAGCAGCAGGACCCCGCACTCGTGGCCAACCTGGAGGAGGGCGGCTCCTGGTTCCTGGAGGCCGTGGACCTGGTGGCCCGGGACCCCGATGCACTGCAGGAGGTCATCAACCAGCTGACGGACCAGACCTCCGACAAGTGAGTGCTTCCAGGCCCCCTGGGCATTTTCGAACGATGGTTCGCTCTCACAAGCGGGCCGACATCTGCCCCAGAGGTCGGCTCAACATCTGGGCGATAAGAGGCATTTTGTTGGTTGTGGATAGAAGCTGACGAGCCTTGGCCGGATTGCAGCACTCGGAGGTCGAAGAACAGCCTGTCGCTGCTGCGGCGCCTGAGGCCCAACGCTCTGAGCTTCAAGTCCGTCCTGCACACGGAGATGAGCGCCATGGAGGCGGCCCGCAAGGATGCGCTGGAGGAGCTGCAGGAGCTTTCTGACAGGACCAGGCGGCTCGAACCCAGCTTTGTGGAGCAGGTACAATTGTCTTCTTTTGTTAGCCGTGTTTCGTTCCCTGTTGACTTCTTATCTGTTTGCTGCTCGTTGCTGATTGCTTCTGTGCATGATCTGCGCATCTGAAATCCAAGAGGCTGGTGGTGACCACTGCTGGGGTTGGATGCGCAGGCAGGCAGGTGCATGTGCCGGGCGGAGCTTGGAGAGGCAGGTATGGCCCTGTTCGAGGCAACATGCATGAAATCTGCTGTCCCCCAAGATTTGACGAGGCTTGGAACAGCAGGACAACCTGTCTGGTCCAGGTGAACTCTGTGCCCACTGCCGGCTGGATGGGAAGCTGCTGGCATGGCAGGTCCGGCTGAACAGTGTACAAGCGACCGGTGCCACCACGATCGAGGAAGCCATCGAGAAGGTGATTCCCCCATGGGTCCTTCTCGCAAGCACATGGAACTGTGAACGAGGTTGTAGCGGTGCCTGTATACAATCCACCAGACCAGGCACTGAGCTTGGATGCATGCCTTGTTGCAGCTGAAGCAAGACACACTGGGCAGATTTGGTCGAGGCGGCCTTGGAGAGGTAGCAGGCTTTGGAGGCGGGGTCGGGGGCGGAGCGCGCACCGGGGCTGGCACTGTGGAGACGCTGCACAAGCCCAGCGAGGCCCAGCAGGCTAGCTTTTGAAACTGTTTGGCAGTCACTCACCATGAGTTCTGATCATTTCACATCACAGCATCAGTCCGAATGGTGTTCTGCATTGTCTTACAATTCGGATCTTGCACTCAATGACATTGTCTATGCACAACACAAAAGACAACTTGCTGGACTTACACCTGTTCATGCCTGGCAGGTGCTCGAGCTGCTGTTAAACCACCTCCGTCGGCTGCAGCCTGGACCAAAGCACGGTACGTTATCCTGGTAGGAATATGCGGCTGAAAGCATGTGGGTTTGCCTGTCAGGTATTTGGCAGTGGGCCCCCTGGTGACGTTCCTAGACTGACAGCTGACCCTTCTTGCCTGCAGAAGGGTTGCACAAGCGGCTGCAGGAGGAGGGCAAAGCCCACATGGAGAGGCTGGCCGCCCTGCGGCGGCTCTACATCAAGTGCGGGGCCCTGGGCCTGGCTCAGAGAGCTCTGCTGTACGCCAAGGACGAGCTCAACATGTGCACCATGCGGATGCGGGCAAGCGCTCCCCCCTGACTCGGCCAGCCTCACCTGTGCATGCTTGTCTTTTGCTGTGGGGGATTGAAATCGGTGGATGAGGATGATCACTCTGCTGTGCTGCAGCTCCGCCTGCCTGGGGAGAAGGTCAAAGCCATCGACGCTCACTACAAGATCTACGAGCACGAGATTCCTGCCAGAGTGCAGGTCAGGCCCTGCCTTGCTCGAGCAAATGCAGATGATCTTGTCATCGTGACGCATCCTGGATGAAACTGATGGACTGCTTCTGTGACTGGACACTGTATCAACAGACCCAGACCTTGTTAGTTTTGCTCTCATGTGGTCAAAATAGATGTGGGTTTGCAGGAACTGGTGGCGGAGAAGGCGGTCGCCAAGGCAGAGCTGAAGGAGAAGATGGGGACGCTGAGGTACCTGCGCAGCCTGAGGGAGCAGGTGGTGGAGAAGGCTGCAGTAGGTGAGGCTGGGCCTATCACCAGGAAGGAAATGGGGCACTGGGGAAACAAGTGATGGTACCGGCAACAGTCTGGGATATGCAGGGGGGTGCAGCTCTTTGTGATACAGAAATGCTTCCAGAATAGTGCAAACCAGTCCCTCAAGCTGCCCCATTTTGCAGGGGAGGGGGATTGCTGCCCCTTGTGCCTCAAGCAGCTGACAGAGGAGGTCGTCATGCTACCGTGCGCACATCGCCTGTGCTGGGCGTGCGGGCCCAAGCTAGCCCAGCATGGAACCCAGCTTCGAAAGGTGTAGTGTTCTTGATGCCCAACCCCTTGTCTGTCGCCATTTTCCGCCACGTGCATCGTGGTTCACCACCGCAACTTCTTTGTACTTTTGGAGGGCCAGTCTGAAAGGCTGGGGGTGTGGGGTGCAGAAGACGGTGAGCTGCCCAACTTGTCGGCGGGATGTGCTGGTGGCAGAGATGGTGCGGGTCAAGGGGCTGGCAAAAACTGAGGAGGAGACCATCGCAGCAGAGCCGTTGCCGCAGGAGGGGGAGGCGGCCATCAAGGTTGTGGGGTCATACGGAACCAAGGTGAAGCTATTTCTTACGACTCCTCTTAGAATGACTTTACACTTTTCAGTGCATAAGAACTATTTTGGATTGGCACATTTCTGCCACAGCAATATTCTACGCATGTACTCCATTTCAACTCGTCGCTCCAGAATTTCAGAAGGTCCGAAAACATCTCTCGGCAGGACTCTCTGTCCTCATGCTTATCCTCACCCTATACTAGCAAATTCTCACAATCATTCTACACTACCACCATTCCTCAGCATCCTACACTCTACACCCGCCTCTTCTTCAAGATGCCAGGCTCAACATCATACTTCAAGCAGTTCTTGGCTGCGTCCACGTCCACCCGCACAGTGCTGCCCTCCACCAGGGACCCGTCGATCAGCTTGATGCTCAACTCTGTCATGACCTGCTTCTCCTACACACCCATTGTATGTTTGGGATACAGATCTTGAGGGGGAAGCACCACCATATACTATGTGCTGCATCAGCAAAAGAAAGACACCATGAGGGCAGAACAAGGCAATTATAAGCAAGCAGCTTGGCGAAGCGTCTGCCGGCTCTGGCAGTGGCAGGCAGCAAGGCAGGAGGGTGGAAAGCGTACCAGCCATCTGCGGATGGGTCTTGCACCATAGAGCGGGTCGTAGCTCTGCTTGACGGCGTAGTCCAGTGCCTGGTCGGTGACCTGCATGGCCACGCTGCGAGCGGACAGCCTCTCTGCCAGCTCCTCCGTCAGCAGGCGGGCCACCTCGCGCAGCTGGACCTGTTTGAGGGGCTCGAACACCACCATGTCGTCCAGGCGGTTGAGGAACTCCGGCCTGAAGTGCTGCTTGCAGCTCTGGAGGACGGCCTGCTTGGCATCTCCCGGGTAGCTGGGGTCCAGGAGGAACTCCGAGCCCTGCACGAGTGCACAAATCATGGTCAGGGGCCTGTCGTCGGGGGTGCACTGCTGCTCAACAGAATATTAAGGCTTTCAATTGCAATGATATTCACTGGGAAATATAGACACTGGAGAGACGAGGGGCAAAAACTGTGCAGGAGAATACAAGTCCCCTAGGAGTGAGAACAAGATTTTTCAATGAAGCCAACGAGCACTACAAGACACAGCATGTAAGCATGAAAGAGAAAGCAAATCCAGGCCAGAAGCCGCACTCACCAGATTGGAGGTCATGATGAGGATGGTGTTGGCAAAGGACACGGTGCGGCCTTTGGAGTCAGTCAGCCTGCCGTCATCCAGGACTTGCAGCAGGATGCTGAGCACCTCCACGTGCGCCTTCTCGATCTCGTCCAGTAGCACCACGCTGTAGGGCTTCCGCCGCACAGCCTCCGTGAGCTGCCCGCCCTCTTCGTGCCCGACGTATCCCGGCGGAGCTCCTATCAAGCGGGAGACGGCATGCTTCTGCAGGAACAGCAACCAGTGAGGCCTTTGAAAAATCATGTTTTAATGCTCTGCCATGTTCCAGTGTGAAACATGCACAGAAGCAGGGACCATGCACAGCCAAGGACCACTGACCAGGATACATAAGATCTTGAATGGCACACAAGGCTCGTGAACTTGGTCACAATGAACCGCCAAGGCTTACCTCCATGTATTCAGACATGTCCAGCCTGATGATCTTCTCCTCGTCAAACAGCGACACCGCCAGCGCCTTGGCCAGCTCCGTTTTGCCCACGCCTGTAGGCCCCAGGAACAGGAAACTGCTGCCACGATTCACTGCCGATAGCCCAGCCCTGCAAGAGAGAATTTGGGTGAGGTGGTGTCCTTGCATCTACCTTCTGGCCCTTGCTTGTTTTTGGACAAAACCCCAAGTACTGCCTGCAACATTCTCTTTCTCTAGGGGTTCCTTTTCTAGACCAGACTGTTGCATGACATATTTTCTACACCTGGCGGTTCATTCTTGTCTTGGAAAAATGTCCCGCACGATGAACGGAGATGCACATCAGCAAAAGCCACCAGGGAGGCACCTGCTTCTGAGCACCGCAGTGGCCACGGCAGAGACCGCCTCATCCTGGCCCACCACCCTCCTGTGCAGCTCCTCGCTCAGGCGCAGCAGCTTGACGCGGTCCTCCTCCTGCAGCTTGGACACGGGGATGCCGGTCCATTTGGAGACGATGGCAGCCACCTCCTCAGGGCCGACCTCCTCCTTGAGCATCCGCTTGGCGGACAGCTCCTCCCTCTTGCGCTTGATCTGCGCCTCCACTTCCGGCCGGGCACCATACCTGCACAGAGCGCTTTGGATAAGCAATACTTTGAATTAAAATAAAATCCTCGAAGCAAATCTTTGCACTGCCAGCTTCTCAGCATCACCGATATTGGTTATCTCTGAGATGTGTGAAGATGTGAGACATATTATCCTTCTCATATTCTCTTTCCATATCCCCAGACCTGTCAGTAGTGCGGTACCTGATGTCGGCCACGATGGCCAACTCGTTGCGCAGCTCCGCCCGCTGCTCCTTCTCATCCAGCTCCTCCTTCTTCCTCTGCAGCTGGCGGATCTCCTCCAGGATGCTCTTCTCCTTGTTGTACTCCATCTCCAGGGGGTACAGCTTGTCCTTCAGCGTCGCCTCCTCCCGCCGCACCACCTCAAGCCTGTCCTTGCTCACCTACAGTGCATATCAAAATCAAAATCACAATTCTAGTCCGCACTACAGCTCCTCCAGTGCAGGAAGTGCTCTTTTAGAAAACATGGGTGATCAGGGCATGCTGGTTGCCTAATTGCCTTTGGTCACAGAAAGGAAGACATGGCAAATGAAAGCGTCCAAAGTATTACCTTGTCCTTCTCCTTAGCCAGGGCTTTCTCCTCCACCTGCACCCGGTAGAGTGCCCTCTGCAGCGAGTCGATCTCCTCAGGAGTGCTCTCCAGCTGGACTCGCATGTTGGACGCTGCCTCATCCATCAAGTCTATTGCCTGCAGCACGCCCTCTTCTCAGCAACTTGGCTGGCTTGTGAACTGCAGCTTTTTCTCCTCTGTAGGAAGGCCACAATCTTATTAGCCCCTTCTCAGTAAAGAACCCAAGTCTGGAAATGAAGACCTGACTCATGCAAAGACGCTTGACGCAAGGGACCTACCTTGTCTGGCAAGAAGCGGTGCTGGATGTAGCGGTGGCTGAGCTCAGCCGCTACCACCAGCGCACGATCCGCGATGCGCACACCATGGAAGCTCTCATACTTCTCCTTGATCCCTCGCAAGATGTTCACCGTGTCCACTGGGGAAGGCTCTGGCACCAGGACCTGGACAAGACATTGCGTCAGGACCGATGGAGTGCACAACGGGAAGAGAGGGGGGTAATGCAGGAAATTCCGCAGCAAATCCTACCTTGGATTAAATCTAGCTGTGGTACATTTATGCTCTGCTGTATGATAGCATCTGTAGGGAGCCACAACTGTCCGGCCAGTTGATATGGTGTGGATCAATCTGCATGCACGCAAGAAGGTCTTATCAAGTAGCAGGCGTACCTGCTGGAACCGTCTCTCGAATGCTGCATCCTTCTCCACGTGCTGGCGGTACTCTGCCAGGGTGGTCGCGCCGATGCAGCGCAGCTCCCCCCTGGCCAGCATGGGCTTGAAGAGGTTGGCCGCGTCCATGGGGCCGTCCGTCTTGCCGGCCCCCAGGATGTTGTGGATCTCGTCGATGAACAGGATGATGTTGCCGGCCTCCTTGACCTCCTTCAGGATGGCCTGGATGCGCTCCTCGAACTCTCCCCTGCACGCCATGACACTGGGTGAGTATTCCTGGCTTGGGACTCTTTTGCCCACCGATTTGGGACAAAGTTGTGCAGTGATGCACAATCTTCATTCTCATTGTAATGCAAGGACAGAAGTCTGCCTTCAGTGCCACAGAAAGATGTTCTTACGCCAAACAAACAGAATTGAGGTGAAATCGCCACTGGTGGTCGGTGAAGAGTGGTTCCTTGCCTGTACTTTGTTCCCGCTACCAGCATCCCTAGGTCCAAGGCAATCAGCCGCATTTTCTGCAAACTCTCGGGCACGTCTCCCTTGATGATCCTCTGTGCCAAACCCTCAGCAATGGCAGTCTTGCCCACACCTGCATGCACAATCAGCAATCAGCAAGTAAAACAACCCGATGCTTAGAGCAGCACAGTGTCAAAAATATTCCTCAGCAAAATTTGCACAGATTCCACCACAGAACATGCAGGGCGAGATGAGCAAATGTGCACAGACATGGCTGTCTTGACAGCAGAATTGCGACATACCAGGTTCTCCGATCAAGCAGGGGTTGTTCTTTGTCCTTCTGGAAAGGATGGTCAGGCATCTCCGGATCTCTGCGTCCCTGCCAATGACGGGGTCCAAACGGGCAGCCTGCGCGGTCAGGTCATGGCCATACTTCTCCAGGGCCTCGAATTGCTGGTCGCCTGCACAGATTTCAGAGCTGCTGAGAGCCCATGGAAATGGTTCAAAAATGTCGCCACCACAGATCTTGGCAGGTCCATGGCTGCACAGAAGAAGGATTCAAGCGTTGTCCAAATTCCTGTCAAACATGAGGCGTACCTGTAGCAGAGTTGACAGCAGCGCTCCCCCGCACCTCCTTGATTGCAGTCAACAACTGGCTCTTGCTGGTTCCTGCAGCAGAGCACCCTTGAGCTGAGAACAAAGTCATTTCTGGATCACCGCCACGGTAGGTGCATGGTACGTGAATTTTCAACTCTCATTTGGGACAAATGATCGCTTCTTCTTGTGATTGTTCTTGCCATCTCCCATCAAGGAAAAGGCCTCAAAGAAAAGGTTAAGGGTCAATGCTGTACCTGCTTCGTTCAGGGCCTCCTGGATATCCTTGTTCTCCAGCAAGGCTTCTAGAAGGACATCCACGCCCAGGAATGAGTCCCCGTGCGCCTTTTTGAGCTCGTTTGCCTTGGCCAGAACTTTGGTGAAGTCCTTGCTGGGCACCGTGCTGTCAGGAGCCGGGCTGATTTGTGGCAGCTTTACAAGCTTCTTCTTCAGAAGGCGGACGATGGATCTGCAAGTGTCCTCTCTGGTTAGACTCACAACATAGGAGCACGTCTAAGTTCAGCAGAATGGTATTTTGTATGTCAGAAGTCTTTTCACCATTGGGGAAAATTGGCAGAGCTGTATACAAGCCGCTTTCTTAAATCATAGAAACCATCCTGAGATCATAATCTCCCCCAGGTCTTCCTATTGGGCAAGAATTACCAACAAGGTCGGGCATGCAGTGCTGTACCTCAGTGTCTCCTCGCCACTCCTCTTCAGCACCGCCTGCTGTGCTATGCCTCCATCTTTGTCTTCGAAAAGAGCCAGGGCGAGATGTATCGACGTAAGGTTCTGGTGATGGTTCTCGATGGCGAGTTCGTTTGCCGAGTTGAGAACCTCGATAGTCTTTTGCGTCATTTGCTGCTCCATGTTTGCGTTCTGATTCTGATGCAGACAGTGAGATGCTCGGCCGGAGCACTACAGTATAAGATCCCTCATGGAGCTCTCCCGAAGGGTCCCGAAGGCTCCAAGCATTAGGGTTTAGGTCTCTTAGGGGTAGGTCTCACATC
>QAXI01000429.1:149419-250810 GCA_004335615.1 Chloroidium sp. JM
CCCCCAAACCCCACCCCCCAACCCATACGCATACCGAAGGGAAACTCACTTTTCCCAATTTCCTCCGACACCACCCATACCCGTGCAGATCGAGGCAGTCGTGCGGAGGATAAAGTGGATCACCTCCTCCGGGCCTGCCAAGGTGCTGGTCTTCTCCTCCTGGGCGGTCGTCCTGGAGATCCTGGGGCATGCACTGACGGAGAACAATGTCGCTTTCATGTACGCCAAGGACGCCGCCAAGCTGCAGAAGGCGATCACCGCCCTGAAGGTGCCGTCCCGCCAGGCACACGCAGGGGCATCACCGCAGCTGCAGACCGTGCTGCTGCCGGTGAAGCTGGGAGCCAACGGCCTCAACCTGACAGGTGATCCTCGGGACCGATGCTTGCAGCACTGGATGCCAACGTGGTCTGGAATGAAGAGAGGAAGGAGGCATTTGTGATATCTTTGCTGCTGATGCAGAGGCCTCCCACGTGGTGTTCGTGGAGCCGCTGGTGGACCCGGGGGTGGAGGCTCAGGTGCTTCTCTGCGGAAAAGCCTCAATGGAGTGTGTCCAAGCACCTGTGTGTGTGACGAATCCTTCTGAACATTATCGCCGGATCGGCCTGTCTTCAGATAGTGAGGGTACTCGCTTCTGATGCGTGCAGGCTGTGGGCAGGGTGGACAGAATGGGCCAGGAGCAAAAGACCTTTGTGCATTCGTTCATTGTGGAGAACAGCATCGAGGAGAACGTTTTCAGACTCAACCGTGAGCGTGCCGCCAGCAGGAGGAAGGACTCAGCCAAGGCCTCCAAAGACGAGGAGCTCACCAGCAGGTGCCAATTCTCCTTGAAGTTGATCATGGCTACCCGTATGCATCAGGAAACCTTCAGCGCTATCTGGTTGCTTGCCTATTTCCCAAGGTGAATTCACGAGATCCACCTCGGCTGATACTGTCCTCTATTGGTGATCCATTGACCCGTTTGGATTTTTTGCAAGACACCACATTCCCACATACATTCTGCAGGGATATAGCCATCCTGCTGGAGAAGCCCTGGAGCGGAGCTGGAGACGGGTAGATTGTTGAAGGAGGAAAAGGTGTCCAGGAAGACAGCAGAAGGAGATAGAATTGAGGCCTGTGTAGCTTTGTATCGTGTAGCTGTAGCCTCCAGGATTTGAGGGCTCTTGGCAGGAATGTAGGAAGTTCTGATCAAGGTCATCATATCCAGTAACATTCTTCTACTTATAAGAACTATTTGATCAAGACCAGCTATTTGTCACTAGTAATATGCTTGATGACACTGGGCCATGTACACCACCTTGATCACAGCCTAGACAATTTGATTGGCAAAAAGAGGAGTAGTAAGTACAGTTGTCATTCATTCTACGTGTCTACACCAATCCTACCTAATCTTACTGCTGGTGGATTGAGGGCATGCGTCCATGAAAGCACGCATCATGTAGATCCAATAATTGACCTATTTAAATGCTCATGGATGCTGCCGAATCAGCAAAATGCAATGATTTGCTGAGAATCTACACACTTACATCAACTGCGGTCGCTATCTGATGCCGAGTCACTGCCTGAAGATGATGAGTCTGTGTCTGACTGTGTCTCGGATGCAGCTGCAACTCCTTCATGCAAGTCCATTTGCTCTTCTTTGCTGAGATTCATCCTTCCCCGCCAGTAATTCCTCAGGTAGTCATCTTGGGCACCCCCGTCACAGCCCACCTGCGCCAAGCACACTAGCGATCAGATGGACAGAACGGCACATCATTGGGATTGTAAGCTGCAGATCCAGCATGGCAACACATGGAAACAGATCACAAACAGCAATCTCTACTCAACAGGCTTCTGCCCCACCAATCACTTCCTTTATGATGGAGCTTTCCTTGTGTGGCATGGCAAGCAGCAATGTGAATTGCATTCTCAACCCTTCAATATGCTGGGCAAAGAAAGTCTCTCCCAGCAAATTTATGAGACTACTGGGAGTAGACAACCTGTATGTTGACGAGGGCATTCAGGAACGCGGCTGCATTCTCTGACGTGATTCCTCCGTACCAGTCACCATCGCAGGGCGACAGCGGTCCATGGCACAGCACGTTCCCGGCAAACTGCACCCGGGAACATCTTAATGTCCACCCCAGAAGGTCTCTTCGGCAAGGAGATTCAACGCTTCCAGCGCCAACCCACAAACAACAAGTATTCCTTCGGACAGATAGCGGACCTTGTGCCCCCCCACATGGCTGGCCTGGAACACCCTGACCCGCTGCAGCCCCTCAGCGTCCACCAGCGAGGCCAGCCTGCGCGCTAGCCGGCCCCCCAGCACCCCGCAGCGGCTGTCCCGGCTCATGTGGGTGCAGACAAACAGGCCTAGCCCCTCGAAATCCTCCCGGCTGGTCTGCACGGCGCATCAGGTATCCGCGCCAACAGCTACACCTCTCGGGGGTATTTTGTCGCGAGCATCTGCAGTGGGCTGAGCGAAAAGACAGAGCATCATTCATAAGTGGTCAGGTCAAAGCATGTCATAAGCATCGACGGAATTGTAATCGTTGCCTCCACAACTCATGTGCTTGCCTTCTTGCCAAGGGCGGGCGGAGTCGACTCGAGGTTGTCTGCTGCCAGATGGTGGCTCACAATGCCTTTGATCCTGTCGTGTGGCACTCCTTTGTACTGCACAGCTGCACAGACAGGGAACTCAGAGGTGTCCAAGGGCACAATTGAATGCAGATGGGGGCTCTTGGCCAGACACATTCCTCACAGCCTTGATAACGCTGCTAGAGGGGGACTCTCGACAGAGTGCCTACCGTCTGGAAAGATCAGGATCTCCACCCTCGTCTGGTCCCCGCGCTTGTCATACCCATCCATGTGCTCGTACGCTGTTACTTTCACAACCCCATCCAAGCCCCCATCCACCCTCTGCTTGGCCTCTGCCACCCCGGCAAAGGCCTGAACCAGGGCAGGGTGCCTGCAGGCAAATTGCTCCTCAGGATTTTCATCTGCAATGCCATTATCAGATGCACGAGGTCTCGGTGACCGCAGGGCAGGCAGAGGGCGCAGGCCTCACTTCTCCATGATGGGTGGCCACCAGATGTCGCCATCCCTTGCAGCAGCATCAGGCGGCGGTATTCTGATCATGACGTGATGGCTGTGCTCCTTCACGCTGCCAGGCTGCGGTGGGACAGTCGGCTTGATTGCATCTGACGCCAGGGCGCAGCTGCAGCCATGCCTGGCATGGGTCCCTGCACTGGGGCTGGGAGGTGCCTGGCCACTGGGTAGCCTGTGGCCATGCGGGAGGCTGTGGGGGGGCTGTGAGAGGGCACCAACAAGCAAACCTCGAGCGAGTCCTTGCCAACTTGCTGCAAGCTGCTTGGTTGGTCTCAGCATACAAAAGACCACTGCTGCCAATATGTCATGTCATTGTGGTGTTCATTATGTTCTTTCTTCGCACGATAGGCGAATTGATGTTTGTTTGCATTCCTATGTATTGCTCTTCAGTATCGCGGAGGCATGCCGCGGTTGAACTGATATGATATGCAGCAGAGAGCCGCTCAATAGCTGCTGAAGGGTTGTTCTTTTTCACTGCCTAGAACAGAGAAAGCTAAAGAAAGGAGCAAACAAGAACCGTCACTAACACTAACAGGGTGGAGAACAAAGAAGGAATGCAGTCTCTTCTTTTCTGAAAGGAGGTTTCTTCTCAGAAAAGGAAGAGCAAGTCTACAATGGAGAAACTCAAACAACTGCAGTACCTCTCCTTGGTGTCGAAAATCACCACTGGTATGCAACTCCCGATTCTTCCGCACGGCAACCTGCGTCAAGTGACCTTGAAGTAACTTGGATAATTGATTATTAGGCATTCGAACGTATCAAGTAGGCATGCAGTACGTTTGCAGATTTGCTTGTCGCAAAAACGGCAGAGAAAGCGATGCAGCAGGACTTTAAACCCCTTGGTGCCTTGCAGAATTGGAGAACAACATGGGAATATCCGAGAGGTCAATCGCAGAATTCATCATCGACCAGGCCAAGGAGGCTCAGTCCAGCAAAGCCTTCACAAAGGTGAGTGCCAGCTATGCCAAAACTTACCAGGTTGATCAGTTGCGGTTGTGGAAGATTCTGCCTTAGCGAGGACGGCATGCAGGCCCTAACGGCCATGGACATGCCAGAGAGCCTGGCGAGGACGATGTGGAACATCATTCAGCGCATGCAGCCGGACGGCGAGCGGAAGGGTGGCCCTGTGCCCCTGAAGCCCACGTCCGACCTCAAGTACCCTGGGCTGGCCATGCCCGACACGAGGTGAGTAATCCAAGGGCCTGGCTGAAGACATCTTCCTGCACAGTACACCCCCAATCTCGGTGTCTGCCTGCTTTAGGCCCCAGAACGAGGCGAGTCGCTGCAGGGACGAGGCCAAGCGGCTTGATGAGGAGCTGCAGGCGGGAGCCAAGAAGGCAGCCCAGGCAGCAGGCAGGGAGCAGTCCGAGGCGTCCTCTCCGGAGAGCTACAGGGAGCCGCGGCAGGAACGGCGCGAAAGGCACCACGAGGCCGACAGGGGCAGGGACAGGCACGGGAAACGTTCCAGGTGTGGCTTCCTTACCTCCATCACTCTATGGGTGAAAGATTGCTGGTGCTTTGGGGTGTCGGAGACGCGACTCTGGACGACAGCGAGACAGAGACCTGCCACCACAGGCAGAGCAGGAGCCCAGAGGGAAGGAAGCGGCGTCGGCGCAGCAGGAGCAGGAGCCGCGAGCGGCACAGGCGGCGGAGCCCCTCCCCGGAGGCGGCACGCAACCAGGCAGCCCCCCTGCTGAGTCAGCCAGAGAAGTACGCCGTCTACCGCGGTAAGGTCCGCGGATTCATGCGCGACGGGGTCTTCGTGGAGCTGCAGGCAAGCCAGCTTCACGCTCCTCTGCTCCTCTGGGGGTGTTTGCCAGAATTGACCCTGTGCGTTTCTGCCAAAGATGCCACTGGAAAGCCAACTGGGCTGTCGCTGCAGGGGTTCACGAGCAAGCAGGACGGCCTGGTGAACGCGGGGGACATCTCCAAGACGCGGGTTGACAACCCCAAGGACCACCTGCAGCGCGACCAGGACGTGTGGGTCAAGGTCATCAGCCTGGCGGGGGGGCGCATCCGCCTCAGCATGCGCGACGTGGACCAGCAGAGCGGACGGGACCTGGCGCCCATGGGCGAGCCGGGGACAGGTGCGCGCCCCTCGCTTGCCGGGAATGAAGCGCAGAGTAAGGCCGTGGGGTCTTGGCTGGGCAATGCAGGCTCATGGGGCCTTTGTTGATAACTTGTGTTATCGAGTATGAATGCCGCCATCGTCAGGAATTGGATACTCAGGGAAGTCAAACTTCGATGGTGCAGGACCCACACGAGCCATCATGGACCCTGGGGGCATCCAGGGGCTGTCGGGCATCAAGATCACGGAGCGCATAGAGGACATCAGCAAGACGCGCCGCCCTGGCAAGCGCCCCAGCAGCCCGGAGCGGTGGGAGCTGGCGCAGCTCAAGCATGCCGGGGTGCTGAAGGTCACAGAGTACCCCGACTTCGACGCTGAGGGCGAGGTGAGGCCTGCTGCCATGACAACAGCACGCTTTTACTGTCTCTGTCCCTGAGTTTCCAACAGTGAAGATGCTATGTGGGGCCTGCGTTGTCGCTGCTGGTAGATGAGACTTTGAACAGCACAAAGAGTGGCAAAGTATACCTGCTCACGATGGCGTTGCCATGCTCTGGGGCATGC
This sequence comes from Chloroidium sp. JM, assembly GCA_004335615.1. Lineage (NCBI taxonomy): Eukaryota > Viridiplantae > Chlorophyta > Trebouxiophyceae > Watanabeales > Watanabeaceae > Chloroidium > Chloroidium sp. JM. The sequence continues at coordinate 155,133 of QAXI01000429.1, forward strand.
CACCAAGAAAGTCAAGCATGCAGGGCATCATGCACGTGGACGACGAGGTGGAGGAGGAGTTTGAGATCGACCTGAGCGAGGTGGAGCCGGCCTTCCTGGCGGGGCAGACGTCCCGCAACGGCGTGGAGGTGTCGCCCATCAAGATCGTGAAGAACCCGGACGGCAGCCTGCAGCGGGCGGCCATGACGCAGAGCGCCCTGGCCAAGGAGCGGCGCGAGGTCAAGGAGCAGCAGCACCGCACGGCCAGCGAGGTGGGGCCTCTCTTCGTGACGGGACTGGCTCGGTGGGCTGCATGGGGCTATCAAGTGCTTGGCGCATCAAGGCTACTCATCACATCACTGTAAACCTGTAAGTCAAGTCAGCGGGGTGGGCCAAAGCCTTCAAAGCTCCGCCCCTCCCTCGTTTGTACCGATGCAACAGCACTACGGCAGGAACTGATATTTAGTAAGAAAAGCTTGGCTGACCGTCTGCCTCCCTCCGCAGGCCGTGCCCAAGGACCTCTCGCGGCCGTGGCAGGACCCACTGCCGGAGGCCGGGGAGCGGCAGCTGGCGCAGGGCATGCGGGGCAGCAACCTGGCGGCGCGCGAGGAGCCGGAGTGGAAGCTAAAAGCCATGGGCAAGGCGCCCACACTGGGGCGCAAGGACGTGCGGCCCATCAAGGAGCAGCGCGAGAGCCTGCCCATCTTCCGCCTGCGGGACCAGCTCATCCAGGCGGTGCACGACAACCAGGTGCTGGTGGTCATCGGGGAGACGGGTGGGCCTTGCCGATCCTCATATTTCTTGGCGCTCTGTTGGGCTGTCTCAGATATACATTATCATGAAACACTCCTGCGAATGAGGAGGGGCCTGCTGATGTTGCCTGCAAGCTTTGCGGAAAGACGCCGCCACAGCATGGGAGTCTAAATCAAAACATTGTTGCTTTGCAGGGAGTGGGAAGACCACCCAGGTACCACAGTACCTGGCGGAGGCGGGGTACACCTCCAAGGGCAAGGTGGGCACCACGCAGCCGAGGAGAGTGGCTGCCATGAGCGTCTCCAAGCGCGTGGCGGAGGAGGTTGGGTGCCGCCTGGGGGAGGAGGTGAGCCTTCCTGCCTGCTTTCTGCAAACGCCATCTCCTTGTTGCAAATGCATGCCTCTGTGCCTCCCACCATCACTAGCATTTCAGCAGACGTTAGCTGACCCACTGCTGCCATACCAAGCTGCCCCCCCCCCCCCCTTGCCCCTGCAGGTTGGGTACAGCATCCGCTTTGAGGACTGCACCGGCCCGGAGACGGTGATCAAGTACATGACTGACGGCATGCTGCTGCGGGAGGCCCTGATGGACGACACCCTGGCGGCGTACAGCGTGATCATGCTGGACGAGGCGCACGAGCGCACCATCCACACCGACGTGCTGTTCGGCCTGCTCAAGGGCATCGTCAAACGGCGCCCGGACCTCAAGCTGATCGTCACGTCCGCCACCCTGGACGCTGACAAGTTCTCCGAGTACTTCTTCGGCTGCCCCATCTTCACCATCCCAGGACGCACCTTCCCGGTGGAGATCCTCTATGCCACCGCCCCCGAGAACGACTACCTGGGTGGGTCCTCCCTGCCTACCCAGTACCTGCACTGGGCAGAGCTGTGTTCCAAGGGAAGGCTTGTTTGCAAGGGATCGCCTTTTCCCATTTGACTTGCACTGAGAAGCAAGTCTGGGCTCAGCCATAGCATTTTGTACTGCTGCATTGCAACAGGAACCAAATCCTTTGCCCTATTCTGCTCGCTGATAGGTGACCCTCAATCCCATCAATGACTGGCCTGCCCCTCCTGCTGCAGATGCTGCCATCGTGACCATCATGCAGATCCACCTGACCAAGCCCGAGGGCGACATCCTGCTGTTCCTGACGGGCGCGGAGGAGATCGACACTGCCGGCCAGATCCTGACGGAACGCATGCAGTCTCTGGGCAGCAAGGTGCCGGAGCTGATCGTGCTGCCCGTCTACTCGGCCATGCCCAGCGAGATGCAGACGCGCATCTTCGAGCCGGCGCCCCCCGGCACGCGCAAGTGCGTCATCGCCACCAACATCGCCGAGGCCTCCCTCACCATCGACGGCATCTACTACGTGGTGGACCCCGGCTTCTGCAAGCAAGTGGTGGGGCTCTCTTTTGGGTCTTTGGCGTCTTGAAGCCGTACACAAGCGGAACAGCGGTTTTATCCTTTGACTATGCTGAACATTGAGCGATGATTTCGGTTTCTCCCCTCCTCCGAAGGTGCAGGGGGCCAGGCAAGAAACGAAAGCCCCCCACTCCCCGCCAGTCCGCTGCCTGGCGCTGATCTGTGCCAGCAGATTGACCAGCTGTGCTGTCGCAGGTGTACAACCCCAAGATCGGCATGGACAGCCTGGTGGTGACGCCCATCAGCCAGGCCTCGGCCAAGCAGAGGGCGGGCCGCGCCGGCCGCACAGGCCCCGGCAGCTGCTACCGGCTGTACACCGAGGCTGCCTACATCAACGAGATGCTGCCCCTGAACGTGCCGGAGATCCAGCGCACCAACCTGGGCATGACGGTCAGCACCAAGTCTATTTTGCATGCATGCTCCTGCACTGTCTGTGCCATTACCACCCAGCTTCCCTTTCCCAAGGAGGCATTCTTCAAAATCTGCCTCTGCAATGACAGGTGCTGATGCTCAAGGCCATGGGCGTGAACGACCTGCTGGGGTTCGACTTCATGGACCCACCGCCCCCCGACACCCTGGTGAGTGCCCTGGAGCAGCTGTACAACCTGGGCGCCCTGGACGACGAGGGCCTGCTCACCAAGCTGGGCCGCAAGATGGCCGAGTTCCCGCTGGACCCCCCAGTCAGCAAGATGCTCATCGCCAGCGTGGACCTCAGCTGCAGCGAGGAGGTCCTCACCATCATAGGTCCCTTTCTCCGCCTTGTTTCTGGCATGGCACACATGCAGCCTTGTGATAAGTGCAGCCGAGACTGAGGGGATTTGTTGAGAGCCCAAAGAAGGATGTGTGCCTGTCAATGAGTGAGCCCTTGAACGGCCCGATCGGGAATTGCACTGAGAAAGCAGAGAAAAGCTGCAAAGAAAGAAACATTTGTAGTGGCTTGGACACAGCCTGGCTTGGCCGCAGGCATGCTGAGCGCGCAGAACATCTTCTACCGACCGCGCGAGAAGCAGGCGCAGGCAGACGCCAAGCGCGCCAAGTTCTTCCAGCCGGAGGGGGACCACCTCACGCTGCTGGCCGTGTACGATGCCTGGAAGGCCAACAAGTTCAGCAAGCCCTGGTGCTTCGAGAACTTCATCCAGGAGCGCAGCCTGAAGCGCGCACAGGACGTGCGCAAGCAGCTGCTCACCATCATGGACAGGTGTGCTGTCTGCTGTGCCATGGCCGACATTCTGCATCGCTTGCTCCCTTTTCTCCGACATCTGTCCGGTTGTCATCTGGAGGGCTGGGTGTGATTGCAGCCCAGTGTTGCTGACAGGGTGTTGCGCATCTCCATGCTCGCAGAGCGCATCTTTGGTGTGATACCAAAGGGGAATGGAAAAGTCAATGAACTAAGGGAAACATGCACCCCTATCATCTATGCAACCCTTCAAGGAAAGACAACTGTATTTCGAAGCTGCCTCCCCCTGCAGGTACAAGCTGGACCTGGTCTCCTGCGGCGCCAATCACAACAAGGTGCGCATGGCCGTCTGCAGCGGCTTCTTCTTCCACGCCGCCAGGAAGGACCCGCAGGAGGGGTACAAGACCATAGTGGAGCAAACCCCCGTCTTCATCCACCCCAGCTCCGCCCTGTTCCAGCGCCAGCCCGACTGGCTCATCTACCACGAGCTGGTGCTGACCAGCAAGGAGTACATGCGGGAGGTGGGCGCCCACCTCTCTGCGTCCTGAATTTTCCCCTTTGACAAAACCTGGGTGGTTGGATTCAGAATACCAGGCACGGCTATATTGCAAGTCCTCAACAGCGTCAATTTGCAAGCCCTGTGATCACGAGCATCACCCATGATGTGCAGGCGTGTGCGATCGAGCCCAAGTGGCTGGTGGAGCTGGCTCCCAGGTTCTTCAGGTCCGCCGACACCAACAAGCTGTCGCGGCGCAAGAAGGCGGAGAGAATAGAGCCCCTGCACGACCGCTACAACGACCCCAATGCATGGCGCCTGTCCAGGAGGCGTGGCTGAGCCTGATGTTGGACCTGTTTTCTATCGGTGACAACGCTGAGTCTTTGCTGCCATGCCAAATGCTTACCCCAGTCCTAACGAGTGCAAAACCAGGGTGGTCGAGATATACTTAACAAACACGGGCAGAGAGTGCTCTGCTGTGCACACCTTGGTAGGATGAATCTGCAGTCTTGACACACAGCCCAGTATCAGGACAGACTGACCTGATGTTGCACCAAACGTTTTCTATTCTAAGAAGGGTGAACCCCAATGTGTCCTGATGTATTCTGCAACTAGGGAATAGCTGAAGAAAGTATCATTTGCATATCCTACTGATACATATGTCTGCCCGAACAGCATCTGCAGCTCTGCCACACCTGCCGCAGAAAGGCAGATGTATGCATGTACACACTTCATTAGCTGCCAGCAGATCACAGCTTTGCCTTGGGAGCAGCGGCGTCCAAGATGGGCTGCAACTTGAGTGCCAAACCCATGCTTCCACTGATCTTGAGCTTCCGCAGCAGGAAGGCCTGCATGTGCAGAACAGCTTCTCTGAATGTGACCAGCCTCACGTACTACCCATCATGTCCTTAATACAGCTGTGATGCAATATCATCCACCAAATCACAAGCCCATTCCGCCCATGTCAGAGCAAAAGGTGGAGCATCCTAGCTGTCAAGCCTTCCTGCAGCATACCTGCTGTGGGCCCAGCTTTCCCATGACCAGCTTTGCAAAGTTGTCATCAGATATTGTCAAGGTCAGCTCTGGCTTCTCCCCTTTCTCTGGCATGCCCTTGTAAGTTTTGCCTTTGCCACTCCGTAAGTCCAACGTCTGCGTCTCTCCATCAATGGAGAATACAACCAGCCCCTGCAGTTCACCTTTGTGAGCTGATTTCTACCACCAAAAATGTCAACCGAACCTTGTGGGCAATCTGTTCCTTGCCAATTTGTAGGAACCAACGTGAACGGGACCTGCGGGCTCCGCAAGATTGACTGGAATGCCCCTTCTAGACGGTAAAGATAAACAAGACTGATTTCCCGACGTAACGTTGCGCTCCGAGAGAATTCATGGTACAAGCTCACCTTGATTTTTTTGACGAGCTCCTCTCCCTCACCGCCTTCTAGAGCTTTTCCGAGCTGCTCAAACAGGGCCGGTGCTTGCTTTCCCATGCCAGCTCAACCTTGGACGGTTTTTAGTGCTGGAGTCCTGGAAGTGAGGGCCAATTTAGGCTTCGAGGAGGCAGGCGATTTTGGTGAATATGCGAGATTAAGAGGAGCACATTGCCAAAGACGAAGATTTGGAGCTTCCTTGGCAAGGGTGGTGGAGAGGGGTGGGGGTTCTGCATTTTAAAGTTTAAAGTAAAGCCTGCTGTCCTCAGCTGCATTGTTACACTGCAAAAGCTGACAGGTAAAGTGAGTTTGCCATCTAATCTAAACATTGCAATTTGAACAGGATCCCATTCATATCTACTGCAGTTCAAGATTCTCTGCCCTAGCTACTGCATGACAATGAAATACTGCGCCATCGTGCGACATTGTGTACACACTGACATTATTGGACATTTACTGGTACAATTGCTTGAATTGGTGGGCTCATATATCAGCCGTTCCTATTGCTCAAAGGGCTTGATGATTCGGTAGCCCTTCCTGCAGCGGCCTGTCCTGATTCCGTTCGCCCCTTGCTCCTTTGGTTTCTGTCATCATGGTGCTGCTTCCCTGGCTGCCCACTGCCTGCACCGGATCAACACACCTCGGAACGCCGTCACACTTGCAGAACATCTGGCACACTCGAAGGCCAGCTTACTCACCATTCTGCTGTGATGCTTGTTGCTGCTCTCCTGCTGCGGTATACTGCCACCCAGTTCCAGACCACTGGCGGAAGGGCCCTGTGGCAGTGGCTGGCGGTGGGGGTGGGCCCCCAGGTCCCCCGAGCGGAGGCTGTTGAACGCCGTTTCCATAGGGCGGAGCCCGTACCCTGCAGCACCACGCTTTGGATGTTCGCCCGTCTGCACGGTGATTGCATATCAAACCGTTTCCCCTAGGACAGAAGGCCCCACCCAAGATGGCTTGAACGAGTAGTGTTGGAACAGAGAGCTTGACCCCCATCTTCCACTCTTCATCAACATCATACCCGCCACAGGCGCCCCACAATCGCGAGCCTCACCAGACGGGCTGTGGCTGAGACCAGCCCTGCGTCGGGGGTGGCGGGCCGTAGGCTGCCTGTTGCTCCAGCTCAGACTCAAGCTCGGGCCCCCCAGCCAGCTCCGGCGGGAACAGGTCTCGCTTGTTGGAGCTCTGAGGGCTGTCTGCGTCGTCCATCACCACAAACTCGCGCGTCAGGAACGCGGAGTTGGGCACGAACAGCCTCCGAGGGCCGCTCTTCACCACGGTGTACCTGGGAATGCGAGAGGGTATGCGATTGCTGCCGTTGGCTCTGGACAGGCAGGAGACTGCAGGTGCCAGGGAGTGGAGCACCATCAATGATTCAAGGGGGCTGCTCAGATGACGAGGGGGAGGGACACCTGAGGTCCACTTTCTCGCAGGTGCCTTCGAACCAGGCGCTCCGGGAGGCGGCACTAGCTGCGGCTGCCGTGGAGTAGCTGACCGAGATGCGGTCACCCAGCTTGAAGGGCTGGGCAGCAAACAGGAAGAAGCCTGCAGGGCAGGCCCAGCGTCATGAACTAAGCTGCTGCCTTTGCATGCTGCCATGACTCGATCCACTTGACCGCATGCAAGGCTGATCTGCTGGGGTTTGCAGAGGGATCTACTCACCGGCCAGGAAGTTGTGACTCAAGTCCTTGGAGGCGTAAGCGAGGGCTATCCCGGCTGGCAGCAGGAGGCCTGCAGGCGGTGCCAGCTTCAGGATCGCACTGCGGTTGGTAGCACTTGACGAGGACCTTGAAAGAACCTACTTGCTCTCGACCACTGTTTCAAATCCTGGGCATACAGGGTTCTCTTCCCCCAGACAAGCAGGACCGTACCGCTGACGTTGACTCCGATCATAGACAACACGATGACCAGGGCTGCAAGCAGGGCGCAGCACTCGGATGCCGTGATGATGGCCCCCGACACGCGCGCGTCCACGGCTCCCTGCGTGGCACGCAGCTTACACTCAGCATCCAGCATGCTCCAGTGCGACACACTAGGCAGCATGCGGGTCTCACACCCATCGTCGTGTATGCAAGGAGGGAAACAGGGCGCACCTGGCGGCGCAGGTACACGGCCGTATTCTGGACGACCGAGTTGATGAACCAGAGGACGTACAGCAGCACCACCAGGACGCAGATGCGCGGCACGATGATGGAGGCGTTGCTCTTGATTCCGCGCAACATCATGCCAGTACCCAGCAGCAGGGGAGCCAGCAGGGGCAGGGACACCTGCCACACAGTGCCATGCTTGATCATTCTCAGCCATGGTGGTCCCAGGGCCACTCTGGACATAGAAACTCGGAAGCGGACCGCAGGGTAGCCCACTGAGTGCCTCGGAGATCATGCAAATGGCCCTACCTGGCTGGCCAGCAGTCCTCCCTGGGTGGCCAGGAGCGCCAAGATGGCCGGTAGCCTGAAGCTCCACTGGGCCTGCAGAGACACAAGGCTCTCACGCATGAACTCCCCGAGGCACCCTTGCAGCCGTCTCCTCTGACAGGAAGGTTTGGGCACACAAGTCTTGCGTGGCTGTGGGCAGTCGGCTCACCGCGGTGATGGTGATGCGCAGCTTCTTCACCGGCGGCAGGTCCCAAGCCCACTGTATCTTTCCCCACGCTCCCTGCACAGGCGGCAGGCCCCTTCAGTTCCGAGGCCCCCACAGACGTCTTGACCCACCTGTGGGACTCCGTCTGCCTGAAGCTGTGTTTCTTGCAGCACCTTCTTTACACGGACGCCCATGCAAGACGAAGCAAGCATCCCCCCACAGATGACAGATCGGAGGCAGGCAGGTGAGTCCTCCACCTCCGGCATCTCGTTCTGCGCCTCCTTCCACCGCACCCTGGCCCTGCCCACCGGGCCGTTCTGCCCTCCGCCGCCGCCGCCAGTCTCCTCCATCTCCTCCTCGCCATCCACCGAGCTGCCGGGACCCGTCCGTGCCCCTGGGTCCAGGATGAGGGAGGCCGCTGCGCCGGCCGTCACAGCCACCGACTGCCAGGCCTCTCTGGGAGCCGTGGCCACGGTGCGCAGGGCCACATGCAGGCCGTGCCTCAGCCTGCGGGATGGGGATATATGGAAACCTTGGACAGGGGCAGATGTCGGCGAGCAGGACAACAGGTTTCCTAGTATCTCAGGCAGGGAGGGAAGGAGTCTCACTTGCCGAATAATCCCTTGGTGTTGGGCAGCTCCTGCACATCAGCGAAGCCTTGAAGGTGGGGCGGGCAATGAAACAAGACAACGAAAGACTACAGCCTCGTGGCTGCTGCCAACGTACCTCTTGCCTGCCGGAGAAGCTTGCCTCAGGCTCAGGTGTGTGCCCGACCTCATCATCAGAGTCGTAGGACAAAGAATAAGCATCTGGGTCACCAGCAGAGGCAAGTGCCCAAGTTTTGGCCTGATTCCCGCTCCAGTGGAGTGTTGATGATTTCTGCATCACCATTCAGAAGCGTTTCCCATCGCACCTGACATCATCTCATTGAGCTCTTGCGTTGAAGGCAAGACGGACATGCAGTGAGCAAAGAAGGCATCTTCGACCAGAGCTCTGATACGGCTACCTTGTTTGAACCCAATCTGATGCGCGATTGTCTATTGCCGAGGAACCGCTGGGACACTGGTAAGCTCTGGGGTGGTCGGGATGTGACGCTTCTGATTCGACAGACAGTGAAGCGACCAGCCAGGTTCATGACTGTCCATAGGAATCCGTTTCAAGGCCGCATTATTCACGAAAGCGAGGACTCTCTCGCTGAAAGAAGAGGTTCTGCAAAGGAGGGGGTGGGGGTGACCGTCATTAGAGGCATGAAATCACACGAAATCAAAGCAAGGTCCTTGACAGGTGCTGCAGAGCTAGTGCCAAACAACTTCCAAATCTCTTGTCCAAAACCCAGTGCTTGAAAGAATTTGAAACCAAAGACGCAGACCGTGCACACTGTTTGCACTCGGCTAGAGTCCACCGAGGCAACAAACGTCGGCTGGCTGACTGGCTTGCTGTGAAACGGTCAAGCCAGCAGTGGCCAGCACCGCTCGCTGAGGAGCGTCTGAGCTGAATCTGCTTGCAGTACCAAATTCAAGCATTGACACACAGAAGGGCAGCACAGAAGAATACAATATGAATGGGCTGGTCCTGTTCTCTTTGCACCACCGGACAGCCGTGGGAGGGAGGCATGCGTTGCAAAACAGGTGCAGAGGACTCACACCCCCATCTGGACAAAGGTGGTACATAGTGATTATTCAAAACAATAGCGGCCCTGGCCTACATGGATCATTCTGAACATGGGCGGCCCTTCCTTTTATTTGGGTGGAGGGCCTCGGTGGTTTCCAATCACGAAAACAGGAGGCAGATGCAGCAAATCATCATTTGCCGACCTGGACGGCCGAGACCTCCAGTGCAGGATGCCTGGAGGTCTGGTAGCTCGCGTTGGCAGTGTTCTTTCGCAGTGTGCTGTGCATGGCCTGCGCGATCGAGACGGTGGGGGCAATGGAGGGTGGCTGCCCGGGGAGGCGGGGGATCTCCAGCGGGGGTGGCTCTCGGACGTCCAGCAGGCACACGATGATGGTGCAGTCGTCCACGATACCGTCCTCCTCCTCCACCCACCGCCGGTTGGCTTCAGCCACCTTCAGAGCACCGGCCACTTACTCTGGACGGCACAGGGTGGCGCCTGGGTTGGACACGAGGGGACACGCGATCCCCTGGTGATCAACTTTGGCTCTGCAAACAAGGCGCCTCTCGTCAATGGTGTGCAGGTCAGGAGGGAGACACACCAGACACTTGGCGATGTCGCTAGGGCTCCACCCACTCTTGGCTTGTCGGTCGACGATCGACATGATGTGCTCGTTGTCCATGAACTCGAAGATGCCGTCGCTGCAGAAGACCAGGTACTTGTCCTCTGGCCCGAGGGTGACCTGCATGCGTCTCAGCCGTAATCGGCCACCACTGCAAATTCAGGCAATTGGCAACTCGCCAGCCAGTGAAACTCGCCACATCCCTCCCTCCCAAAAGATGTGCGGCAGAAACCAACCTGCCGGATCTCTGGCTGGGCTGTGACGCCCACGGACGCCCCCACCTTGTCGCCGAAGGCCCTGGTCATGGAAAGGCCTGGGCTCTCTGCATTGGGCAGCCATACCCGCTTGGGGCCCACCGGCATCCCCCCATACATGTACGGCTTGATGCGGCCCTGCATTCCATGTGCCGTGTCAGTCATCTGCCATGCTCCGCAGACTAGCCATGAACAATTCGCTGGCAGATCTGGGGGAGGGCTCACGTTCTTCGACAGGATGCGCTCCACCTCCTCCGGGACGTCTGGGGTGTGGTCCGTGCTCAGGCTGACGACTTCCAGCCGCCTGTTGCGCAGCTGCCCCAGGATGCAGCGGGAGTCCCCCACGTTGGCCACGGTGAGCAGGCCGTTGTCCTCCAGGATGGCCACGATGGCAGTGCTGCCCGAGAGCTCCGTTCGGATGTGCGGCATGGTGCCCAGGTGCTCGTTGCAGAGCGGCATCTGCGACTTGAACACCTCCTTGTAGTCCCTTTCCTGCACGGTGCCCGGGAGTGACTCCATGGAAGCTCTTGAAAATGTGCATACACTGTGGCGGCAAATCCTTATAATCTGCTGGCCTTGACGTCACAGGAGGCGTGCATCGGTGACAGGGCCTCTTCCAGATGAGCATCTTCCAAATTTTGGTGTGTTTGGGAAGTTTGTCACCTCCAGCGGATGGGTGCCGACCTTGAACGCCTCGCAATTGGTGAGGAAGTGGGGCAGTGCCGAGACGAGGTGGCTGGACACCTGCAGCGTGCCAACATCAACCTTGTAGGAGTCTATGCCCTGATTCAGCTATGAAATTTCCCATTATAATCCATACAGCGTCATCTCGTAATTACATCTTGCTCAATCTTGCCATAGCTACACCTCTCCGCCAATTGCCTTCCTTTTACCGTGTCAGTTTGTCACCTGAGCGTTCTTGTATTGATAGCCTTGAATGTATCTTGTCTTAAGCGCCCTAACATGCTCACCTTTGCCCCATCAGAGCCATGGCCATCAAAGACCCCAAAGAAGCAATTCCTCTTCCCGCCCAGGTACTCCTTCACGATGTACCCATCCTGTACAAGACCGGCCTTCAGCTAGCCACCCTGTCAAGCCAAGTAGAGCCCTGGAATAGGGTTCACTGGATGTTCAAGACGGGGTCTGATTAAATTACCTCCTGGCCAAGGTGAGCACAGCACAAATGGCAGATATGGCACCCGGTAAAAAAATTACAGGGTCATCACCTGATTCTGCTTCACCCGCCCATGTGAGTCAGCCCCCGCTCTAGTCCAGCAGGCATAATGGATTGTCACTCCCTGTAGACAGAGGGCGGCAGTCAAGTTGGTGTCCATGCTGCGTGAGAGATCGATCTTATCTGATGCAAGCAAAGCTGCTCCCCCTGTGAGCATGCCACTGACCAGGGTCCTGGGGCTTTTAGAATCAGCATCGCTGCTTTGCCAATCTTTGTGCAGCCTCTTGAACAAGAATTGCTTGCCTGGCCTTTGCGACTGCTCAGGTGCAGGAGCTTGTCTTCGGCCATCGAGTATCCACATTCTGCCCCATTCATGAGGTCCAAATGCTGGTCAACTTGTCAAATTCCTGTCAAGTTCCGGTGGTATGGTTCTGCTTGCAGGCCTCAAAGGGCCAATCTCCCTGCCTGCAATCCATCCAGCAAGGTCATGAGGCAGAATGTAGAGCTGAGCCTTCAATGTCTTTAATCGACAATCGACACAACAGCTGTGAGTAAGTTGGTGTGAGCAGGCACCATGTGTCTTTCCAGAGAGTGAGCCCGTGACTGTGCCCTCGTCGACTTCGGTCGCTGATGGTGCGTGCTTGGGGAATTTCGAGCATGTGCGTATTCTGTGTGTGCAGAACGATGTTAGTGCCCCTGCGAATGGGGGAAACAAGGACCTTGATCATGGAGGTGACTAAAAGCGGAAATTCAATGCCTGGAGCACATTTTTGGTGACAATTGCACCCATGCGACGATATGATATACCCGCAAAAGGAATTCACGCCTCGATTGGCTGTGATTATCGGCATTGTCTGCAGCTGCGTGTCGCAGGTGCCGATAAAGCCCAGATTTGCAAAGAGATGCAGATCTGGAGAGCTTCAGCAATCCTCTCGATTAACAGCATTTAAGAAGAACGTTGTGAAAAGGGGGACAATTTGTTTGAACCAAAGACAGCTCCAGAATATGGGTTTAGGTTTTTGCCTTCCTCTTCCCAAAGTCCAAAACCGAGTTTTCTTCAGCATTCCAACTATCCACACCATTCTTTGTTCTCATCCGAATTTGATCATTATTGAACTTATCATACGCGGTGCTTGCACTCCCTTTTGAGACGAAATCCCGCAAGGCTGGTCACACAGACAAAGGATGTGAAGTAGATGCACAACGAAGCTTGCTGCTCTATATGTTTTGCCTGCAAATCCTCCCTCATATGTCCACAGTGCTTTGAGAAGTGTTTTTGTGAGTTGCGGGACCTCAGAGCACAGCGGGAGCGTCGAGCGCAGCTCGCTGAAGAGCTCGAGGCTGCCATATCGGCACAGGTGCAGTGCAGTCAGTCTTTGCGCAACGAGCAGTGGCAAAGCTATTCTCCTCCTTCTGAATCAACCCAGGAACATCTTTCTGGTGCAGGGAAATCAACAGAGCCAGCTCACGAGTTTAGCAGCCCTAGGAGAATCACTGGCAGCTGCGAGAGCTCGGACTCATGCAGCGAAAAGCCTAGCAGAAGAAGGTGAGCAGCCTGCCAAGAGACTGAGCACTTTTGTCTGTTGGAATGAGCACTTTTTTATTTTTGGCAGTGGCACTTTGTCTCTGCATAATTGCTGACCACTGTTTACCGCCTGCAGCCAGCCGGAGCATCAAGCAGCTTCAAGCCAGCAATGCTGTCAGGAGGGCTGAGCTCCAAAGATGCACAGCCCAGGTGGGGCGTCAGCTCTGGAAGCATCCCGCAACTTACTGCCGAGCAAGGGTGTCTCGCATCATTTGTACTGTGGTGGGAAGCAGCATGCTCCGCCCCGGCAGCCTGATTCAAATGCATCCTGCTGGCGAGCAGGTGCGGGAGGAGGAGGTCAGGCAGCCCAGGGATCAGGCGAGATCGAAGGCCGCGGGGCTGCGGCTGCATTGCCTCAGGGGGGAGGCCTCGGAAGAGCTGCAGAAGAAGTGCGCCTCACCTGCTGCACCAGCGACTAGGGATCGGGAATGTCTGAGGTGGATGCCATGTGTCAGCATGCTCTGCTGGATGGTTCGCCGAGGACCCAACAGTGATTGTGATTCCTTTGGACGTGATGAGCCTGCGGTTGTGAGGGGCAGGCACCATCTGATTATCTCAAAGAATCTGAATCGCTTGTGGGCAGGGTGAGAGTGCTGCTGGGCGCTGTGCCCCTCAGGCTAGAGCAGAGCACGCCCGCAGGCACCGGCAGGGTGACGGGGGTGGCCATAAGCGGCATCCTGCTGCCGATGCCGCTCAAACCCCCGGAAGGCACGAAAGAGAAACAGGTGCACTTGAGGCCGCCAGACACTTTTGCCCTGCTTGCCTCGGTGGCGCATCCGCCCTCGTTTGACCGCACTTTGCCTGAAAGTACGGCAGGCAAACAAACCCTGTGCCTCACCGGTTCCCTGTTGCCGGGCAGAGGCTGAGCACGGCGCTGGGCAGCCTGGTGCTGCTGGTCCAGTGGCTGGCGGCCCTGCTGGGGTGCCCCCTGCTGCACCGCCTGGACTTCAACGCGTCCACCTCCCGCCTGTGGACGCCGCGCTCCTTCCGCAACGAGAAGCGCGAGTCCCACTCCGCAGTGCACAGGCTGTACAACGCCTCCACCATCCCCTCGCCCTCGGCGCCCCAGGGGTGAGACCGCCTGCCCACCCTGTCTGTGCCGTTCCCAAGGACCACTGCTTGGACAGGGGATGCACGGAGGTGCACGAGGAAAACCAGCCCAGACACGTGGGAAGGTGTGCAGGCCTGTGGTGCCAAGTGCTGCCGCGACTGCGCTGGCTGCCATCAAGCAGCACTGGCTGTTCGACAAGTGAGACACTCCCTACCCTCCAAGCCCGCACCACTTTGCTTGCACCATCACGGAGTTGTCCCTTGACATCCAGAGCTTTTGTGGTGTGCACCCCTCGACCGGCCCACCGACGGCCAGAGGGGCACCCGACCAGCGTCTGCGCGTGAACCAGCGACGAAGCAAGACTGGGCGTGCATGGGCAGGTCGGCCCCACCCGCGGGCCCGCGCCAGCAGCTGAGCGACCGCAGGCAGCAGGAGGACCTGAGCTCGGCCATCTTCCAGCTGCTCAGGAACGTGGCCTTGGTCTGCAACGATCCGCTGCTCAACTCTTGTGGCGGCCCTGCCAGGGAATTTTCTCCTGTCAACCCCTTCGCAATCCTGGCAGGTCAGCAAGCCCCTTGCAGTGCCTCTCCTGAAGAGGCCATGAAAGCAATCTGTAGGGACTGGAGGCTTCGTGTCCTATTCTGAAGGCACGAATATTGATTCCCTGCAAAGACTTTGATCTCTGTCATGGACGCATCCAAAGCATGGGGCTGGTGCAGAACTCTGTGGCCGCATGCGAGATCAGGCGCGGACTGACGGCAGGGCGAGCATGACGGCGTCCCTCGCACACCCGCCGACGGCTGCCGGCTTGGCGGAGAGCCGCTCAATGGACCTGTCTGCGAGCGATGGTGATCTCTCCCTCGCCCTACCTTCCTCAAAACAGGAAGTGCCTGTCCAGCAAACGAAAGCATCGACCATGTGGCGAGGCAGAGACGCTCCAAAGTTGTAAGTGCAATTTTCAGTTTCCACACCGATGCAGGGGAGGAGAGGGTGGAGGACGAGGACACGGAGGGGTGGGACATCGTGCAGCGCCCTTCCAGGTGGGACCTGGCAGCGCAGAGGGGGGCGGCAGCGGAGGTGGTTCGGCTGCCGCCTCCGCCCAGCGATGCCTTCAGCACTCGCCACTGGGAGAGGGCCATGATCACCGACTACACCCGCCCGGCTGCCCGCCTCCCCACCGGCCAGAAATTGATGGAACAGCTCGTGCCCCTGGGGCAGGGCGCATTTGCTGGCGCTTCAGCCGCGGCTGACAAGGGCCTGAGGTTGTGGCGGGGTCTCCGGGGTGGCAGCTGAGGCTGTGGGTCATTGTTAAGCATCTGCCCCTAGCTGCTTGTGCATTGTAAAGTATTGCCTGTATTGATGGACCCCTGTGGTACTGTACACGTGTGTCATTATGGTATTATCCAATGGCGTACATTTTGAGGCCCTCCTTGCAAGCCCTTGTGGGGGGTGTTCCCGCTAGATTTGCGAATATCGATTCGATTTTCTCAAAGAAACACCTAGCCGTTCCTGAAATGAATGCGTCGGCTTGTGCCCTTCCCCCGGAATTCTTGCCACCTACAGTATCTCCTCCCCCAGTTACGTAGATGGCTTGTGATGCGCTCACCGATACCAACGATAAGGCGTTGATTTCGTCTTCAAGAGCATGTCGGAAGTCACAGGCCGCAGACTGTCTGCCAACGATCTCCTCGAACTGAGGTTAGCGACTAAAACGCTTGCATACCTCGCGCACGAGCACAAAGCACTAGTCACAAGGCCTGAATTGCGGTGCTGTGCAGCTTAAATGGGCGACTCTATGATCCAGATGTGGCTGGAATCAGGACACTGAATTTCGCCAACGGGGATGTCTATCAGGTGAGCGAGAATATGCTGGCCTGGAGCACCCGATCGGAATTGTGACACTATTCACTGCTTGGTGTCCTTTCTGAGCTGGAGATTGTCAGCCACTTGTGCAGCAAAGTCAGTGTTGCACGCTGCCAGAGCGTTCACTGCTGAGTTCCGTCAACAGTGTTGGGCACCCTGGGGAATGCAAGCCCGGAAAGCCCCTTACTTACGCAGACCGCGATGCACACCAACTTGCCTCCTTTCAATCAAATTGATGGCACATACAGGGTGAGACCTTGGCAGACTTGCGGCACGGCAAGGGGAAGCACACCTGCTCCAATGGGGACGCTCATGAGGGAGGCTGGCACAAGGGGATGCGCCACGGCGCAGGCCTGGCCATTTTTGCCAGGGGTTTCATCTACGAGGGGGAGTTCCAGTACGACCATGCCGATGGGTGACCACCAGTCTCTCAGAAATGCGCCTCTCAAGCTCACCTGTTAATGCTTGTGAACAATACGTTCACCCTGCTTTGAGTTCCCGAACGTGAAGGTATGCTGCTGGTGTGCCAGGTTTGGGAAGGCCAAGTATGAGAACGGAGCCATTTTTGAGGGGGAGTTCGAGAGCGACAAGAGGCAGGGATGGGGCACCCAGGTGTTTCCAGACGAGTCGGTGTATGTGGGGGAGTGGGCCGATGACAAAATGACAGGTGTGCCTCCTGCTCACAAATGGGCGGTTCCAGTACTCTAATTCCTCAGTGGCCGGGGGCGTCATATGGTCTGAGGCGTTATGAAGGGGAAGCGGCACAGAATGACTCTCGCTGCAGAATGGAAAGAAAAGCATGCCTGATGTCCAGGGAAGGGCAGGCTGACCATGCGAGACGGGTCGTTCTACGAGGGCGAATGGGTGGAGGGGGAGCGCACAGAGGGCAAGTGGGTCTCGGCGGACAGGAAGTCGGAGTACTCCGGCTCCTGGAAGGGCGCCGCCAGGCACGGCCATGGCACCCTACTGGTGGAAGGACTGCTGCAGTACACAGGTACAATTCTATAGATTTGCGCCTGCTCCGATCTTTGTGGACTGGGCTCCTGTAATTCCAATTGAAAGTGCCGATGCCCATGGTAGAAACTGCTGGCAAGCATAGCCTTGCAAGTCAGCAGTGCTCGAGAGGAAGGCGGGGACCATGTATCAAGATATTCTGCTTGGGCACTTGGCGGATGACGGCCTGTTTGCAGGCACCTGGGAGGAGGACTTGCAGGAAGGGATGGGGAAATGCAAGTGGGCGGACGGGGCGGCCTACGACGGGCAGTGGCGCCAGGGGAACAGGTGGGCCAGCTACTTGGCCACTGTCGGCTCATTCAGACCCTAGTTTTTGCTAGGCAAGCAAGCTCCCATGTCGGCCGCTGATTATGTGAGAGGGGGATGTGTGTGCAGGCATGGGCGGGGCAAAATGGCCAGGCCGGACGGCTACAAATACGATGGGGAGTGGCGGGATGATGTGCAGCACGGCGAAGGTCAGTCCGGCGTACTAGGTCGCAATGGTTCACCAGGACCCAGCGTGCACAATGCTCTGCGCATTTCCGTGATTCGTGTGAGGTCGAGCATCACCGAGTTGCGGTTCATCTGCAGGGAACGCCAGGTTTTCGAACGGGGACAGGTACAGCGGCAGCTTCCAGGGTGGCCTGCCGCACGGCCAGGGGCGCATGGTGAGCAACGATGGGGACAGGTACCAGGGGCAATGGGCGCGCGGCCTAAGGCACGGGGCCGGCCGCTGCCTGTTTGCCAACGGCGACAAGTACCAAGGTGGGCAGGCACTCGCGCCCTTCCATTGAGTCAGGTCATTTCCATGACTGCGACTCCTTCCCAGACCCAGGGACGATCACTGCTCCTCTGGCAAGCTTCTCCTGTGTGCGCCGCCTGAGTGGCTGTGCAGCCTCAGGCATTACCTCTCAGCATGACAAACTGTGCCTGGGCCGACCTTCTGTTGAATGCCCCTGCAGGGGAGTGGGTGGAGGGCAAGAGGCAGGGCGGCGGCAGCTGCCAGTTTGCGGATGGGAGCCTCTTCCATGGGGAGTGGCAGGAGGACCACTGGATGCAGTCGGAGGCCGAGCCCGGCCTGTGCAGGGTGGCGGGCGACGGACTCTCGACCGCCACCGCCGGCGTGGAAACCTCCCTCACGATCATGGTACGTCCCATGTCCCTTACTGTGGCCTGGAAACGCCCTCCTCGTCTCCTCCCCTTTGCACCTTGGCAGGCCATGCGATGCGGAGTCTGCTGTAAGACTGAATGCATGGCTTGGGGCCATCTGCTGCCCTCATTAAGGAGCTGCGGTGCAGGCTCACGACTACCTTGGCAACAGGCGGCTGTCGGGTGGGGACACGTTCCTGGTGTGGCTGGAGGGGCCAGCCACTGTGCACGCCAGCCTGCGGGACGAGGGCACTGGGACGTACACCGCCACTTACACCCTCACAGTCTCCGGCATGTACAGCCTCTACGTCACCAACGGTAGAACTCTCCTCCTGGAGATGATTGTTGGACGGTGGCCATCGAGCAAGGCTGGCTTGGCAATTTGTCATGGGGCACATGTCTTTGGACTTTGGCACTTCTGCTTCGATATGAGTAACACTGAAATATTTCGTGGGAAACTCAAAGTGGCCCCTGTTTCTTGTGCCGCTTGCAATCCCTGTGTTCCAGAAAATGCCTTACCAGGCAGTGCCCCCTTGCGGGCCGAGGAGATTTTAGATGAATCACTGCTTGTGCAACACAGAGGTGACTTTTGGTGGTTGCGCAGTGTGATGTTTCGTGCTGCAGAGCACCCTTAATTATATCTTGCATGACCTTGCCACCTCAAGGTGCTGTCATTCCCATGAGGCTCTGAGCTTGGCATGCGCAGAAACTGGGGAGGCTGTGGCAGAGGCGCCCTTCCCGCTGCGCGCTGTGGCAGGCAACCCTGATCCGCGCAAGAGTGTGGTGAAACCTCAGGCCACAGGCTCTGCACTGGTGGGAAAGCGGGTAGACTACCAAGTGGAGGCCAGGGACAGCTTTGGTAATAGGTGCGCTGCAGCATGCAGGCTCCTTGCGCGTGCATCTCTGGAAGGTCCCACAGCCAGCCAAAATGGCAATGCCTGAATGAACAGCTGTATTTATAGCTGGCCCGCCACAGAGTCGCTTTTGGTTCCTTGAGACACAGTACCCCTGTTCTCCATAGTATATTGCTTGGGAGGGACTGACAAGCGTCCACCCCTGCCTAGCCTTGCCCCCTGCAATCAGGGAATCACTGCTCAGACGCTTGACAGCCCACACCATGCAAACGCCACACAGGTGCACGCTGGCCAACCTGGAGCAGACACTGCCGCTCGAGTTTGACCTGGCATGCGGCATGGCCCGGTGCGAGGTGGACACCGCGACCCCTGCCGGTGGCCTGTACTGCTGCACTTTCGTCGCCACAGCCCCCGGATTCTACCGCCTGCAGGTCACCTCGCAAGGCGTGCCGCTGCAGAACAGCCCGCTCTCCATCCAGGTGCAGCCTCACGACACTGTGTGCCAGGACACCAAGGAAAGCATGAGGATATTCTGAGCAGCAGCTTTTTAAAGGCGCCAGGTCCCGCTGTCTTGCTTGGATACCAAAGCCACCGCCCTGCAGGTTCGGAACGAGGGTGTCGAAGAGGAGGGCAGCCGCGCGGAGCAGGGCGTGGTGGACCGAGTGGCGCAGTGGGAGCAGGGGGCGGCGGCGCAGTACGCGGACGACGGAGTGGCGGACGGCTGGGAGAGCGACGACTCGCACCCGGAGACCGCAGAGCAGCGCTACATCAGGGTGAGGGCTGTTTGAGTTTTTCGTTTTTTTTTGTGATGGGTTTGGTTCACCTGCCGCAGACGAGACTGCTGGTCCCACCCTGCCAGTACACTGGTCATGGCAGAATCTTTGAGCCGCTTTTCAGAGCTTGTGATTGATCGCTGCCCTGCCAGGAGCACCCGGATGTTGCGGTGGTGGAGAACCTGGAGGACATGTGGAAGGTGACCAAGCTGCAGCAGGAGAGGAAGGCGAGCTTGGAGGAGCAGGCTGCAAGGGAGGAGATGAGCCAACTCAAAGCCGCGGGGGCTCCAGCTGCCGAGGTGAGCACACTCCGTAGCTGCGTCTTGTGGAGAGATTGCAAACATCATGTTGCATACCCTGTGGTGGATACCCTGATGTGGTTCGAGGTGCGAGGTGCCTGTCAGTGCAATCCTTTGTGTGATAGCAGGGTGGCAAAGGTGAGAGCTGCGGGCAGGCAGAAGAAACACAGGAGGAGGTGGTGGATGCGCTGAAACGGCAGACTCTGAGCGACAAGGAGTCTGCTGAGTCTCATGACACCCATGTGTCTGTCAAGGAATTGTGAAGTAATTGCCAGTAGATCGTATGTGTAGGCGGACTGAAGAAGAGCAAGAGGGATTTGTCCTCATGCAGCTGCTGCTTTGTATAATTTTGAGGGAAGAGTGAGAGAGTACTGGTGTGATGCATTCTCCATCTGCAATATTATTTGTGTGCTTTAGTCATTCGCTGGAAGGTCAAGTTTTGGACCATCACGCCCGGACACATGTTGCTGCATGCAAGGGGATGGGTGTAGCTGAGTGGTGCCGCAAAATCTTATGCAGCATTGGTGTCTAAGGTTAGCTCTTATGCAATCAACTATGCAGCCTATCTGTTACCATAGTGTTCGAGTCAGTCCTTTGCTCTTCATGAACTACTTAGTCTATGTATGATCCAAAATTCTTTGCGCAAGCTCCATGCCAAATATAACGGCTTGTAAGCAAGATTCAGTACCTCTATCCTCTTCTACTGATCAGATCCAGCAAGAGTTTAATTTACCACATGGGTGTGGAATATCTGTAGACATACAGCGATCTCATAGAACAGTCTCAATTCCGGAGTGAATTGATCTGACCAAGATAGAAATCCTTGGTAGAAATTGCGGCTAGGTTCTAGAGAATAAATATAGCTTTGACCAGCTGTCAAAATTGCTTGCTGTGCATTCAGCAGGTGTCACAACGTTAAATCCAAGCAGGCCTGCTGTCCAAATGCATTGAAAATTCAGCATTCCTTGTCAAAGAGGACCGAGATCAGTGCATGACCAGACGGACGCCCCTGCAGCCGGGGAAGGTCTCCGAGTGCCTGTGGTAAAGCTCTTCCACAGCTGCGTAATATTGGGCATGCATCCTGTTGACCTCTGCCTCATCAACCTGCAGCAGACATTCCCCTGAGGATCTACACCATGGCCTGGGTGTTGAGAAGACTCCAGGGGGCTGCAGGAGGGGGCTTGGGGCCAGGTGCCGGCTCACCTTGCCATCCACGGGAGCTGCATGGGACTGTATGGGCTGGCCCACCACGAATCTGAGGCCTGTCCTGCGTGGGAAGGGGGTGACGCCCCAGCGCCCCACCACCAGGTACGGGATGGGGAAGCCCAGGTTCTTGTACGTCCACTGCTGCATGGCCGGCCAGTCGCAGGCGTTGTGCAGGCAGCCTATCTCCCCCAGGCAGAGCACGGGGACCAGGGCCGCGCCCTGCTGCATGGCCAGCCGCACGAAGCCTGCAGCCAATGTGTCTTAGGGCTGCTGCCTGGCGTCAAACCGGGCACAGACAGCAGGCTGCACGGTGATTGTGGAGAGGATCATGTGCATCACACGATTTCTTGTTCGACGGCAGAGCACCGTCGAGCGTGCACCTCTCTTGCCATGTGGAGGAACGTGGGGGAACGGCAGCCCACCCTTGTGGCGCGTGTAGATGACAAACTCCTTCCTCTTGAAGAACCTCCAGGTGTGGACGAGCTCCGCCTGGCCCCCGGGCACCATGATGACCGAGCCCCGCTCCCCCAGCGCCTTCACGAAGGTGGGGCGGGAGACCTGAACAGTCATTGGCATCAGGTCCGGATGACATGTGTCTTGCCATCAATCAATCATTGCAGACCGTCCACGCGGTGGTGCTCAGCAGACAGGCGGACGACCCTCAAGGCTGGTGTACTGCTTAATGAGGCACTCCTGTCATAAGAGAAAGGAGAGACCTGGCGAACTCCACACCAGGAGCACAGGTCCCGCACGACCGGGGTCCAGAAGCAGACGGAGGCTATGAGCGGCGTGGGGTGGATGTCGGGGAACAAGTCCTGAAACTCCTCCAGGAGAGGCAGGTAGGGGGCACCTGCACCACAAGCAGCTGAGCATGCTTCTCATAATTTCGGCATGACCAGATTTCCTGTGTCTCCTGCGACTGTGCCTTGGGTCTCACGTGCAACCCCAGACCCAGGCCAGATCCTGGGGGGAGTGCTCGCACCTATGGGGAACAGGCCGTGCGGGTGGTAGCCGAAGACGTAGCGCTGCTGGGGCGAGAGGGTGGCCCGGCCGTCGTACACCACCTCCAGGTGGCCGAACCAGGCCCTGAGTGCGGTGCCCAGGTGCGTGCGCAGCCACTCCCTCAGCCACGGCCACTCCCGCGAGCCTGCTCGGGGCGCCTTGTTCGCGGTCTGTTCTTAGATAGCTTTGTGCAACGAGAGGGTGAAGGCCGGTGACCGCATCTTCCCCATAGCACCCTCCAGCGAAATAAATGGGCTGCAACCCAGGCACACATTGCCAGCAGTACTGCCGATTGTCATTGCAGTTCAGAAAAGTCCATGCAAACCCCCTGACGTGAGCGACGCAGCTGCCGGAGGCACCTGTGTGCTGCGGGGTGCCCTGCAGGGTGATGATGTAGTAGATGATCAGGACTGGGACCCAGAGGCCCGCCGCGTAGCTCAGGGGCAGCAGCAGGAAGGTGGACACCACCACGAAGGAGAAGATGTGCACGGGCGTGTACAGCGCCAGGATGGGCAACCATAGCTGCGGCTTGGGCGCCCAGCGCAGGCGGGCGATGCGCCCGGAGGCGGCCAGCACCCGCTCCCTGGCCTCGCCGGGGCTGGCCGGCACCTTGTACGTCCATATCGACAGGCTCAGCACCTGCGCAGGTACACATGTCGGCAGGAAGCGCCTTGCGCTTCTCAGGGAAATTCCAACAGCATGCCTCTTGGGATCAGGTGTGGACTGCGGGTATTCTTCGATGTTCGATGCATCCTTGGACGGCGGGGCTCTGGCTGTGAAAGTCACACGGTATGTTGCCAGCTTGCCCTCAGATATTGTAGGCTTTCTTCCATATCACCAAGTAGCCGTGTGGCAGAAAAGAGGTTGGGCAGGAACGGCTGGCTGAATATCCCCGTCAGCTTTGAGAAGCCAAAAACAACTCCTCACGCTGCCCACGAAAGTCTTCACTGCCGAGCCCGGCAGGGCTCACCAGGTACGCGCCGCACATGGCGCAGCAGGTGCCCAGGGCCGAGCAGCGCACGCAAAAGGCCACGCCCACCACCATCTCCCACACAATCCACATCAGGCTGGTCAGGGCGCCGCTGAAGAGGGCCCACCCCAGAGCCTGTGTCGCCACGAACGCAGCCCCACCCCTGCGCACAGGTCTGTAATTTTGGAATTGCCCGCATAAGGGGACCAGCATCTTCGCAGCCAGGCCATGAAAAGAAGCAGAGATGCTGAAGTGCGACTCGAAACAGTCGGAAAAGCACGGGAGCGCACTTGAAGGGCTGGAAGAAGCGCCAGGCAGAAGGGGATTCAACTCCCCTGGCGTGCCACAGTTTGCCGCCTACGCCGTGAGCGGTGAACGCGCCCACCAGCAGGCACGCCCCGGCGAGCACGATGTACAGCCGCCTGCATATCGACAATGCTTGGAACAGAGATGTGTGCACAACCTCGATGCCGAATGGGGCCAGGGACTGCAGACAAGGGTGATCCATGTGTGTGTAGGGAAGTGGGTTGGAGCGCACTTGGTGGCCTCCCTCTGCAGGAACTCTGTGGCCCAGACGAGGGCTGCCGCCATCACCACCCACACAGCTCCCACTCCCACGACAGCCGTGGCAGCAAGCGGCTTGGAGGGGATCTGCACCGCTCTCGCGCCCTCAGCGCTTTCCATTCATCCATGCTTGCTTCCACGCTTGCCAGGAGCAACCTGCCCCTCAAAGACGGGCACACAGGGCATTCGGCACAGGAACCACAGCGGGAGGGCTCACCGCTCGCCGGTTGTAGGTGGGCGACCCCGGGCGGGGGGGTTGAACCGGGTCGAAGACCAGCAGGGACTGGATCATGAACAGCTCCGCGAACATGCTGCCCACGGCTGCTGCGCTGGAGAGGATCTCCGTGTGGGACTCCGGCATGCCAGCGCTCTTCCGGTACAGCAGGACGGGGGCGGCCACCAGGATGGACGCAGCCCAAAACACCTGGAGAGCATCGGCGGTGTGGGACTCTGGGCCCTGTTGCCACAGCCGGGTGATGCCGATGAGCAGGGAAGGTGAGGGGCTGACCCAGGCGATGATCTGGAAGATGGTGTGGTTCTTCCCGCCCTTGAAGGGGTACAGCAGCAGGTGGCGGGCTTTCGACGCCTTCGGGCAGTGGGCCACCAGCCCCAGAGCGTGGGTGATGGGCAGGCTGGGGATCATGATGTAGACGGCGGAGAAAGTGAAGGACGTCAGGTGGTCGCCAAACCCCATGCTGCCAGTGCCTTCTGGGACTGGCACTCCGCACCGATGCCGCTGGCTGATGCTCGAAGCCCCGCTCGGATTATGGAGTGAGCGATTTTGAAGGCGATGGACAATATGAATTTGGTATCATCAGGCACTTAGCCTTACGTCCTTACGCACCAAGCCTGGATGTGATGCTCGTCCATCTGAGGTCGCCTGTTCACGAAGGAATATGAGGGTTGATTTGATTGGGCAATGCGCGTGTCTACGTAAAATTCTTACCAAAGAATTTGATCAAGAGAGTGGAATTCTCAGGAAAGCTACCTGTAAGCGGGTTCCGTGGCTGATTCGCCATCTGCACGGGAAGGTGGAGATAACTGAGCGGTGCATCCTACAGCGAGCTGCCTTAACACGATATTCCTCCAAAACATGGCTAGAGATCCTTAATTGGTCAGTCTTGAGTGCAAACATGCAGCACAGGCCGCTCAAACTACTCAACAGACTTCACTCTCGATTATTCTCGGAGAGTAATCTTTGTTGCCGATTGAGTGGTTCAGCACTTGATCCTCCAAAATCCCGATCCAGGTGAGTGTCGATGTGATCACGAAAGGAACACATCACCATCTAAATTTTAAAAAGCTTTTCTTTGGAAGAATCACGTTTGGGGGGAAGGGAGGGGGGACGTTGGGGGATGCCAAGTCAGCTGGAAAGACTCAGCTTGAGCAGCTGTAAACTCACACTCCCTGAGAGCGCAGGAGGTCAGGTCACTACCACTGCTTGCACACAAGCAGATCGATGCAGGAGCCCCTGCCGTCCGCTTGGCCCCCGCTCTCCAGCAATGATCCTGATGTGAGTGCCTCCTTCCTGTTCACCAGCCCATGTGCTGCTAGAATCTGCCCCATTCCGTTGCTGGTGTCAGCAAGCCGTCACGAATATCAGATGGAACACGGGGGCAACCTTCAAATCCTTGGGATTCATTTTCTATCTCACCGACAATTGCTGCTAGGGTAAAGCAAGCAAACTCATGCAGAATGCTGTATGCATGTGCCTTGCGTGGCCATGTCTGTTTGAACCCATAGCATTCCTGCCTGATGCCTGCAGGAGCAGCAGATGCTGATGCCATCCCCCCCTCCATCATTGGAAGACACAGAGCCTGCATGGTGCAACAATGCTGGGGCATCTCCACTGGATATCAGAAGACGCATATTTTGCAATCGCTCCCTCAACATGGCATCTATCCAGGTACAATCCTCTGACATGCGTTCTCTGGTGAAATCATGCATCCATGTTGCAAGTCATCTATTGCATGGCATGTCAATCAAGACACAATGCTGGCCACATCAAAGCCGTTTGTCCAGATTCCTTGGCCAGGTGCAGCAATCAGCTGAATGCTGTCTGCTGCAATGTGCAGGCAGTAGGATTCGATCTGGATTATACGCTCGCCCAGTACAGGTGATGCGGTGATGAAAAGCTTTGCATCCACTGAAGCCATGGCAAAAAACGATGCTGATCCACACTAATATCATTGTATTGTTATTTACAAAGCTTCGTTCTTTAATAAGATGTGGCTGGCCAGTGGCCGGTGCATATAGCAGACATGGGGATGTGGGCCGGAACATTGAGGATGTATTGTTGACAGGCCGGAGACATTTGAACTGCTGGCTTACACTCTGACGGTCAAGAAACTTGTGGAGGTCTTCGACTACCCAAAGGTGACACCCCATT
Organism: Chloroidium sp. JM; assembly: GCA_004335615.1. Taxonomy (NCBI): domain Eukaryota; kingdom Viridiplantae; phylum Chlorophyta; class Trebouxiophyceae; order Watanabeales; family Watanabeaceae; genus Chloroidium; species Chloroidium sp. JM. The sequence continues at coordinate 181,322 of QAXI01000429.1, forward strand.
CATCACCCACAGAATCCCTGTGAAACAAAGGCTGGCAGCTGCTTGTATGAAGGTGACTGCCTTGCGCACGCTGATTGGAACAGCATATCTGCACGATATTTTTTCTCAATATATCCTTCCTCATTTGCAGTGGTGCAGAGTGGTACTGTAGACCACAATGAGGTTCAGCTATTCAGAGAATGTCTCCTGTGCCAAGGAATACCTGCAAGAACTATGTCACCTTGCAGTCCGTCCATGGCAAACCTGTGTGCATCACGCATCAAAAGGTGAAAAGAAACAATCATCCACGTACGGGGGGCACATGCTGAATCAGTGCTGCTTCTGTAGGCCATTGAAGGCTTCACGTTTGACTGGCGCTACATGGTCAGGGGGCTGACGATAGATAAGAGGAGAGGCAACGTGCTGAAAATTGACCGCCATAAGTATGTGAAAATGGCCTACCATGGGTTTTCGCTCCTCTCCAGACAGGAACGTCTGCAGAATTACAATGCAGCAGAGGTGACTCCCCCCTTCCCTCCTCCCTGGTCCAAATAAGTCGATGTTCCAAGAATCTGCTTGGCACATTTGCCAATATTCGAGAAAAGAGCCAAGCCAATGGATTCCTCAGAGCTCTGTGTTGAAAGTCGGAAAGAACTGAGCTCTCAGAACGTCTTCATAACAAACCACTTGCACACGTGGCAGCATCAGACTCAGACCGCAACACTGCAGAGCCCTGATCTTACACCCCCCAAAGCAGAGAACGATTATTACATTGATAGTCCAAGGTTCTGCTTTGTGCTCGGTGATCAGTGACTGACGAGGTTGCTCGCAGGTTAAACATGACTATGATGAACCTGATTTTGCCACCATCGATACACTCTTCAGCCTGGCGGAGGCACACCTCTTCATGCAGCTTGTGGAGCTGCATGACAGCCAACCTGGCACCCTTGACAAGAGCTATTTCGACATGTACAGGTACTCAGAGTGTCCCTACCTGATGTTGCATGATCATGTGTAAAAACAAAAAACACTCCTGGGCTGGCAGCGATCAAATTTCTACCTTCTGCTGCAGACCATTACTTCCTGGTCATGGAAAAGGCAATAATGAGGATTTATCCTTCATACATTTAATGCAAAATTGTGTGCTCCATTTTTCACAACATAGTTCAGCCTGTGAAGTAGAGTTTGGCATCTGGTCTGCACTTCCTTCATCAGATGCAAGCTTCATTACATTGCAATCTTTGTGATATCAAAATTTCACTGTAGACTAGGAGCCATCCTGGATACACAGATCCCACTTTCTGGTGAGCTGCAGGGAGGTGCGCACAGCTGTGGACCTGTGCCACAGGGACGGCAGTCTGAAGAAGGAGGTGGCAGCCGACCCGGCCAAATACATTCATGCGGTAATGACTTTGCATCACTATTTGCCTTGTAGGCCCTTCCCTCCCCATCATTTTTGGGTGTTTCAAGGAACACTTGCTTGCGACAAAATGTGCAAGCAAACGATCAAAAGCATGTCTTGAAGAATTGGGCACTAAAGAAGAACAGGCATAGAGACAAACAATGGTCATCTCAAATTTCTGGAGGTGGATTTGCAAATGGGTTCAAATGCTCTGCATTTTTTGAACCACTGGATTTGAGGAATTTCCAGACAGCCCCAGCGGGCGTGATGAAGACAGCCAGCATGGGTATCTTTTTGCCATCATTTCCATTCAGGCTAGACTGCCGCATTTCTCTTCAAATGCTGGAATTCTGTGCTAACAGCTCTCTACTTGAATACTTGGCTCAATCAGATTGCTCTTTGCAGTTTGGACTCATTTTGATGTTCAAGCTTTCAATTACGGTCTTGATCAAGCTTCCACTGCTGCTTGTGTATGCTTGCTGGCCTAATTGGGCAGAATCTGTCTGACATCACATCTGACGCTCAAAGAGGGTCAACCAATTGCCCATCGCAACGTTCTGAGCAGGACCCCCGGCTGGCGGCATACCTGGAAACCCTGCGAGAGAGCGGCAGGAAGCTGTTCCTGGCCACCAACAGCCTGTGGGACTACGCGCACATCCTCATGAACTTCCTGCTGGGCAACAAGGTTGGCAGCCTGCGGGACGAGGAGTGGCTGGAGTACTTCGACGTCGTCATCTGCGGTCAGCTGCTCCACCTGCCCAGTCATGCTTGGGCACCACCGTGCGGATGAAGGCCCAGGAGGGCGTTTATCATTACTCTGCAGAGCTGCCGGGGGGTTTGTTGAAGCTGCATGTTGCACCAATAGGGTGGACAGTCTCAGCTGGCTGGAAGCACCCTCCTTGTTGGATTGCGAGTCATCAAGCTGCCAAAGCTTGGCATTTCAGACACCACTCGCAGTATTAAAGTATGGGCGGATTTCGCCAGTTATGAGTCTTTCGACCTTCAAGACGTAGCAGACTGACATCATAACGAGATGCAGGGCAGCTCTTTGCTTGGTTGAATCAGATATGCGCCCAACTAGCGAGGATAGAGTTGCCGCTTGCATTGAGATGCAAAAGCTGTCACCTTCTTAGGACACTGATGTTGACAGGACAGTTCACCCGGATTTCCTGTCTTTCCAATTTGTCAGAGAAAATAAGCTGCGCATGCATTCCCTTGTGCTTAACCCATGAGCTTGTCGGTGGCTGCAGGCTGTGGCAAGCCTGCATACTTCACGCAGAAGAAGCCCCTGTTTGAGGTGCAGACCTCCACAGGTACATTCACCAAGTACTTTTGGAAATAATGTGGCTTTTGTGGACCAGATAGTCGAATATGCTGAGAAGGAAAATCATGACTTTGCAAAGGAATTGTGAACCAAAATCTGAGACTTGTGTTGGGGTAAATTGAAGCCTCAGACAATCTGTGATGTAATTGGCATACCTTGCTATTCTGTCCCATTCTGCTTTTGTTGTCATGAATGACTCTGTGCACAGCTGGCAATCATCTGCGGCTAGTAGATCTCTTTCTGAACCATACGGCTTAAGCTTTTCCAAAGGAGCTACATACAATTGTGTGTGCAGCCACAATGCCAACCACATTCTCTGTGCTCAACATCTGGCCGTACTTGAGCTTTATCTTACTCTTCTTTGACTCCACAGGATTGCTGCATAACACCAACAATGGAAGTGCCATCACACCAATAGGAGAAGCTGATCTCCCCAATCCAGGTCTGCCGTCTCAAAGCCTTTAAACGAATCTTGCATATTTGACACAATGAGAAATATATGCAAGCCATGCAGACTTGCCAAGGCACAGAGAAGGCAGATCTCGCCAGTAAAGCAATACATCGCAATTATGTACCCAGAGCCATACACTCGAGGGTCTCCGGAGATGGGGCATTTCACCCAGATGAAACATGGGCGAGCAATTTCTTGAACTGTTGTGGCTGTACAACACTTGAGAAATTCGCAACACACGTGCAGCACATTTGCTCAAATCCATGACCTCCTGATGACGATACTGAGGAGCGTTTCTGTGGGTTTCCCCAGGGTACGACAGCAGTGCGCCGGCAGGGCTCAATGCCGCGGACAAGGGCGTGAAAGCCAGGGTGTTTCAGGGTGGGAACCACTGGGACCTGCACAAGATGCTGGAGGTCAAATCGGGTTCTGAGGTGAGTCGGGTACAGGGCAGCAAGTATATGATTGTACATACACTGGCACGTTTGCCTGATGCAATCTGCAAGACTGGCGCATTTCTGAGAATGAAGGATTGCTCTCGATATTTGACCCCAAATCCCAGGCCAAACATGTGGATTCATCCGAGCGGGGCACTTGCTTCTGTCACTTGACTTTGTTCTCCAGCAAGGCAGTCAATTGGTAAAGCATATGGTACAGGACAGGCGAATGCACTGGCATTCTTGCAATTGCATGTTCTTGCCAAGGAATATCTCTGTGCATATGTCTAAGCAAAGCATTGGAACCATGTTTGCAGCAGTAGTGTCCCAAAGCTCTGCAAGCATCGTCACTGTGATCAGCAAGGGTGGCTGTGGCAGGTGCTCTACATATCAGACCACATCTACGCCGACCTGAACATGAGCAAGAAGTGGGTGGGTTGGAGGACCATGCTGGTGGTGCCTGAGCTGCAAACGGAGCTGGTGCTGCAGGAAAAGTATGCCAGCGTGCAGGTCTGCTTTTGAACCATTGAACTGGGCGCATCAACATTCCAAGCGGCGAGCACCAAAGGGCGAAATCACCCCCAAGCGAGTGTACTTGTATGTATCTCCAAATGCTAAAGAAAGAGGTATGCTGAAGATCTGTTGTGTCTTTATGCTGCAAGGTCAAGGTTGGCTAGCTTCCATTTCGGAAGGACCCAATGCTGTCTTGTGGTTTCGATTTCCTCTCCTCAGATTAAGCTCACAGCCAGGCTGGCAAACGAGAGTGAGAGACACTTCGTGCTTGGCAGCACGAGCTGAGAGCACTGAGGCAGAGAAGGGAGGCCCTTGAGGACCAAGCAGAGAGGAGCAGCAGAACACCCGGCTCCACCTCGTCACAAGATGAGAGTCATCCGGCAGAGATCTCTCTGGAGCAGCAGAAAAGAGAGGCAAGCAAATGCTGCCACTCCAGCACAAAATCCTCATGTGCGATCCAGTGGGTCAGTAAAAATATCTTGGTGCTGAGGCATCTGGCAATGACTGTCCAAGGTGTTGTCCCTTGGTGACATAGTCACATAAACTTGATGTTGCCTCTCTTCTCTCTCGTGAGCTTACTGAGCACATGGTGCGTGCTTCATCAGATCATTACGGTAGTGCAAGCAGATATCGTACCGTGGCATTGCCAGGATTATCATTCTCATTAGTGCAGCTGACATTGCTGTCCCACTATATAGCACATCTCTCATTTCCTACAAAACTGCGCTTGTGGAAATTATGTTTCATATGTTCAGAGCGTTTCTCCAGTTCTATGAGAAGCTGTGCTGTACAACAGGCTTGCACAATCTCGGCTCACACAGCCGGTCTGACATTTGAGACCATTATCTTCTTCCACTCGATTCATGATGAAAATTTTGACATTTTCATGCCCAAATTTGCCAAGCACATGCCATCAAGCGACCTTTTGATGTGTCGATCATCAACAGCTTGCTTTCAATCCCATTCAGGGAGGCATATACCATGTCTTTTTCTCGGTGTTGGGCACGAGTTTTGATCCTTTTATACGAAAGTTGGTTCACTTGATTTCGACAACTTAGAAAGAGTGACCCGATTCGTAGCCTTGAGAGTCTTCTGGCCAGCGAGATGATTGGGAGAAGTGGGGCTGTCATACGCCTATCCTGGTCGCACATTTGCTGCCACCTTCACGCCTCTTTCCACCTGCCTCTTGACAATTTGCTGCAATGTGTTGTTTTCTTCTCAGGTGAAGAAGAGCCACAGCATTTGCTGCAATGTGTTGATTTCTTTGCAGGTGAAGGAGATTCACAGCAATCTTCTGCGTGAGCATCACCAGAGGTTCCACAAAATTTGGGGTCAGCTCATGAAGACTGGCTACCAGAACAGCAGATTTGCTCACCAAGTCGAACGCTTCGCCTGTCTCTACACAAGCCATGTCTCCAACCTGTCTTTCTACTCTCCCAACAGATCTTACAGGTGAGCAGCCCAGGATGATTGATGAATTTTGATTGAGATATAATGACATCAAAGAGCACATTGGAACCTGACTCTGGCCTGGCGACTATTTGTTTTCTTAGATCTTTGTTCTTATCATTGGCTATCAACATGAATGATATCTTCTTGCATAGCAGCTGGTTTGCCGAAGGGAAGGTGGATCATTCTGGGGGAAAAGAATGACTTCTCTGTCAGGGGCAGTCAGGAGCTGGACGCAAAGCACCTCTGCGAGTGCGAGACATTGTAGTATCCTATTCCAGACCAGCTTAATTGCCATTTCTGTACAGGGGCAGGATGGACTGCATGGCTCACGAAGAGACGATCATCTTTGGGCCTCATTGAAAAATATGCTCGTAGCATTTCTTTCCGAGATGTGCACAAGGGAGCAGACAAACCCACAGAGCAGATTGCAAGAGTGATGTGGCAAACGTGCCTAATGATGGCATGCCAATTGCATGACCAGACAAGACATCTTGGGCGCTCGACTTTGCATTTGGAAATGCTGCTTGTCATTTCCATTTCTGCTGTGCCTTTGATGTAGAAAAATCTTCCAGGGCATTGTGGCAAAGTCAAATGCTGAGAGCCCTATTGCTTTCCCTCTGCTAGGATGGACACTGTTTCGACATTTTCAAAATGAAACTCTTAGTCACTTTCCTTAACCGCCACTGCGAACATACCTGTTTGCCAGACTTCAATTCAAGTGTGGTGTATTGGTGAACAGAATCACCAAATCAATGAAATGAAGCAATGTTCCTGCAAGGTCGAGTTGACAGGGTTCTGCTTATTCTTTCCTGATTATGAATGATAAAATGGTTGCTGTTTCCCTGAGGAAACTCCTCCTTTCAGTTCTAGAGAGAGTCTGAGCTGCATTGGCTCTGGCAATTGTGACCTTGAATGTCAACACTAAATTGGTGCAAGCAAGTGCACAGGCCTGACTGCTGTAATCTGAGGACCGAAGAGGAGTCTAACAGGGCTGCCCCTCTCCCCTCCTGCCCGTCCGGGCTGGCGAGGGCAGACCCCTCCATCCCTACCCCGCAGAAGGCGAAGCCAAACCTCCTGCAGGGGATCTGCATACCGCCGAGGTATTATCCATCGGCGTTGCAAGCAATTGTCAAGACGAACAAGTAAGTATGGGCATTTGAGAGGCCGCTCTCCCAATATTTGCTCCTGGATCAAGGAGAGTATGATGCTGGGTGGTGAAGTGGCGAGAAAGAAGCATGGAGGGGCTAAGCTGGAAGACTACGAGGTATGAACAGAAATCTTTCTGGTGATCAATCGTGTAATCAGTTTTTTGACATGCAAGGCGCCCATTTGCAACCTTGCAATGATTCAATACAGTTGCAAATGGTCGAGCAAGCCCTCAGTATTGAGACTAAACGTATTGTTGTCTCGAATGGCTCCTTTTTTGCTCAGAGGGAGGAATACTTGGAGAGCCTGGAAGCCGTCAGCAAGAAGCTGCAGGAGCAATACCCCAGTGCCAAGTTTGACAGGAAGTCTGTGGGCAACCTGGTGGCCCTTATCAAGCAATTTGTGGAGGATGCGCTCGGCACCAAGGTTGCCCCTTGATGCCTGGGTTTTGAAATTGGGAGAAGCATTTTCCCAATCAACGCAATCCTGAGATCTGCAATTCTGTGAATACTGACGCAAGGTGACACCCATCTGTATAGGACACATTGTTTGCCCAAATTTAGAATGCATTGTTCATGTAACCACCTTCTGCTGTACGAGCGAGTGTGTGAATGCAGGCGCTGCCACCCCGCCCCAGCCCCAAGATCCCCATGCAGCTTTTCAGGGACGCCTCGCCGGATGGCGCCCTGCGCGTCATCCTGAGCAAGTTCCATGAGGGCATGACGGCCAGGGGACTCAAGCGGGTCGACTTCACCAACCCCTACCACAGGAAGCAGGTGACGTTTCATCTTTGTGCCCGATGCTCATGGCAATCCCTCCTCAAGGGAGCGTTCCTCTAACCTGATCCCCTCCCAGGGGCGCCCACAAAGCTGCTCTTGTGTCTGCAGCTGCTGGAGATCTTCGCGCAGGCTGTGAACGAGCTCGTCAAGCGCGGCTTCCTCAAGTGGCCCAAGGTGTACGTGGACCCCACCTGCGCCTCGGAGGTGCCGGTGCTGAAGAGCATGGTGCTGGACCTGAAGGGCGAGACGGCGGCCTCCGGCGGTGACCCCCCCCCCCCCCCCGGGGTGTTGGGGGCTTGTGGGTGGCAAAGCTCTGCGTCTCTTGCAACGTGTCGTGACCTTGGTGAGTGGTGCAGATGCGGAGGGCGTGACGCACCACGTGCTGCCCTTCGGGCCCAAGGGGGACCCTGACGACGGCGTGCAGTACATGCGCAACCTGGGCAAGAGGCGCGCCCGCCCCGTCTCTTGTGTTACGCCGCTTTGCTTCAAAATCAAGGGATCTCAAACTCCACGCCGAGCACTGCAGGTCCTGAGTTCTGTGCTGTGTGGAGTGCAGGGGAGACAAGGTGGCCATGCACTGGTGGTACTACCCCGACAGCTACGACGAGCTGGTGGTGCCGGACGAGGCCCCAGAGGTGGTGGAGCCCGACAAGCAGCCCGAAGGTGGGCACCCCCTCCCCTCCCTAACCCGGATGCATGCATGATGCAGGTCCGGCTTGGGTGACAGGAGTGTGCTGGCTGCAGGCCCCTGGAAGGTGTACTCCAGGTGGGTCAAGGACTCGGTCAAGTTCAACGAGTGGATGAACCCCATCGACTACGAGATCGACGACGTGCCGCCGGACAAGCCCTCAGGTAAGCGGCGAAACCTGCATCGCGTCTCCGAGATCCCGGAATCCACCTGACCCGTTACTAGAGAATGATGCAATTTGGCTGGTGAGATCAAAGTCATGCCTTGCTCGTTCCCCAAAGCATACAAAGGATACAGTGAGCTTTTTGGTCGGCTTTGGCACGTAATTCTTCGAAAAGTCTGCTGCCAGGAATGCACTTTCCATGCAGGTACGGATGCGGCAGCACCTGGGGCTCCCAAGCTGGAGCCTGGTGTTGCTGCGACAACTGGGGGTGCGCCAGCGGTGGCAGCAGGCATCTCAGCGGCAACGCTTGCCGCTCCTATGGCTGCTCCGCCAGTTCTGGGTAAGCTCTGCGGGCCTGGGCTTGAGCCCTCCAATGCGCACGTCTGAGCATGGATCTCCTGGCCTGCAAATTGACATTGCATCCTTGTCAGAGGTGGGCCGAGGAAAGGGTTGACAATCCCCACAAAGAAGCCTGCTCAGATGAGCCAAAATCACAAGGGAAGTGGAAGGGACGACCCTTGGCCCAGCCTCACGTATCTTGCTGTGCAGCCCCGGTGGTGGTGCCAGAGGTGGCTCCCGCTGACTCCGTGGAGCTGCAGCCTGGCTTCTTGAAGCAGCGAGTGTTGCAGCCGGACGGCCGCTTCTCCAGGGCTTCTGGCACCTGCATCAACCTGCCGAGGGAGGTGCAGGAGGCCCCGCCCGGCTCCACCCCTCTCGAAGGTCGAACCTCACCCAACAGGCGGCCCAAATTTCCCTCCATGCCTGCTTGTAGAGACCTAGAGCTCCTTTGTGGCTTGAAACGGCGTCTTGTGGGGTGGCCTAACCTTCTTGGTGCATGGCAGGGGCCAGCGCAGCTGACTCACCCAGCACGGCTGCAAGGTGCTCCTCCTGGTTCGACACAGATGCTGTGCACGAAATCGAGAGGCAGGCCTGCCCGGGAATCTTTGCCAGGTATTCGGAGGCCTCGAGCCAGGAGGAGGCGAAGCAGGTGAGTATCCGAGGGCAGGCATCCAGGCCACAGGGAGGACTTGTTGGTTGTTAGACAAGAGAAAAAATGCGTTCATGTTGTGCCCAGTGGTGTCTGACCAGTGAGGGTCCCTGACGTGTTTGCAGTGAGCAGGGTGATGCCGAGCCACTACCGTGGTGTGCAGGCCTACAGGGAGGCGCGCAACCTGCTGGTCCGTCTCTACAGGGAGGACCCGGGCAGGCGGCTGACCTTCCCGGATGCCTTCCGGCGGGCTGAGGTGGACGCGGACCTGCTGCTGGAGGTGTGGGGCTTCCTGGACGCCTGGGGGGTCATCAACCACCTGGCACCCGCCAAGGACCCTCCCCGCGCGAGCGGCGGGGCTGCATCAGGTGGGGCTGTCCTGTGCTGCACATTGCCTCTGATGCCATGGTAGCTCGTGGGTGTGGTAGTCTCATCAAATTCGAAGGTTCCGTGGCTGACTTCACATGTGATGTATCGATGCCCCTCTACCAGGTGCAGCACGACATACATCAGTTGCATTCCTCGGTCATCAGCCTAGAGCGAAGAGCCTGAGCCTGCTGCTTGACCCATAACTGATCACGTCACGTCACAAAGGGACCTGTGGTGCAGACCTGGCGTCGAAGTACGCAGCGGCCCTGGAGGACGTTCGAGCGCTGGTGGGGGCTCCTGCCCGAAGCGTGCAGGAGGGAGTGGCGGCAGCTGCCGGGACGGTCAAGGCCAGGCACGACTGCCCAGCGGCCAAGAAGCGCAAGCTGCAGCACCAATCTGCCGTCCCTGTCCCTGAGGCGAGCTGCACCTCGCTCCCATGTCTCCTGGGGAAGCATTCCTCCTTCAGCAGAGATATGTCGTGCTTGTGGGCCTGTCTATGGTCGGCTTCGATTGTTCTATGACACAGATACGCGTGTGACCAGCCTGATATGGCTGGAGGGTGTGATATGTCCTCCTGCAATATGGAGGCTCTCAAATCCTGCTTGAAGGAATTGCGCCAGGGCGTCTTGCACTTCGGAAGGCATTCACCTTCTCACGCATGCAGGCCCGCTTTTTTTGTGATGCCAAGCCATGGGTTGAGTGCACGGGCCTGCGGTATCACTGCAAGAAGCACCCGGAGGTGGACTTGTGCCCTGAAGCCTACGCAGAGGGCCGCTTCCCGGCCGGATGCACTGCCGAGGACTTTATTCGTGTCGACCAGAACGACACCCAGGTCTGCTAACCCTCCTATTGGGCTGCTCTACTCTGCCACCTCCTAGGTGCAGCATTCTGCATGTTTGGGTCTGGCGAGGGATAGCCGCATATGAGCTACACTGCAGGATGACATTGAGTGCTTTCCATGAACAAATGCTCCAGCCATGCTGCAGGCGGCCGAGGAGGCGGTGTGGAGTGACATGGACACCCTGCTGCTGCTGGAGGGCTTGGAGCTGTTTGGCGACAATTGGGCCGACATCTCTGACCATGTGGGCAACAAGTCCCAGGCAGGCCACCTGCCCATTCCCCACACTTGATAGATCTGGTGGCCGCAAGCAGGTGCGTGTGCAGTGCTGCAGGTGTTGGTTGCCATGTCTGTTCAAGTCGTATCCTGCTTGCTCCTTGGCACGATACTTTGGTCTGCAGCACCTCTCCAGATGCCGAAACGACGTCAGCCAGAAGACATCAATGTCTTGATAAGTGTCCTTTGTCTGAGCATGTGCGGAAGAAGAGAATCATACCCCTCAGCTGCAACTGAAGGGCTCTTGAGATTCTCGCCACCCTGCACTGCGCAGGTGCAGTGCATCACCCGCTTCCTGCGGCTGCCCATAGAGGACGACTTCCTGGAACAGCTGGAGCACAGCAGCGGGGGTGGGGACCCAGCCCCAGCAGGACAGGCAGTACCATCCAGAAAACGCCCCTTTGCCAATGAGCCCAATCCCGTCATGTCACAGGTCCACAGCTTCTCCCTGTGGAATGTTCAAAGGCCACAAGGGGTGACCCGACCACCAAAGGGTTACCAGGGACAGAAATATAACAGATACGATTGCTCTGGTGATGAGGAACATGAGCTTTATAGGTAGGGGTTGGATGGCAGGGTGCTGGAATATGCTAGCGCCAGTGCCCTGGCAAAATCACTGCTGACCGCAGCCCCGTTAGCAGACGCGCCCCTCAGCCGCCTCAACCTGGCAGCCAGTCCATCCAAGAGCGGCAAGCCGCAAAAGTTTGATCAACTTCCGCCCCCCCACCTGAAGCACTTCTGGTGGCCCAGGTGTCCTTCCTGGCAGCCGCCATCGAGCCGCGGGTCGCCGCCGACGCCGCGGAGGAGGCCCTGCAGGTGATCATGGACGGGGATCTGGCCCAGGGAGGCGCCCCGCATAGCACCGCCCAGCCCAGTAGGCCTCTCCCTGCAACCATAGTCCCCCGCACTCCTGGGCCTCCCCAGCATCTCCAACATGTCCTCCATGGCCTGTCTCTTGAGGGCAGCAGTGTGCGGAAGGGTGCAGCCAAAAGCATTCCTGCAGCCTATTGTCAAATCTCTTGGCACTCAGCCAGACAAGTGCCCCAATACGACTGCTTGTAATGCAGCGGGTGGTGGCGCGCCTTCGCCGGCGCTGGTGGGCAGGGCAGCAGACGCCGGGCTGGCGGCTGCGGCAGCCAAGGCCAGGCAGCTGGGGGAGGTGGAGGGGGAGGAGGAGCGCAAGCTGGTGGCTCAGGCGACGGGCATGCAGCACGACCTGGTGGAGCAGCGCATGAAGCAGTTCTCCCAAATGAAGCAGGCCGTGGACACGGAGCTCAGCTCGCGGCAGGTCAGGCGCTGCCGTGCTGGGCCCTTGGTCTCTGTGGAAGGCCATTGCTTCGTTTGCTCGTTTCAATGACGTGCTCTGTCATGAGAGGCTCTGTTGAGGTGCAGCAATAAATGAGGCCCATTGCTGCAGGCCCGGCATGCGGCACTCGTGGCTGAGAGGACCAGGCGCCAGAGCGTGCAGGCAAATCCCCAGGCTGCCTTTGCTGCACCACTGCCCTGGTCGCAGCAGGGCGGCTATGGGGTTTCAACGGCCCAGGGCCGCCTCATGTGAGGCCATGGGGAGTGCTTTGTTTGGGGCAGTGCTATGGCTGTGTAGGACTGACAATATTGAGAGCAGTGATTCATAAGAATGTATGGCCCCCCAAAGCCATCCCTTGTAATGTCTTGTGCTAAGCCTCATACCTCTCCGACCTCTTCAGCAGAAGACAGCCAGATCTCTGTTGACTCTGTTGACTCAACAGAACTGACCAGACAAGGGGGGCGCTCCCCCTACCTATCATCTCGATGGCAGGAAAGGTGTGGCCCTGCTCTGCATGTTTTGGCTGTCCTGCCGATCAAACCATGTAAGGCGGAGAGGGGGACTCTGCACGATGAGTTGTTGTGGCTGTTGTTGACTTTGCGAGTGTTCAACCGGAGTCAATCGGCTTCACTTCCCATAGGCCATGTCTTTCATCTTGAATTCTCCTCCCAGAAGTTTTGGATTGCAAAGGAGGCAGACATTCAGCGAGTACAGGTAATTTCCCCGACGACGTGCCAACTTTAACAACATCTTGCCGCCACGCCTGATTTTCACCCCGCAATGCATCATTTAATCGGCACAGAGTATGCCGCCCGTCCGCCCTGGCGCTCATGTCGTGCAAGGGACAAAGATATTTTTAATTCAGATTAACATCCCACTGTCACCGAGACACTCACATCTACTGGACATTGCGCTCTTCGACGTCATCGTGATACGTAGATAGGAATTGAGGCGCGCCTCAGCGCAAATTTGTGGTGTCAAGATCCAAACTAAAGGAACCCCCCTCACCTCCCCAGTGGTCCAGGTGGGCTCTGCACTCCCAATTCCGCGCTTGCAGGACATCACCTTGCCCTGAAAATCCTGCCCACACTGTGTGCAGGGCATCAGAGCGGTCACAAACCCACCTGTGTGGAACGAGCAGCTCAGGGGAGCTTGTGGACTATGAGACCCTGGCACTGCGCCTCAACCCCCCAGCGGTGGAGATCTGCAACGTCAGCGACCCGGAGCGCACCCTCATCACCATCGCCAGCGCAAACAGGGCAGGCACCCTGGTGGAGGTGGTCCAGGGACTTACCGAGTTGGGGCTGGACGTCCACCGGGCCAGGATCTCTTCCGACGGAGGTCAGCTCTGCCCTGGAGCTTGGGGGGGGGGGGGGGGGGAGGGGAGAGTTTCCTGGTCGTCAGGACACCCCAATGGAAGGGCTGATGGGGTGGGGAAGCATGTCTTTTGGGGACCAGATTGCGGCTGCGGCAAGAAATAGTGTCCATTGCCCTGGCCAGTACAGATTCCAATGATATGCTATACCCGTGAATCAGAGAAGAGCTTGGTTTGCAGGCTGGTTCGTGGACATGTTCGAGATCACGGAGGCCAATGGGGGCAAGGTGGTAGACCCCCAGAAGCTCAAATACATCGAGCAGATGCTGAACGTCCACACCCTGGAGGAGAACTATGCCGTCAGCTCAGGTGCCGCTTCTCCTCACGACCATGCTCGTCATACACGCCTCCTGATGCCCTGAATCAGAGGTCCAGAAATCGGCCTTTCGATTTGTAGCCTTGTGCGAGGCAGGACTACTCACTGGCTCTCAAATGCACAAAAGCTGTCAGGTAGCTTGCACAGACTCTCACCATATTTTGTACTCAGGCATGCTGGAGGAGTGCCACAGCATGGAGACGACGGTCTTCGAGCTGGCGGGGCAGGACAGGGCGGGCATGCTTGCAGACATCACCGACCTGCTCTCGGCCAACGATTGCACAGTCAGATCAGCGGCGGTGAGTGGATCTACCGCTGGAGGAAGAAACCTGCCCAGCTTCCCAGGATCATGGAGCCCGCCATGCATGATACCGACAACATGCAGCAGCAGCCAGCAGGGGAATGCCTCCTGACTTCCCCAGACATTCAATCTTGGCAACAAAGATGACCTTTGCGCCGATGGTGCAGGTGTGGACGTATGAGGGCAGGGTGGCGTTTGTGCTGAGCGTGACGGAGAGGAACCTGCCCGTGGCCCCGGAAAAGCTGCCGGGTTTCTACAAGATGCTGATGCACATCATGGACCCCAACAACGAGGGCATTGTGCGCACCTGGATGGTGGGCCCCACCCTCCGCATCCCGCAAACCGCCCTGCCTCACAACTGAAGAACAGGGTTGCCGTGCCGGCAAGTTTGCTCAACGCTTGCCCTGTATTTCGGTGGAGGGTGTCACAGGAACACCCTGAGCCAGTCATGGTGAGGCTGGGAGGTAAGGAAGGGCAATACTTCCCAGAGCACCGCTTGTTCTCCTGATACCCAAAGCCGGAGGTGAGCAGGCTAAGGGCGGCGGGTGGCTGCAGATAAAGGGGGAGGTGCACCACGACCGCCGCCTGCACCAGCTGATGCTGTGTGAGGCCAGCCGGGAGTGGGCGTCCAAGGCGGGCAAGAAGAAAGCGGCGGCCGCCCCCGCGCCCAGCCCCAGCATCAAGGTGGACGAGCGGGACTCGGTGGAGTGCCGCAGCTCCATCGACAGCCACGCTCGCGCGGTCGCCAGCTCTCCCACCGACTCAGTCAGCTCCCTGCACGACACCCTGCACCACGCCAACACCGACTTCAGGTGGGCATTCCTCCTTCGACGCTAGACGCCACAGGCTGGAGGCCCGTGTCTGGCGGCCGACCATGGGGGCTGGCAAATTTATATGTGGCAGCACTCAAAACTGCCTTGGGCAATGACTGGGTCTCCATGCGCTGGCAGCCAATCGATTTTTCTAGCCTGTCAGCACGATGGTGTGGGGTGCAGGTCGCCGAAGCACAGCACACCCACGGTGAGCATCAGCATGTGCACTGACCGCAAGTACTGGCTGGTCAACATCGAGTGCAAGGACCGCAACAAGCTGCTGTTCGACACGGTTTGCACGCTGGCGGACCTCAATTTTGACGTCTTCCACGCCACCATCGACTGCGTTAAGGGGCGGGCCGTCCAGGAGTACTACGTGCGCTCGCGCCAGGGCTTCACAGGTGCCCCCCTTTCTGGCCTGCCTCTGTGCGCTTGCAAAAAATTTATTGCATAGGCTGGAAGGCCTCTTGTGCATGGGGTTGCACATTGCAATACCTGTCGTGAGTAAGCACATCTGTAAGCTGGACAGTGCCCTGGGCGAAAAAGTCTCTGTCGAAATGATTCGGGCGATAGACGGCGGCTGCATCACTTACTGCCAACCAGGAGGGATCCCAAGTCCCGAAAGCTTGGATGCGGGTGCAGAGTGGCACGAGGAGCAGGCCATGAAGCTGAAGGGCATGCTGGAGGCATCCATCCAGCGCCGCTTCCCCAAGGGCCTCAAGGTGCGCGTGAGGGACCTGGAGAGGAGCAGCTGCCTGCGCGACCTTGCGCAGCGCCTGAGGGCCGCCAGCCTGTCCATCACGCGAGCCAAGGTACGCCGTCCTCTCCCACAGCCCCATAGCTACTCCACCCTGCAACAGCCCTCGCTCAAATTCCTCCCTTGTGAGCTTCTCTCACAGGGCAACCGCCCCACTCCGACCCATACTCCCCCCCTGATCTTGACCAGTGAGGCAGCGCCTGGCCTGCAACCCCTGGGAATTCCTACCTGCCAATTGGAGCAGGAACCGACCGCTGCCTGTGACCCGCAGGTCAAACCGTTCTCCAAGCTGTCCGACGGGTCCCACACGCTGTACGTGATGAGCTCCGACGGCACCTGCCCCAGCCGGCAGGTGGTGGAGGAGGCCTGCCAGACGCTGGGGGGCAAGCTGGTGGACAGCCTGCAGAACGGCCACGCCCTGCAGGACAGCTGCATGGAGGAGCACCGCTTCTCCTTCAGCGTCATGGAGCGGCAGTGGCGCTCCAACTGGGGCACCTCGGTCGCCTCTGGGTCCAACGACTCCCCGGCCTCCTCCCTGACCTCCCTCTGACCGCCCGCGCGTCCCGTGCCGCGGGTCGCTTGCAGGGGCATGGCGATCCTACGGATTGCCGCTCCGTGTTGTAAAGTTAGGGGTTACGAGGTGGGTCCACAGAGTCGACGCCCCTCCCCGAGGCCTGAAAGGCAGTTTTTATGGTGGGGTGACCAGGGGGGCTCACGAGAAGATGACGCCAGATGTCTGCTGGCAGCAATTATTTGTAAGATTTGTATATTTGACGGTACGATTTCGAGACTGTGTGAGAGTGCCTGGTTTGCACTTTGAGGGGTGCAATCGTTTCATAAGGGCAGAGACTGGGGGTTGGGGACAATGAGCACATCATTATTGTATTGCTGCTTGTATATACCTCAACAGTGTGGCGCCTGGAATCACAGTGAGGTCCGGGCAGACAACTCTCGTGCGAGTCATGCGGCTTTTCTTTTTTCACACTGTCTGACATTTGACCGCTGGGAGGGGAGCCGTGTGAATGTCACAGTCGCCCAGCCGGCACCCAGGGGCGCACCATCGATTATTGATTCGACAATCGAGCAGGCTCACAGCAATGCACTGTCCTTCAGTGGGATTGCTGCCACATTAAAGAATAGGTTGAGGGTTGTGTTCTAGCTATTGGTTGGCATTGCTTTCGTCGCACGGGGCTTCTGCAAAACACATGACTTTTTGTTGTGCCAGAGTGTGGTCTAGGGACTGAAATTTGCATAAATCTTATCTACAAACAAATTCAGGGTATACCCGGCCTGTATGGAATGCACCCATCACATGCTTTGGATTGCACCACTGATGTACAATATTAGGGTCTGAACACCCATGACACATAAAAGTTCTGCTTTATGCTTTGGTTTCTTGGTTGCATGCGGTTTGTCATGCGCTGTTCTTTTAGGAAGTGTGGTTGTCACCAGTGGTGTTTAGGCGTGTGTGTATCTCTTTGGTAAGCAAGCATCTCTGCAGCAAGCCATCTGGAGGACTTTGCCCACTGCTGTGTCTCTCTGTGCCAGATACATTACTGAAAAGAGAAAGATGCAAGAGGGAAGAGGGGTTGGGGGTAAAGAAGGGGGCCTTGTAGTCAATCCACCACATCTGGCAATATTTAATGATGACTGATTACACTTACTCTGACCTGATTTCTTTCATGTGTGTGCACTACATGGCAAGAGCTATGAGGAGCTGCATTGCCTTTGAACCAGATGCCACCCTCACCCTCACTCGGGGTGGGCAGAACAAGGGTTAGAGGCAGCTGCCTTATCTAAGGGCATAAAAGTGTCAAAGTGAAGCTGTCGGGTCTGGAAAATCACTCCGAGTCCAAAGTCTCTCATTAATTATGCACTCATGGGCTGCGCAGGAGCACTGTCCCCTTCAATGGTCTGCGTGCTGGGTTGCACATCCATCATTTTGGCCAAAAGGACGAAAGTCTGTCCTCCCACGATGTTGTTGCCGGTCCTGAGCAATGAAGAGAACACTCTGAAGGCAGCTACGCCCATCTTTGGCTGGAGTGCCATCTCCACGCCGTTGATGAGCTGCTGACGAAAATTTGCTGAAATTCCCATGTGCAGGGCCCAGCCTGCAGGAGCATCGCCACAACAAGACTCAAGAAGCTGCATCTCATTGAGGGGCTGTGTGAGCACAAAACAGGGGGATGGAGTGCTCGACAGAAGCAGAGCCAGGGGCCCTACAGGCTGCATTGAGTCTGATGTCTGGGAGGGCATTCTGGGGTCGGAATGCCGGGTCAACCCTCTGGCGGATGGCAATCAAACCATTGGAGGTCGCAGTGCCCACCAGACCGGCTGCTAGGCCCACCACTGCAAAGATTCCTCCCTGCATCGCGCGACTTAATTTCAGAACTGCAAGCCTGATGCAGTAGTCCTTATGCGCATTCCTGGCTGTGAGAACTCTTCCCAGCTGGCAAGACACGCATGTCGTGCAGGTCAAAAGTGAGGGAAGGCTTGTGGTGGAGCACCTTGTATGCCAAGGTCAGTAGCCTGGAGGGCAGGCTGTACGCACCGCTCTGAAACATATGGCCACCTGGAAAAGACACAGGGTCCTCAAGAACCTCCAACCCCTCAAGCTGGCAGTGTTGCGTTTGCAGCGCTTCAGCACAGGCCAGCAAAGCCCGAGTGTCGTGGTCCTCGACGGAGGCGGATTAGGGTACCTGGCGCGCCACAGGCGGCCAAAGGGGCCCCGCTGATGATGCGTGAGAGCTGGGAGGTGGCAGCAGATCCTGCAGCGGTGGGGGCCAGCACGTACATGAGGCTAAAATTCAGGATGCTGCCAACCTGCAAGGTGCGGTGCACCGCTGCATCACAGGGTTTCCTCGGAGTGCTCACAATGCTGCAAGACAGAATATGCACGCCAGGATCTTTGATGGACACTGGCTAGTCCGTGGAGGCTGCATATAAAGCTTACCACCAATGTCGAGAAAATAAAGTCCAGCTCGTATCTTCCCTGCAAGCAGCAAACATGTCAGTTGCTTGGGCCACTGCATCTAGAGAACTTCTGATTCTGAGAATTGCATAGCTTCTCCTCAAATCGCTGGAGGAACCTCCACCCACTGTGCCTCCAGGACAGCCATCACGAGATACACTTACAGGAAGTGATGCCCACGACAGGATGGTCATCATGGGAGGGTACTGGTGACAGGACCCACCCAGTGAGGTCGGGAAGACATGTCTCCCAGCACGGCAGACGTCACGCCTATGAACTGCTCCACGCACACCTTGTACACAAACTGGGAGTCTGCAGCACACCTGGCCTCCCAGCCTGCCCACCTGAAGCCCCTCCGCCGGGGCTCTCCTGCTGAGTCATCACCGCTGTCCCCGCCAAGCCCTGTTCCAGCGACAGAAAACAGCACGTCAGCCTGGGCAATACTGGCCACCAATCGATGTACACACACAGATCTGCATTCTAAGGTGCGTCCGATGATTAGCTAGAGCAGCTGCAGGTGTGGCCTAATCAACGCACCCTTTGATCCCCCACCTCCCACTCCGCTGTCTCCACCACCGCCGCCTGTGCTAGTTGCAGGAACATTGGCTGCACTGCATACTGTAGGGATCCTGGGTCTTTGTGCCGGTGTGCAGCGCCTTCTTAGAAGGGGCCGCAAAGCCAAGCCAAGCCCGCACGTGGGTCTGAGTTGTGCAGACCTGTTCGCACCATTGCTGTGTCAGGCAGGAAAAATTTATGTCCATCACTAGAGCACCATGAAGCTTGTCAGATCGCCCTCTCACCTCTGCATCGAAGGAGCTTTCAATCTGTTGAAGCTGTGCATGCCCCTGCATGCCGTTATATATTTCTTCACGAGCTTACTTAATGGCATTCAAGAATGCAGAGGGGCCCCAATCAGCGTTCTAGTACCTCTGGTTAGTGCGCCATTCTCGATGTCACTACAAAAGCGAAAAATTTGCTCTTGCCGAACTACAAGGCCAACTTTGTGTTGTCTCTTTGAGGGTCTAAGACATCGTGCACTGATGCTTCGAGCCTCTACTACGCAGAACTTCAAGGTTATAGCGATCAATCACTCTTCCTCTGTTAAGAACAACCAGAGATGTTCAGCCCAGGGGATGGGAAGGGGGGGAAGGGGACTGGCAAGGTGCACAACATGCGTGCTGTTACTGAGTCAGTAAGGGAACTCCGCTTCTTCTTGCTGCTCCATTCCTAGAATCTGAGGAATTTATAATTTTGTGCACAACCAGGCTCACGAGTAAAACCATCAGACTACAAGCATTCCATTGGAGAAAGAAGGCTGTACTGAGCAGATTTCAACAGAAGGATGGGATGTTCAGATCTGTGCAGCTGCAATTCATATTGAATGTCCTATCTATCTGGGTGTTCAAAACCGCATTCGTTCACATCTGCTTTGCGAGCACAAAACATTCAGAAGTTCTGCCATGCATTGCTAGCACGCCACACCATCAACATGCCCAAAGCAAGCTCAGACCATGGAAGCCATCACGTTGAGGGTCTTCCTGATCTGTTCCGGAGTGGCATACGAGGGGGGGAAGAAGTCCCTGGCAAAGGGGAGCATCATCGCGGCTGTGGTTCGAACGGTTATGTCGGCAACCTGAGCCACCTCGGCGATCTCAGCCACATCCGGCATGCGGGTGGCCTTGGGCATGCGGGTGGTTATCAGCAGGATGGCGGCCGCCAGGGAGAGGGGGCTCTTGCCGTCCCAGGGCCTGACACCCCCCTTGATGTGCCTGCGCGGATGCGTCCCACATCAAGCAGTTGCGGGGCAAATGGGTCAAGCTATGGAGTAAGATGGCGAGGCTTTTGGCATTCAACTCTCTTCCGGCCCCAGCGGCCCCTCTTCGAGGGCTTACGCTTCCTATCACTCGATGCAATTGGAAGTGTTTGATTTTGGAGATACCACGGATCCAGCCCAACTCCCTCGCTCACAATGCAGGAGTTCAAACACACCAGGCAAGGCGACCCACCTGCCGTCGCTGGGGCAGGCCGCCAGGGCAAACTCCTCGGCCACCACCACGTCCTGGTGCTTCAGCCCCAGCTGGTTGCAGAAGCGGCGCATGAAGTCCTTGACGTGCGCCGTCTGCTGCGCTGCGCCCCACTTGTCCCCCATGTTCTTGTTGATGATGTTGAAGCTGCGGGCCACGTCCTTCTGGGTGGTGTCCGTGGCTATGGAGAGGATCTCCTTGAAGGTTCCTGCCGTGGCACTCGCCATGAGCGATTGCGGGACAGTACCATAAGGGACACCGCACTGGACAGAGGACGTCACGGCCAGGTCATCCCACACGCTCCCCCCTTGGACGGTGAGTTAAGACACTAATCTCTTGCCACTGGATGCAAGACAATTCCGAAGGAGAGGCGGCGCTCACTGGGGTTCTGCTCCCTGCGGCAGGCGATGTAGACGATGGCCGGCACGACCGAGGCGATGGGGCGCCCCTTGACCACCCTGGCGTCCGACACCTCCTTGTACAGCTCGCACGCCGTGTCGTAGTGCTTGCGCTGCAGCCCCAGGTTGTCGCACAGCAGCCGGACGCGCTTGAAGGCCAGGCTGAGCGCCTTGTCGGGGTCGCCCCCGTTCTGGAAGGCGGTGCGCTTGAGGGACTGCGCCAGGGTGGCGGTGCCGCGGCCCTGCCCGATGTCGGTGGACAGGTCGTTGGAGAGCAAGTGGTTGGTGGGGCCGCCCACGCGGTTGGGGTCTGCACCCGCTGTCCCGTCCTGTCAGACACAGGATGGGGATTTCAGAGAGGGGAAGGAACTGGAGTGGAGTCCCGTGTAAGATTTGTCCTGAGCTCGTGTTCTTCTGGTGCAGGGACTGTGGCGACGCTCAGGACAGGGGACAGGCACGGTGATAAAATGTGTTGGGGTTTTGGGGAGGCACACCTTGTCCCCGAACGTCCTCCACTCAGACCGCTCGTCGATACACCTGGATTCGGCCACCAGCCCGCAGTTCTGCAGTCTTGCAAGTCACTTTGGGAATGCTTGCAAGAAGCCTCTTGGGGAGGTGCAACTCATGGGGAGATAGCATGCCCCTCAGGCAACAAGGGCAAATGCACTGTTGTAGGTGAAACCCTGCTCAAGGTTTGCTCCTGTGCCGTTCCCTGGCAACGCGACAGCAAGCCTGAGACAGGCTCACCGTGCATATGAGATCGCCCTGGGCATGATCCTCCACGAAGTCGCTGTTCTGGCAATCAGCGCAGACTTGCTCAAATTTCAACCGTGTGGAGTCCTTGGCCATAGTGACCGGATGCGATCAACCAGAGCCAGGGCAGTCAGTCCAGCACAGTATCAATCAGTAACAGTGAATCACTTGTTTCTTCTGGAACTCCTTCAGCAGAGTTTCTGGGGAATTTCCTCCTTTGATGATCCATCTTGCGCCTACATCTTCAGTATTGCTTACTCTCCTAGTTTGATCATCACCAGGCTGAAGCTTTCCAATTTGTGGTGTCTTTTCACACCAGAAGGCTCATGAAGGACGAGTAGGGTTTACGATGAGTCAGCCTTGAAGGCTCCTTGACTCTATGCACTCGGCCCTTTTCCAGGTGTGGACAGCCTTTTTGGGCGGCATTCAAGAGATCGGGAAGCGTTTGAGGGGGCAGCAGCCATGGTGAGCTTCCCAGAGATTGCTTGGAGTTTCTCTTCGCCTATTAACCACGGCGGCTTTTTGAAGTGGTGTGGCAGGGTTTGAGCTCGAGCCGTGTATTGCTTTCTTCTTGTGGGCAGTACAGTATCAAGTAGAGAAGCTCACCAACAGATACAAGGGGAAATTATCGAATGCATGTTTTCTTTGCGATGATCTCTTCCGAATGATTCGGAGCATGCTGCAGTGAGCACTTGCAGATCAATCCGGAAATGTTAAATCACTTCTAGTGGATGTTTTGCAAGTCATAAGGGTATGTTTGGGTTCTGCCCTGTTGCCTCAGCTCCCCTCTGTGCCTCAGGTGAACGTCCCAAAAACGAAGAGGGCGTTCTGCAAGGACAAGAACTGCAAGAAGCACACGGTGCACAAGGTGACCCAGTACAAGACCGGGAAGGCCAGCTTGTACGCACAGGGTGAGCTTCCGCTGGACTGAAGTTGAATCTGGGCGTGTGGATCCTGGATGAGCTTGATCTACAAACTGATGGATTGGCAGGCTGCTGAGCCCTCAAGGCCAGATCTTAGTCCAGGTTGGAAAGAAATGTCAGACCACCAGCAAGCCTGTGCAACACATTAGCACACTGATGGAGACTGTGGCAGTCCACAGTACTGGAGGATGGCAGAAGATGGCTGTCATCACGAAGAGCCAGCGGATATATTCACTGACCCCGAAATTGGCTTTCCAGGGAAGAGGAGATACGACCGCAAGCAGTCAGGGTACGGAGGTCAGACCAAGCCCGTCTTCCACAAGAAGGCAAAGACCACCAAGAAGATCGTGCTGCGGCTGCAGTGCCAGCTGTGCAAAGCTGTGCATATGCACCCCATCAAGGTAGGCGCCACCCTCCATGCCAGGCCGATAGTGTCTCTTGCAGGACATTTGCAGCAATATTGGATTGGTTGTCGCAAATGATCTTGCATTTGACCTTGAGTGCGAAAACAGAATTGCAGTCCTTCCCTGGCCCAAAACGCATGGAATGTTTCTCATGCATCTGGTGCAGCAGGAATTCAATTTGTACTGTCCAATCAGCTTCACAAACAGGACTGGCTGATTGTTGACTGGGCTCGTTTGTGCAGCGGTGCAAGCACTTCGAGATCGGTGGAGACAAGAAGGGCAAGAACCAGATGTACTAGTGTAACATAATTTACAGCTGGACTGATGTTGGCTGGTCTCTATGCTTGCAAATATATCTTAGCATACTACACTGCACCAATGCACAAAGCCACAATTGCAAGGATCAGATCATTGCAACTGGCAAGAGCATTCACTGCTTTTGTACTGCATACATGATCTACTGCATACATGATCTTTGTGTTCAAGTTGCCATTCGTTTCTGGAGCAGCGGCCTGGCTTCTCAATCCAACAGACTCGGTGTCACAGGGCAAGGCAAAAATATCGGCTGGATATGTTGGCTCCTTTCCTCAGGCTTGCGACTGCTTGTGATCCTTGGTGTCCATAATCATCTTGCCTGCAGAAAAAGCCGGGTTCAAGACCTCCAACGCTGAAGAACCTCCTCAGCATGAAATATGGTTCTGAATGACATTCAAGCATTGTCAAAGCAAAAAGAAGCGAAGCTCACCGCACAGTGCACACAGCCCCTTGGAGTATGCACATGCTTGGCAGTAGATCCCTCCCTGCTGGTGCACGTTTGACCTGCAGATCTTGCACTTGGCTCCAGCGTATGGTGAGAATCTGCAGACAGCAGAGAATGGGTGTATTTTTTGTGATCACCAGTATAGCGGGAGGCTTGGCAAGCAAAGTGGCCGTGGCGCACCTGTTGTTTTTGCCTTTTCCAAGCAGCTTGTTCTCATTCAGCTTCCTCCCGCCCCCCTCTGTCGTATTCCTTGCACCATCCTTCCATTTGTCCGGGCAGATCACCTTCCCAAGCTTGCGCTCTGCAACAGAGCTGAAGTGGTCAAGTGGCCTTCAGCAAATGGTGCTATGATCTGTCTGTGGTGCTTGCATAGCTTCGGCCAGTACTCTAGAGGCGACAGGGGGAAAGATTACATACCACATTTATCACAGACCATCAAATCAGTCACTTCTCCATCAGGGAGTCTTGGGTAGCAGTGAGGTGACGTTGGTCGCCACTGAGGGAAGCTGTGCGAATAAAATGTTACGATTTGACGTTCAGATCTTGTGTAGATGAGGTAATCAGGCTCCAGAATCGCCTGATGTTGCAGGTTGAACTACCAGGGCCCACCCTCCAAGAATGAAGCTCGAGCAATAGGTCGAGCATTCCCCAGAGTAATCTCCGACACTTCTTTCGACCGGAGCGTACAAGCCTGAGGCAAAGATATCCTTTTCTGTGCAGACATCACTCAAGTACACCTGTCGATCACGTTGAATAGCAGCTGAAGATTGTGATACGGGACGACAGTTTCGTTCACTTGCTCTGTGTGGAGAGAGGGTCCCAGTGGCAGTCTTCACACGAAGCAACGATGGTGTAGAAGCAAGTCCATGGGCTGCGCACAAGCCAAGCAAGCTGGTGATTTTCACCCTCCTGGAACTATCCTGGCTGCTTTCATCATCTTGTTGGACAGACACTCGAGGAGCGGTGGGTCGTGAAACTTGGGAAGAGTTTTGTGTTAGTTGATGTGTAGCTGGCAGGGAGCAAGGTGGCAGGATCCATGCCATCAGTTTGTTTGGTGAGATGGCCTGCAGATCCTGACTTCTCAGGCCAGGGAATCCGATTCTGCTTGGGATGAAACCAAGCCTCCCAAGCGTCTTGACGGTGTCCCCGCGCCTGCTGTGCTCGGGACTTCGAGCACCCTTTTGGAGCGCAGGCACAAAGGACGAGTCCAAGAACCTCAGCCGCAGCAGTGGCGCGCCCCTGGGTGCCCCCAGCAAACTCAACCGCCTCTCCCACTACATACCCACCACCGGCCCGCTCACCAGCCAGGACTACTGGTCCCGGCTGGAGTATGGCGCCACCGAGATGGTGCAACTCGAGGGCGGGCTGCGCGTCAAGTTCGCCTTCGTCACGCAGCGGGGCTACTACCCGGAAGCCCCCGACAAGGCCAACCAGGATGCCGTGTACGTCAAGAAAGACTTCGGGGGCACCCCTGGCCAGATGTTCTTCGGGGTGTTTGACGGCCACGGCGTGCGCGGCGAGGAGGCTGCCCAGTACGCCAAGACCAAGGTGACCCACACCGGTCTTTTTTGCATTTCTTGTGGGGTTGTATCGTCACGCAGATCCTACATCTCTGTCGAGATGTCCTCGCAAGATGCCAGAGTGATGTGGCCGGCTTTCGCGGAATTGGCCACCAGGAACGACTCCCAAACCTGCACCGTGTGGTGCAGATGCCGCAGAACCTGGCGGAGCATGCGCGGCTGAACGACGACCAGGAGGTGGCCTTCCGGGACGCCATGGTGCTGACCAACACGCAGCTGCACGACAGCACGGTGGACGACTCCATGAGCGGGACAACCGCCGTCACGTGCATGATCCGAGGGCGCACAGCCTACGTGGCAAACGTGGGGGACTCGCGGGCGGTCATGGCGGAGTCCTCGCCGGTCGGCAAGAACCTTGTCCCCAGGCCCCTGTCCAGGGATCAGACGCCGTTCAGGTGCACCCTGGCCCCTCATGCCCTCCTCCCACAAGGGTCCAGAGATCTGAATAGGGTCACCAATATCTCTGTCCCCCTTCAGCTGTGAGAGCTTGCCATTGTTCTCTGCCTCTGACAACGGTCCCTCAGCCATTTGGTGGCGCGACTTCTGTGACAGCCCTATGGCCTTCCACCATGGACAGGAATGGCAGCTTTGCATCTCAATTTCTGGGCTCCTGCACATGCATCACAGGATATTGAAAGGCATGAAGGACGAGTCGTCATGCCACATAGCCAGAGCATGCATAGTAGCTGTAGATATCCTCCAGGACAAAGCTGAAGCTGCTGATGTTGCAGGGGAGACGAGTGCGAGCGCGTAAAAAAAGCTGGAGCGAGGGTGCTGACACTCGACCAGGTGGAGGGGCTTAAGGTAGACCCACCCCAAGCATGTGTTGGGAGAAATGGCGACCACCTGCACATCTGTAACCCTGTGAAGACCGGAGAGTGCTTACTGAAAGCATCTGGGGCCTCTAAAGGCAAGGGGTTTGGTTTCCCGGGTCGAGTGGGAGAAGCCCGGTGCAGGATCAAGATGTGGAGTGCTGGAGGAGCGAGGAGGAGGACAGCGGCGATCCGCCGCGGCTGTGGGCCCCGAACGCCATGTTTCCAGGGACTGCCTTCACTCGCAGCATAGGCGACGCACGTGAGGGCGCCCACCCACCCTTCACCCTGCCACCTGCACAGAAGACCCAGAATGTGACTGAGCATTGCAATCAGGAACCCGAAACGTTGCAGCATGCTGTCAGCACCTGATGCAATAAGCTGAACCATCGTGTCCCAAAACATGTGTCAATGGAGGTGATCATGGGGTGCAGTAGCTGAGGAGATAGGGGTGTATGCGGAGCCGGAGGTGGAAATCCGGCAGATTACGGCGGCAAACCCGTTCCTGGTCATCGCCAGTGACGGGGTCTTTGAGTTCCTCTCAGACCAAGACGTCGTCAACATGGTGCGCTCCCTTCAAACCCTGATTTAGGTTGAAAAATTGGTCCTTGTCTTTGATCTTCTCTGTGGACTACTTTCGTGATGCAAATTGTCATTAAAAATACACCCTCCATTCGGATCCGCCCACCCTCATCCTGACCTGGTGATGAGCGCAATTGCCCGCAATTGCCCTTTGCAGCTTCTGCAAATGGTCACGGGTATCTGCCTTCTCCACAGGTCAGTCAGCACGAGGACCCGCAAGAAGCAGCCCTGGCCCTGGTGGTGGAATCGTACCACCTGTGGCTCTCCTACGAGACGCGCACAGACGACATCACCGCGATCGTGGTCATGCTTGAGACGGTCGACCCAGAGTCGCCGCCTCCAACCTTGCAGTGAGTCGCATGCCGCTTGTGATGCAGTGCAGCAAATTGCCTTGTAGCCTGGAGGGCATTGCATCTGCTCCTGACTGTCGGCACACGAGCTTGTAGGGCAGTCTCAGGTGCCCGTCCAAGGGCTGATGGCCTGCTTGCCCCATCTCGCTGACTGGTTTCTGAGGCGATGGGTGTGTGGTGCAGGATGAGGAAGTCCAAGAGCAAGTCGAACGTCAAGAACAACAACCGCTCCTTCGTGGGTAACCTGAAGAAGAGCTTCTCCCAGGCGTACGCCGCGATGGACGATGACGTCGACAGGGACCCCCTGGTCATCTCGGGCAGCAGCAGCCGCTACTTCTCGGAGGAAGACCTGCTGGAGGTCAGTGCCACCCCTGCAGTGCTGTCTTGCCATCCCTGCTCTTGCTTTTTCAAAGGTTACTGGCATGACAGACATCGCAGAGAGAAACGTCTTTGGACGAACACAAATTCCATGCAAAGGTCTGACCATCTCCATCTGCAGAAAATGCCGACGCCCAAGAGGGTGCTTGAGCGACAAGAGTCCAGAAGCAGGCATGCTGCAACAAACAGGATCCAGAGTGGCAGCCCAAAGATGAAGCTGCCTCCTGCTGTCATGCAGATGAGCAATGACTTTTCACCAGGAGGCATTGCCTCTAAAACAACAGATTTCTGATGGACCCACATTGTGAGGGAATGCTGACGGAGATTGAACGTCTTTTGGCTTGTTTTCGAGGCTGTTGGACATTTCGTTTGCTGACGGAAGTGTTTCTTGAGGCCCTGCCATTCTGAGGCAGGTGTCAGCACCTCGAATAATAGAACCCATGAAGTGCAAAAAGGCATTGCAAATTAGGTCACACTGCTGCGGGACAATAACGTCCATTGTGCTGAGACTGGGAGGTTCATATGCACTCCATAGAGCGATAGATGTAAAGCACTGTTCATCCAATCATCCAATCATCTCTTGCTATGCATTCAGTCCCTTCCTGAACGAGCACCGCTTGCTTTTGTGCTCAGGCGTCTCTCAGCCCCATCGCCACCTGACCATTTTTTAGACCTAGCAACTCACAGCACCAACAACGCACGCCTCGACATGCATGCCTATGCTTCCTATGTCTCATCCCCTAGATGCGATGCTCTTCTGGGTGCCTGATCGGACGGACCCAGCTTGGGGGTGAGGTTGGAGGCTGGGGGCGGCTGCTGCAGCTGCTGCTCCGTCTTGATGCCTTGCTTGGAGAGCGCCCAGTCCGCAGAGTCGAAGAATTTGTGCTCCTGCAGCACGCACTCTGAATCAGCTGGGTGCCTCAAGCGCCGATGACTGGCTGACAGCGGAGTGTCCTTCCTTGCATGAGCTTCCCTCTACTTTCTTGGGATTTGTTGATGGTGGGGTGCAAGGTGCTGACCTTGGGCATCAGCTTCTTCTTGGGCTTCAGGCCCCCGTACTTGGCGCGCAGCAGCTCTTCCTGCTCCCTCTCGACATCTTGCGCTGATTTCTACATCAAATCAAGTGTCATACATGAACTAGATTTTTCTTCAAATTGTGTGCCCCGTAGCACTGACAAAACAGTGGGATTTCCAAGCCACCCTTATAAGATGTTCCTTGTCAAAGTAATCCAAAATCATTGCCTTCACTTGCAGATCGTACCGTATGCTTGACACACAGCAGGCAATGTTGCCCCCAAGACTCATTCCAAACATCAAAGGTCCGGTGACCACACTATGAGCACCGAAGAGCATCTTGCTTGAATTGTCTTCTGAAAATGCCACCTGCATCTCGAAGTAAGCGGGCTGCTGCCGAGAGACTCGCCAGTCGAATTCTCAGATATCAAGATGGAAGGCCCAAAGGCAGAAAAGGGGAGAAGCTGATCGAAATCGTGACAGCGGCTGCAGATTGTAGCGTGAGCAGCTGAAAGCCGTCCTTTCTTCCCTTTTGATGACTAGAAGCTGAGTGCAAAGCGCCATGGGCTTGATGGCAAAACTCTCCTGGCAAAAGTAGGCAGAAGTTGGCAAGAGGCTTAAAAACAAACCTGCAAGCCTTGGCTGCCGATGTAAAAGTGTTCGCTGATCGTGTGCGCAGAAGCATTCATTCTTCGTTGGACAACGCAACAGGATCATCGTGCATTATTCGTTGACACCTTGCCATCATGGTTCTCAAAAGCAAGAAGTCCAAGTCCAAGCGCACCACTCTGTCGAAGAAGTATAAGATCATAAAGAAGGTCAAGGCGCATCTCAAAAAGAAAGCAAAGCAGGAGAAGGGCAAGCAGCACAAGGCGCCTAAGGACCCCGGCATCCCAGCCCAGTGGCCCTTCAAGGAGGAGCTGCTGAAGGACTTGGCGTGGCAGAGGCAGAGGATCCTGGCACAGGAGAAGGAGAGGAAGGCCAGCAACAAGCTGAAGCGGGTCAGACCTCCCTGTCATACTGTGCCAAAGCCTTGGTGCTGCAGTCTCCCTTTGTTCCCTGCTCTGTGTATGATGTTTGAAGGGACTCAGTTAAATGAGCTGTGTCTCCCACAGTACCTTCATCGAGTGCCTTTGCAAAAGCAGGCTGCTGAGCGCGATCCCGGTGAGGAGGATGAGGCCATGGAGCAGGCCAAGACTGCGGGAGACCTGCAGCGGGAGGCGGCGGAGAAGGAGGTGGCCTACACAGCCAAGAAGAAGGCGCGCCTGGAGAAGCCTGACTCAGCCAACGACAAAGGTACCAACCTCCTTTTTCCCCCAGGCATCAGATTAGAGAGCTACAGCTGTTCGGGCACCCCGTAGGGCAGGGTGATTTGAGGCTGCTGAGAACGCGGCCCACTGGCGCAGACGGATCTCGGCGGGCGTACTACAAGGAGTTTCTCAAGGTGGTGGCGGCCGCCGACGTGATCATCGAGGTGCTGGACGCGCGCGATCCCTTGGGCAGCCGCTGCCAGGACGTGGAGCGCTTCGTCAGGCAAGCCGGCGCGGACAAGAAAGTCATCCTCCTGCTCAACAAGATAGGTGCAGCCTCGCCTTCTGTGGGCCTCTCTTGGGCGCATCTCTCTTCTTCCCAGGCAAGCATGTGCGACAGGCGCAATCGGCCTTCCTCCAACAGCAAATCTCAACGCTGCAGTGGGGCTTGCTCACGGTGCCAAACTTTGGCATGACTGCCTATCCAAAGCCCGTGCAGAGTCGTTCCTGCCATGTGAAAACAGCGTGCTCTGCAGACCTGGTCCCGCGGGAAGTCGCGGAGGCGTGGCTCAAGTACCTGCGCCAGGAGCTGCCCACCGTTGCCTTCCGCTGCTCCACCCAGAAGCAGCCCGCCAACCTCAAGCAGGGGCGCGAGAGGGCGCCCAAGGTGGGGCGGGGGCGGGGGGGCCGCGAGAAGGGCGTGGCCTCGCTGGCGATGCAGGGCAGCGATGCCCTGGGGGCCGACACCCTGCTGCAGCTGCTCAAGAACTACACCCGCAACTCCACCATCAAGACCGCCATCACCGTGGGTGAGCGCCCTCTGGAGTTCCTGCCTTGCTTGCTCTGCTTGCTTGCCTATTTGTCGTGCTGAGCACTTTTAAGCAATAATGGTAGGGAAACACCAGAGATGTCGGGCCCTCATGCTGTAGGAGAGGACATGAAACATGAAGGGGCCATGCTTAAGACCCTTCAAATGGAGGAAACAATCAACCAAGACCCAGCCGTAGGGTGTCTCATCCTAATTGTTCCCCTCCCGAGACTCCAACTGCTCTTCAAGACACGCTGGCCAGACAGAGCAATACCCTGCGATCCAGCCCGATTTGACCTGCTGACGCCTGCAGGCGTGGTGGGGCTGCCCAATGTGGGCAAGAGCTCCCTCATCAACAGCCTGAAGCGCGCGCGCGTGGCCCAGGTCGGCAACGCGCCCGGCGTGACTCGCAGCGTGCAGCAGGTCAGCCTGGACAAGCACATCAGCCTGCTGGACAGCCCGGGCATGGTGTTCTCTGCCAGTCAGCCGGGGGACTCCTGGGCGGCCCTGAGGAATTGCATCAAGGTATGCTTCCTTAAGGAGATGGTTCTTGGGGAGGCGCGCTTTTGTGAAGCAGGTCTAGGTGTTGACTCTGAATCGTACTTTCTAAATCTTGGCACCTTGATATGTGCTCTTGAGATCAGGGCCGATCTCAGCCAACTCCTGAGTTGGGGCACAGGGCTTAGCTGGACAGGCTGCCTTTAAGGGAAGGGGTTAAAAGGGGTTGGCCATGCAGGAAGGGCAATTGCTTGACTCAAAGATTTGGTGGCAGTCAACCGCATACAAACACCTGGCCCAGATTTGACATCTCCAAAGAATGCCAGCTTCAGCAGATTCCCTTCTTTTGGCCATCCACGATGCGGCAAGACAGGCTGAAACTCGCTACCATCACCACGCTCGTGCCCCCCCAGGTAGAGCAGCTGAGCGCGCCCGAGACCGTGGTTCCGGAGATCCTCAAGCGCTGCCCCGCCAAGCAGCTGATGGCGCTGTACAAGGTGCCGGCCTTCCGCGACGCCGACGAGTTCCTGCAGCACGTGGCCTTCCAGCGCGGCCGCCTGCTGCCGGGTGGCATCGGCGACGCCAAGTCGGCCGCGCGCGTGGTGCTGCACGACTGGCACAACGGCCGCATCGCATACTACACCATGCCGCCGCGCCGGGGGGACGGCACACACGAGGAGGCGGCCATCGTGCAGGCCTGGGGGGAGGCCTTCAACGCCGACAGGGTGCGTTCCCAGCCACCCCTGCCTGTCACTGATCTCGGCAACAGGCGTGATCGGCGACTCAGGGATTTTCCAGCTATGGATCGCTATTGCAGGGCACACGACTTGTGTAGCGATGATAGAGCTGTGTGATTTGCAGGTCTTTGCCAACGAGTCCAACGCCATCATAGCCGGGCTGTCTTCTCTGGAGGACGAGGGTGCCGCATTCTTTGCAGCCGAGACAGCTGGCGCTGCACCCAGCCTGGAGTCTCCGCAAGCAGGCCTGGGTACTGCCCCCCCCAAGTGTCCATTTCATTGTCTTGAACGTCCTCAAATCTCGTGCACTGTATGGTAGCCTTCCTTTGCTACCACGATGTCAAGCCCATCCCCCTGTTTGATTTCAAGAACTCAGCCCCCTGAAGTGCTCGTCGTCACTATCTATTCTCCATGCAGGAGAGCAAGGGGAAAAGGACAGCGACAGTGATGCTGAGAGCGACCTCGGAGCTGGGGAGGAGGAGGACGACGAAGAAGATGGCCCCCGATTGCCTGGCCTGCAGCACTCCCAGCCAACCAAGAGCCAGCAGCGGCGAGCAGAAGCCGCAGCAAAGTCTGCCCAGGCGGACAAGCTGTACGGCGAAGAGGGGCAGTTCAATCCACAGGCCGCCAGGGCCAGCAAGAAGAAGCTGAAGAGACAGAAGAAGGTAAGCCTGGGAGACGACTACGACTTTGCCGAGGCGTTTGCCGACGACGTGGGGCTGGGGGATGATGAGGTCGGTTCGGATGGAGATGTGGGGGATGATGAGGTCGATTCAGATGGCAATGCAGGGATGAGTTAGGGTTGCGCATGCTGCCTGCGGGAAATCCTGTATGCCCTGGTGTAAGGCTTGGCACAGTGCCAAGTGCCAATTGGACTGTCACGAACGAGCCGAGATGTTCTTGGATATAGGATAGTTCTGCTGTATAGGATCTCAATATTACTTGGCCTTCTTCTCTGTTTTGATTAATAAGGGTGTGAGGAGGGTCTACAGCATCTCTCCCTGAACTGCCTGACTTCCTCTGAGTGTGCCTTGATGGTGGCCTAGGCAATTTCTGTCATGATTCTGGTTGGCTAGTAAATTACGCAAATCTCCAAGGTATTGTTAAAGAGTGTTCCATGCCAGATTGTAGCACCTGGACATGGAGACCAATTATAGCAGCGCTCTCACTGCCTTCTCAGGGTTGAAGCACTCTCTAACTCTTGAAAGCATACTCCTGAGCCACACAAGTCTAGTTGGACCACAGCAAATGAAGGTTTAGTGTACCTCATATATTAGAGCTTGCCCTAAGCTGACAATATAAGTAATTTTCAAGACTGCTGCACCCCTCTAATGCCTGGTCATCCGAAATAACTTACAGCTGGAACAGTGTCAAGCGCCATGCGAAGCAGTTTTCAAGATTGACTGAATTGATTACAGGCAGACCTCCCTCGCAGCTTTTGGCCCATGAAGGGAATACTTCTCAAAAACCCTCAACGGCCTCATCCACACCTCACAACCCCCCATTTGACAAGTCAGCTGCCCGCAAAGGTGCCCACCGGCTGCGCTTCGCTCTCCACCTGCCCCGCCAGGGCGGCCCCCGGGCCCGCCCCCTCCGGCAGGTCCTGCCCCTCCAGCTCCCTGAGGGCTTGCAGCAGGGCACGCGTGTGCTCCGGCTTGCCGGCCGAGACCCTGATGAAGCCGCTGAGTTCCTCCTTGGCGTAGTGGCGCACCATGATGCCGTAGCGGCGGGCCAGGGCGTCCTTCAGGCGGCCGGCGTCGCGTCCCACCACGCTGCAGAGGACGAAGTTGGCGTGGGAGGGGTAGGGCTGCAGGTAGGAGATGGTCTGCAGCTCCCGGTACATGACGTCCCGCTCCCGCTTCAGCGCCTCGCATGTCTCCTGCGGCAGTCGTGCAGGCTTGTCAGGCATGGGCTGAGGCAACACCCTCTTGGGGGTAAATTCGATAACCCATCTGGTCAAGCTCGATTGAAAAGCACACAGTCCACCATCATCCCCATTCCTGGCATCGGCAAGAAGAGCAGCTAGACAATGCCATCGAGGACAGACACCTGAAGGTAGGCTTTGTTGGTGAGGGCCGCGCACGCCGCCGTCTCGGACGCCACAGACACGTTGTACGGCTGCTTGGCCCGCCAGATGAAGGTGATCATGTCCAGCGGGAACGCCCCATAGCCCACGCGGATGCCGGCCAGCGCGGCGCTCTTGCTGAAGGTGCGCAGGACGATCAGGTTGGGGAAGCGCTCGACCCACTTCATCCTGCTGGCCTCCTGCAAGGTAACGAACTCCTCAGGGCCCAGACCTTGACAGTTGCCGAAGGCAAGACCACACGCAATGCTGCACACATGAGGAGCAATTGTGATTGGCTGGCTGCTTTACAAGCCAGGCATGTTCAGCCTTGCCATGATCCTGCATTGCACAGTGGGCATATCCACGATGCACCATATTCCTGCCGCATGCCAGCCCAGGTGCTTGTGATGGACTGCTCCTGCAGCAGCACCAAAGAACAAGAGCTGGGGGTCACCGTGGAGAACTCGATGTAGGCCTCGTCCAGTATGACCAGGGCCGGCAGGGCCAGCAGGGCCAGCAGGTCGGCCTCCTCGATCATGCTGCCGTCCGGGTTGTTGGGGCTGGTCAGGAACACCATCTTGGCTCCACCTTCCACCACCGCCGCCTCGACACCTGCATTCATCCTCGTGAGCGAGGGCAGAAGAGGGGTTGGCCAAAAAAGGTGCCTTTGCATGCATGCAAGCAAGCTTGGAATATGGGAGGTGGGGGGGGCCTGCCTTGCACGTCAACCTTGAAGCCCGGCAGTCGGGGGACGGTGATGACGGAGGCGCCGTTGACCGCGGCATCGAATACGTACATGGTGAAGGTGGGGGGCGAGTCCACGATCTTGTCCCCCGGATCCAGGCAGCAGCGCATCACCAAGTCTATCAGCTCATCCGCCCCACACCCCACCTGCGGGGGAGAATAGGGTCGCGGCACAAGCGCGGAAGCTCCAGCAGCAAGCACCTCCTTCCTCACCTCTAAGACGGCAAATCATCAAAGAAGAGCAGGAGGAGTAGCACACCAGGAGGTGGTCTGCGCTGATGTCATTCTCCGCAGCCAGCGCTGCCCTCAGCCTGCGGGTCTCAGGGTCGGGGTAGATGTTGGGGTACGGCATGCTCGCCAGGGCCTCCCTTACCTCCGGGGGCGGGCCGTAGGGGTTTTCATTGGCGTCCAGCTTTATGATCTGGTCCGGCGTCCGGCCCAGCCTGCAGGATGCAGCTGACTCAGTCTTGGTGGCTGCTCTGTGAGGTCTTGCAGAACAGGAGCTCTCCAACAAGTGCCTGGGATTACGAGGAAAAGGCTCACCTCTTGGAGAGGATTTCAAAGGGCTCAATTGGAGTGTAGGGTGCCAATTTCTGCAGGTGTGGCCTGATGAAGTTGCTGCCGCTGTAGGTGGCCGAAGAGCCGTTTTGCCCACTGGTTTCGGCTTTCATGCGTAGAGATCTGAGCCTTCTTGAGGCGTCGATGCTGGCACAGCTTTTGTCGATGATGGGCCGGTATAATTCCTTTAGAGACTGCAAACCGCTGCTGCAAGGCAGATTCTGCATAGTTGGCGATGGGCAAAGCCACGATTCGATTGAATTTGCATGCACCTTCCGGAGTTCCAGTAGGCCTAGGGTTTAGTTTGCAGTAAAGTTTCCGCTAAAATGCTCTGAATACAACTCTGAAGATGGGAGGTGACTGCTGCGGTGGGGGTGCTCCCTCGAGCTCTGCCCAGTTGGGCGGGATGCCAGCCGTGGAGCCGGTGAAGGAGAGCCTTGATGCACCGGTGCATGGCGACTCGGTCCCAGTCGAAGCGGCAGAGTACCAGGAAGATTTCAGCGCACATGAATTCAAGGAGTACTGCAAGAGGAGAGTGGACCTTTTCTTGAAGTACAAGCAGCGGCAAGACGAGAAGGTCCTGCACCTTATTGCTCAATTTCAACAAAATTGTTCTCAGTTGTATGGCATGCCCTGACATGTTGAATATTGGTGCCACACCTAATCATTTGAACCTTGAGGCATGAGCAGCCTCACCCCATTCCTCATATGTGCATGGCAATGACATATGCCCAGTGTTGCACGCCCAGGAGATGTCTCTCAGGGGGGGAATATTCAACAGAGGGAGCCTGGTGATCTCTTGATTGTCCTCCAAAAGGAGAAGTGCAATATGGGCACTCGCCGTCGCTCAGAGCGTCGAGAGGCAGTCCAGGATGCTTGGGGCAGCGCTTGCCATCCGATCGCCTTCCAGAGAGCCGGCAGCGCGCTGACATGCCGCCTGCTGTGTGGTGCAGCTGGAGCAGGCCAAGCAGCGGGGCGCGGCCATCCGGGTGACGGTGAAAAACGATGGCAGCGTGCGGGAGGGGGTGCAGGGGGTGACCACCTCCATGGACCTGGCCAAGCAGCTGGACAAGAAGGTGGTCAAGGCGGCGCTGTCCGCCAACGTGGACGGCGAGATCTGGGACCTCACTCGCCCCCTGGAGCGGGACTGCACCCTGGAGATCCTGAGTTGGCAGGAT
The DNA here is from genome assembly GCA_004335615.1 of Chloroidium sp. JM. Classification (NCBI taxonomy): domain Eukaryota; kingdom Viridiplantae; phylum Chlorophyta; class Trebouxiophyceae; order Watanabeales; family Watanabeaceae; genus Chloroidium; species Chloroidium sp. JM. Next base: position 217,781 of record QAXI01000429.1, read on the forward strand.
GCCAAGGGCAAAGACGTGCGCTCCCTGCTTCATCCCTGACATGGCTCAGGCACTCTTGCAGGACATGGCAGGTCGGGTGAAGTGCACGCACAAAAGTAGAGTTGGCCATCCCTAGGTATGCTCTATTCCAGCAGGCCTGTGTCTTTTGCTGCAGACGTTTTGGCACAGCAGCTCGCACGTGCTGGGGGAGGCCCTGGAGTCCCTGTACGGCGTGCGCCTCACCATTGGGCCTGCGGTGGAGGAGGGTTTCTACTACGACTGCTACTACGGCAGCAAGACACTCTCGGACGCCGACAAGCCGGCCATCGAGAAGAAGATCAACGAGGTGAGTGGGACTGTGCTAGGCAGGGCATGTGGGGGTTTGGAATCTCAGCTCCAGGTGCTTGCTGTTGTATTCACCAAGGATTGGCACGAAGGCATGGCTACAACCTCACCACCAGTCCTTGGCCATCCTTGGCTGCATTTGCTGCCCAATGGAGATCTACCATAGCTATCAGACTTTCTTGCAATTGGGGCCGGCGGTCCTTTTTTGTGTGAGAGTGTGTGTAAAACCTAAATCAACTTGGAGAAGTCTGTCAGCACTGGGGGTATTTCATATTCCCCCCACCCCTTGTGCCTGAAGATGCCACACCTGCAAAGGGATCCCCTGCATGTGCCTTGCTGTGCTGACGGCTGGGATGGCTGCAGATCATCAAGGCCAAGCAGAGCTTCCAGCGGGTGGAGGTGACGCGCGAGGAGGCGCTGGACATGTTCGAGGAGAACAAGTTCAAGGTGGAGATCATCAGCGGCCTGGCGCCGGGCAGCACCATCACGCTGTACCGCTCCGGCGAGATGGTGGACCTCTGCAGGTCGGCAGCCCATCTGCTGCTTTTCTCCTCTGGTGTCAAGGTCCCAACATGGCATGCAGGAAGTCTCGGACACAAAGTGCAGCACAGAGATCAGTTTCGGAGGGAGCAGGAGCCAGGAGCTCTATTGTCTGGGTTCAGCAGGAGTTTGACTGCACGGCCATGTGTGCAGGGGGCCTCACCTGCCCAATACGGGGTACCTGAAAGCGGCCATGGTGGGCAACATGAACCGCGCCTTCTGGCGGGGCGACACCAAGAAGGAGCCCCTGCAGGTGCGCCACTCCTGTACTGAGGCAGCCTGCCTGACGTCTGCTCGATGACTGCCACCCCCTGGCAGGAAACACCAATATTTTCTGGCTGCAGAGGGTGTACGGAGTGACGTTCCCCGACAAGGAGTCGCTGGCGGACTACAAGCACCGCATGGAGGAGGCCAAGAAGCGCGACCACCGCACCCAGGGCACCAAGCAGGAGCTGTTCTTCTTCGACAAGCTGTCCCCCGGCAGCTGCTTCTTCCTGCCCAACGGGGCGCGCATCTACAACACACTAATGGAGGTGCCCAGTCCTACCCTCCCTCCCATCCGTTGCTCCAGCCGCCTTTGGACCAGAGGGTGGGAAAAGTGGCAATCTAGCTTGCCTCATGTGGGACGCAGAGAGGAGTGGAACGTCCTTGTAAGGTTGGGAACTCCAGGACGCACCTAAATGATACAAGCATGGAAATTGGCGCCTCTGTGTGCAGTACATCCGGGAAAAGTACTGGGAATACGAGTACGAGGAGGTGGTCACCCCCAACATCTACAACTTCGACCTGTGGAAGACCTCCGGCCACGCAGACCACTACAAGCAGAACATGTTCCACTTCGACATCGAGAAGCAGGAGTTTGGTCTCAAACCTATGAACTGCCCAGGTGCCTTTCCCTCCCAGTGTCTTGAGCAGCCCTACACTGTCCCCTGCAGCCCTTGCGTTCAGTTTTTCGGCGCCTGTCCACCAGAAGGGATGCATCGAAAACAATCCTCAGTTGCCTTCCAATCACATGCTGTTTGGACGTAGTGAGGCGAGGCACTTAGAACGAGAGGACTTCCTGCCCTGCAGGTCACTGCCTGATGTTCCGGCACCGGTCGCGATCCTGGAGGGAGCTGCCGCTGAGGCTGGCTGACTTTGGCGTGCTGCACCGCAACGAGTACAGCGGCGCGCTGACCGGGCTGACGCGTGTGCGCCGCTTCCAGCAGGACGACGCCCACATTTTCTGCAGGCACCCGTTTGACAGCTCCCACTCTGCCCACTCGTTTGCAAACCCTTTTCCACCCCTGCTGCAGCACACACTTCAATGGGACGACTCTTGTTGCGACCGCATCGCTGCCTGCACCTTCAGCAGGGCTTGCATTCCTTCCCTGTGAAAGTTCCCATCTTTTCCTTCAACGCTTCAGTCCATGCCTGAAGTGATGCTCGCAAAGCTCCATCGACCGTCTCGAGGGGCTTCAGCAGGCCACAATCTACCCCCCACCATCCCTGACGAGAGAGTTTCAGCCACCCTTGGCGTGCAGGGAGGAGCAGGTGAGGGAGGAGGTGGGCAACTGCCTGCAGATGCTGGACGAGGTGTACGCCGTGTTCGGCCTCAAGTACACGGCGGAGCTCTCCACGCGGCCGGACAGCCGCATGGGGGAGGAGCACCAGTGGGACACGGCCGAGACGGCGCTTCGGGAAGCGCTGGAGTCCCAGGAGGCCAAGACCGGGCACGGCTGGGGGGTGAGCCTCCGGCCGACATGCGAGCCGATAACCCACCCGAAGATTTCCTGGAGTGGGCATCACTGCATGGGCATGTCATCATGGCAGCAGAGTGCCATCTATCGTTGAACATCCTGAAAGGGTTCACTGTCGATGCTTGCCAGTGCCAGCCAAGCCAACGTCAGGTCATGGGAGGAGTTGGGGACATACCAAAGGCCAGGCAAGGGGAAGCTTGCAAGACAGATGCACACAGCATGGTTCCCTGTGCAGCTGAACGAGGGCGACGGCGCGTTCTACGGCCCCAAGATTGACATCACCGTGTTTGACGCGCTGCGCCGCAAGTTCCAGTGCGCCACCATCCAGCTGGACTTCCAGCTGCCCAACCGCTTCGACCTCAAGTTCGCCGACAGCGAGGGCGGCTACCAGCGCCCGGTCATCGTGCACCGCGCCATCCTGGGGTCCGTGGAGCGCATGTTCGCCATCCTGACGGAGCACTACGCCGGCAAGTGGCCCCTGTGGCTGTCGCCCAGGCAGGCGAGTGCTCCGCTTCCTTGTTGGTGTATGGGGATTTGGAGGGGATGCCCCAGCCCCGCCAGTGTCTTCATTCCTGGGCTGAGCAGTGATAGTCTGCAGCAGGCTGGGGCTTGGCAGGTCCAGGGGGCTTGCAGGAAAAACTGGTTTCGAGAGAGAAAACCCACGTCGCGCACTGTAGCGGGGTCCTGGCTGATGTGAGGCAGCTTCGGTTGCAGGTGATGATCATCCCCATCAGCCAGGCGTCCAGGGCGTACGCAGAGGCGGTGCGCCACAGCGTGCGGGCGGCCCGCTTCTTCGTGGACTGCGACCACGGCGACAACAAGATGGAGAAGAAGGTCCGCGACGCCCAGCTGGAGCAGTACAACTACATCCTGGTGAGCACCCCCGGGGGTCCGGGTGTCGGCAGCTCAGGCACGACTCCCAGTGAGCGGTGACTGTGCTGGGAGAGCGGATGGCTGTGAGAAGGAGACCTGGCCGAACGTGTGGCATATCTGATCCTTGGTGCAGTATCGTCACGATGTTTGTTTTGAATAGGATGTGGGAATCATTTGTCTCTCGGCACGAGGTCGACTTGAGGTATTGATGGAGAGGCGATGGCAGGGGAGGGTGTCCAAGCTCCTGGGCGTTGAACCGAGGCGCATGATGTGCAGGTGGTGGGAGACCAGGAGTCCAGCAGGAACACCGTGAATGTGCGTACACGGGACAACCAGCGGCGGGGGGAGCACCCCCTGTCCAAGGTGCTGGACGTCCTCAGGGAGGAGAGCTCCTCCAGGTGCGCCTGCCTCCCCCTCCTGCCTGCCTGGCAGGCCTCGTGGGCTGCTGCTTGCCACCACTCACACGTTCTCGCTAAGGCTTGTGCACAGCTTAATCCGTACAGACAGCATGCGCGGGCAGAGGTCAGGGGGAGCAGAGGAATCTTGGTAGATCTGCTCCACAACCACCCACGTATCAGAGCCCCAGGTGGCGAGATGTGTTTAAGCAGACTTTGCTGCCTTGTGTAGATCTCAATCACGCCAAGGAAGTAGCTCTAATTATGAGGCAAGCCTCTCCTGCTCTGCAGGTCACTCGTTTCGTTGTTCCCCAAGGCTGAGCCGGATGTGTCTGCGGCCAAGGCTGCGGCTTCGAGTCCCAACGCAGGCCCCATAGCCCGGGAAGCTGCGGTCAATGGCACCTCTACAAAGTGATGCCGCAAGTGACCCTGCATGGACGTCTCAGATAGGATATGTGCCACCGCCTGTCCAGGGCGCTTGTGTAGATTGCTTCATTTACAACCAGACAGTATCAGGATTTCGGGGGGCTGCCCTTGCTGAGCACATTCATTCCCTTAGTGTGGCTGTGTTGGCTATTTGCCATGGTCAGAAGATCGTGCTGTCGAAATGCGTGCTGACATGATCTGAAACGGCTAAATAATCTAAACGGCTAGTGATTGGGCCACCTTCAGCACTAGAGTGTGCAAATGGTGTTTCTGTCAACCTCCAAGCACAGGAAGCAGAGGCAATGCTGTACCTCCTGAAGATTGTGAAGCTCTGAGAGTGCATCAGATACTTTCTGCTGGTAAATGTGACCTGATCATTAAGGTACCCCACCCCCCTACCCTCAGGCTGACCTGGAAGTTGGCAGTCACTGGGTCATTGCTGCGCCAATCTGATTGCCCGTCGCAAGAATTGGTATTGTTGAACCAAATCAAGCAAATCTGACGGAAGAGAGCAGAGGAGTGGAGGAGAGTCGAAGGAAAAGATAGAGGACGTGAAGGTGGTCTCCCCTGATGGGGGCTTACTTGAGCAGGCCTGTGACCGAAAAGGAGACGTACAGCGGCTCTAACAAGTTCCTGGAGTATGGAGGGGCGTCGATGCAGGTCATCATCCCTTTTTGCCTGTACAACATCAGGAGATCCTGATGCCCTGCAAAAGTGACCAGGACAGATGGTGCCATCCATGAGACCTTATCGTTCGGGGATCGAGGAGGGGCTCTTGCTTAAGTGTGGATCCAAGAAGGAGGCGTCGTTCGGCGTTCGACAAACGTTTTCTAGGTAACTGGTGGAATGCGGTCGCCAAAATATCTCGTTGAGTGCCAACGCAGACTGCTACTGGCAATTTTTCGAGAGTTGTTATGGTCGTCCAGGTCCCTGTTTCCGTCCACATGCACTGGACTGCCCACTAAGAGGCCCCCAAGCACACTTCCCAGTAGGCTGAACTCAAAGCTTGCTGTGATCCACTCTTGATCTGGAGGTCAAATCAGCAGCACAGCAGGGCCACATGTAAACACAGCACACTTGGCATCACAAGAACCGACCACTTGCCAGCATGCTGTCTACGCCCTCAGGCAAGCAACGCGCCTACAGGGTTGGAGGAAGTCCATGGAGGACGCCCACATCGCAGTGCTTGACCTGGGCAACAAGTCAGACACCGCCATGTTTGGAGTTTTTGACGGCCATGGCGGCAGGTGAGGGGCCGAGAAACTTCCTGCGCCCCTACATTTGTCAGCTGTGATGTGCATGCAGGAGCCTACAATCGGGGCAGCAATGCCTTCGTCTGGGCCGCAATTCTTACCCGCAATCAAGTATAGGAGGGTTTAGGGGCCTGGCCTTTCAATCCCCGGCCAACGGCAGTCGTTGCAGATGAGTCCTGCCTTCCAGACAGCACTAGGCTCCGCCCCTTCCCCCTTAAGCAGTGGTGTCGCCTGCAGCGAGGTGGCCAGGTTTTGCCAGCGATACATGGCGGAGGAGATCACCAAGCTGGAGCACTACCACCAGGGGCGCCTGGGGGACAGCCTGGTGGAGGTGTTCCACCGCATCGACCTCATGCTCAAGGACCAGCAGTACTCCCAGGAGCTGGCGGGCATGAGGCGCGAGCAGCAGGAGGAGGGGGGAGTGCTGGAGGTGGGGCCGCCCGACGGGGCACCCAACGGAGAGGTGGGCCCTGGGTCGCCCATGCGTTTTGCGGCAGGAGGGGGTGGGAAGCATCCTGTAGTGCATCTATGACGATCTGCTGTTCGAGGCCTCTGCGCTCTGCTGTTTCTCAGGCATTTGTGTGGTGGGGTTCTCAGTGGATAGAAGAGTCAATGCTCCTCCTCCGTTCCTCAAAATGCCCGATTTGTCGTGTTAAAAGGCAAAGTGGTTGCAACTCGAGAAGGTCTAATAAACGCCCCAGAAGGAAGAAGGAGCCATGCACCTCGTCATTGTGCCCCCTTGAAGTAGGTGCCTGGACATCACAGGTGAGCAATACAGACGCCATGCAGCTGCTGCGCCGGGTGCTGGCCCTGCGGAAACAGGGGGGCTCCCCCACGGCTCCCCCCGGCAAGCCGGAGGAGGTCGCGCCCGGAGCCCTGGGCCTGCTCCCCGCCCCTGCAGAAGGGGCGCCCCCCCTGGCCCTGGCGGACCCCGCCATAGAGTCGATGGAGACGGACAAGTCCGGGGAGGAGGAGCCCTCCACCCCCCCGCCGAGTGCAGCCGCTCCCCAGATACAGGCCGGGTGCACGGCGGTCGTGGCCGTCTTCCAGGTGGCCCTCCTGTCCTTCTCCTTGTGCACCTCAAAGCTAGGAGCATGTTCTTTCGCATGCTGGCTGTGACCATTCATCACGCCGTCTCGCAAGCACAGGCTAGCGCAGGTCTGAGCCCACCACACAAGCTGCGCTGCCTGTGCAGGGCGACCAGCTGTACGTGGCCAACGCCGGAGACTCGCGCGCGGTGCTCTGCCGAGGCCCCGATGCGATCGCGCTCTCGGAAGACCACAAGCCCGCGTCGGAGACGGAAAAGGCACGCATCACAGCGGCTGGAGGGTTCATCAGCAGCGTGGGGGGCGTCGTCAGGTGCACTGTTGTGGCCGTTCCCTTTCAGGGGTATTCATCTGGACAGGACTCCAGGAGGGCTATTGACAGTGCCTGAGATATGTTCACACGCAAGTGTACCGCCTCTTATCTGAAGACCTGACTGACCCAGGCACCTGCAACGAGAGCTGTTGGCCACATAGGTGCATCTCAACTTGCCCAAATCTCCCTCCCCATGTCAATCTCCGGTCCGTGCCCGCAGGGTGAACGGCAACCTGAACCTGTCCCGCGCGATCGGCGACCTCAGGTACAAGAGCAACGAGCAGCTCCCCGCGGCCGCACAGATCATCTCCGCCCAGCCCGACGTGACGCAGACCACGCTCTCCCCCGCCGACTCCTTCCTGGTGCTGGCCTGCGACGGCGTCTGGGACGTCATGAGCAACCAGGTCCGACTCCCACCTCCATGAGCGCAAGCTGCAGGGCACACCCCGGGGTTTTTAGAATGTGATGGTATCAAACAGGTTATGGTGCTGATGATGGGCCGCTGCGCTGCAGGAGGTAGTCAACTTTGTGGGCCAGAGGCTGAGCGAGCACATGGGGCTCTCCGAGATCGCAGGCCAGCTGCTGGACGCCTGCCTGGCCGGCAACCCCTCCGAGTCCATGGGCATCGGCTGCGACAACATGACCGCCACCATCGTGCTCTTCCAACCGCGCCCGGCGCAGCAACAATCACCCTCCTGAGCCACGCCGGGACCTGCCATCCCGGGGGCCTGACTCCCCTGCCGACTTTTTGATGCCCTGGACGCTGGGGCTGTATTGCCGCTCGCCCTGCCCCAGTGCATCTTCCATGACTGTCCTCCGTTGACCGTGTAATTCAAGGACGGAGAGGGGAGGCAAGGAGTCTGGCTGCTCCACCACCCTCCGTTTGACTGTGCCACAATGACCTTGTCGATGCCCTGCCTTGTCGAACAGGCAGCGTCGGCGCTTGTATCCGCCTGCTCTTTCTTTGATGACCTGAGGGAGGGGAGTGGGGCTGGCTGCCTGCGGGTTGCCTAGTGGGGGCAGAGGATCTTGTCTTGTCCAAATTGAGTGCACGTGTGGTCTTGACTGTAATTCTATTATTGGCCTGAGATTAATTCGGCGGGGCTGATTTTGTTATCCTGCACTGCAACAGCATTGGGAGGCGAAGGTTGACCAGTCCCTTGCTCATGTGTCTGAATTTGTGTGGGCTTTCTGCCCCCCAATGGCTTCATGAGTATGCAAAGGATGGAGAAATTTTGAGGACTACAGCCCGATGCTCACTCAGATTCCTCTAGGGCACATACTTGCTAACAGAGCAAAGAACAGTACCGTCTGCCGTCCAGAAAACTTGTTGTCGCTTAACAGACCTGCCTTGTGAAGCTTAGGTGGTGGATGGACATCCACAAGAATAGCAAGTTCTGTCACAGATATGTTTATCACCGGACAAGCCCCGAAAGTGTAACCACATGGGCTCACAGAAATCAGTACAGACCCTGCCGACGGCAAGCTATCTCCTGTCTCCAATAAATTTGTGGAGGAGCACCCTTCTCGACCGAGTCAAGCTCCTCGCCTTGGCAGCATCCTCGTATTGCTCCAAGCGGAACCCGGAGAATTCATAGAGCTGCTGGGCACTGGGGTTGTCCAGATCGCAGTGCACGTACAAGTGCTCCACCCCCAGGCGTTGGGCGTGCTGTTGGGCCTCCCTGATCATGGCGGCTGCCACGCCCTGAGCCGCAACACCAAATCTTGCACCAGACAGGGAATGCATCACACAAACGACCACGCGGCTCTCTTGTTCAGACGGATTCACACTCTCGGCAGGAAAAACCAATTTACACCCGTTCGACAGGCAGTGCAGACTCCAGTCAGGGTGGCTTGCTTGGCGGGGTGCAGGCAGCACAGGGAGTCGGGATCGAGCAGGGCGTACCATGCGCCGCGCCTTTGCAGCGACGCAGACATTGGAGAGGTAGCCTCGACCCCTCAGGGCCTCCTCCCACCGGGGCGGCAGGCTCCCCGCAAAGCTGTCCCCTTGCAGTCGAGGGCCTGCAGTCCCTCGAGCGTTTGTCGGCTGTCACCGCCATGCAGGAATGGGAGAGGGGGCACCAGCAGGGTTATGGTCACCAGAGCCCAGCTGTGCTTGCACATGTCCTACTGTCACCCCTTCAGCAACCTAGTAGTATGTCCGCCTCCAGCATAATTGCGAAGTGCCAGGCTTCAGGAGACCTTCCTACCGATAGTGAGGTCCAACGTGCCGATCACGATGCGGCTGGCCTGGCCGCCCTCCGCGGGCAGGCTGCATGACAGGTCGGTCTCCGGGCGGGTTGCAGCAGCCAGGCTGTTTCCCGGCACGTCCGCAGTGGTGGCCAAGAAGCAGACCAGCACAGCCTGCACGAGGGGGCAAAGAAGAAGCTCATTGTGGGAAGTGCCCGTCACTGGGCCTTTGCGGTGGCTGATTTGTGTTCAATTTGAGTGATGTGACCCCATCCACTGCTGTACGCCATTAATTGCAGCAAGGAAGTCTGCCATTCTCTGCTTACAGCCCCAATCATTGTTGAATACTGGATGTTTCAAGACCGCCAAAGCAAACATTGGTTTTCAGCAGGAGAGGAGGATGCCGCAGGAAGGACCGACGAAGCTCACGTCCTGCTCCTTGATGGTCTGAAAGGATGTGGCGGACTCCAGGTACTCCCACATCTCCTGGGCCCGCATCCGCTGGTGGGACTGCATGCCATTTGCCTGGTCAAAATTTATCTTGCAATGCAGTCAAGCTCCTTGCCAGTGGTGTTTTGTTGCCCACACAGCCAATGGTTGGCTTCACAATGACGTGCAGACAATGGCTGGGACATGCCGTTTTGCATTCCGCATCAGAACCTCCGACCGGAGATGGCTCACCAGTGCTGCCAGCTGTGAGCGATCATGTTTGGAAGCAGCAGAGAACGTTGTTGCCCTCAAGGAAGCAGCGGACCGCAGCTCGGCAGAGTTACATGCCCTCTGGACACTGTAGGCTACATCCTTCTCCTCTAGGTACTGCTGCGCCTGCCCAAAAACGCATGGCATGCATGATGATCGTAACTGATTGTGTATATCTCCCAATTGAGACACAAACGAGTGCAGGCAACCCTTACCCAGCAGCGTGGACCCCAAGCTTGCCGCAAAGATTGCCTGGTGTGGCAGAATCCAGGGGGAGCATGCCTCTGCAGGGATGTGGCCAGCATGTAAGCTCGGCCAGTGGACCTGGCTCTCCAGCCAAGGGAGGACCTTTCAAGAGCTCAGAACCCACAGAGCTTAGAAGTGACATCCAGGCTGATCCGTCTTTTCAATTCAGATCCATCCCGAACAACGCACATGGAGTTAATGTGCAATGAGCGAATGAGGAGGAGAGGCATATGGGGATGGGGTTGGCCCATGGGGGAAGTCGGGGACAATTATTTATTGACCAAAATTGTAGCATTCTCATCGAAACTCTCCGACTTTGTAAGCATTCAGAGCACTCCGCATCACTCTATCGTCCAAGCTCTGCAACATCGCACGTTCATATACTTCTTTTCGTTGTTGTCTTTTCTCTTTACGAATAGGGCAGTGATGGACTCCCTTCATTGAGCCACAAACAAGATCAGTGCACGGCATCACAGCGACTTGGCCCTAATCGCTGGTTCTCGAGCCATGGAAGGACAGAGGATGTGCTCATCCACGTCGGATAATGAACAACACAGAGGAAAATTAGCGAGGGGAGGGAGGTAAGCTTGCACATGCTCGTTCGCGATCTGCATTCTGCGTTGTGTGCCGGACAGTCCGTCGGTGTGCTCCCCTCCTGACACATCACTTGTGTGCTTGCTTTTGCACGAGAGTGGCTTTACGTCGATGGCTTACTCCCTGCAAGTGGTTCAGGCGAAATATCGAAGAATTCAAAGAAATCGGTTTTTCAAACTTGCCTCCTGCCTGCTGCCCCTCCCAACTGAAGGTACTGACAAACAAATCCGATGGCAGGCACCTGGGCATGGGGTTTGCCAGAATCATGGCCTTCCTCGGGAACGGGGTGCGCAGAGGTGCGCAGACAGTCATCGACAAGCCCAGGAAGCTGGCCAGCAGGAAGAGGAGCCAGCCTAGGGAGGTGGCGCTGGAAGCTGTTCAGGCGGATCAGGCGCCCGCCACGTCACAGCCGAGCCATCCCCTGCTGAGGTGGGCGACCGACGCACGTTCGGCTGGGAAGCCACCTGAAGAACCCTTGTTGGGGACCTTGATATGGGACCTTGAATTGTGCTCAGTTAAGGATCTGTGGACGCTTGAGTGGGACTTCCAAATCAGGGAATAATTCAGGTCTTTTGGACCTTCCCAGGGCCATGTGGGTTGCTAGAGTCTGAGCAGGGAGTCATAGCGCCCGGTGTGGAAGGAGTGCAAGACGACTCGATCTGCAGGATGAGCGATCACTGGCGGGAGGGCCTGCAGCGCAAGCAGGACGTGCTCTCCAGCCACCTGCAGGACAGCGCCCAGTTCCTGCAGCGCTGCATGCAGAAGCCTGCCGGCGGCACATCCAGCTTCCTGGCCGCCGACTGCTTCCCCCCGCGCCTGGTGGCCTCCCGGTCAGAACCCAAGTTCGGTGCGCACCCACCCCTGTGCTGCTGCACGGCACGATGTTTGGAGCTCTGCTGCTGGCGGCGTCCTGGTCAGCACGCCACCACTGATTTTGCCAACGGATTCAGTATGCACGTGGCCCCTGCAGGCGTGGCTGAGAGCGAGCAGAGCGTGGTATGCCAGGGCTCCAGGAGCTTCTTCAACCTCAAGATCTACGACTTTGCCATCTTCCTGGACGGCAAGCAGGTGGAGTCCTTTCTCCTCCTGTTTATCTAATTTCATGTCCATGCTCGAAAATTTTGCTTCACATCCATCATCTCCACTTACAGCAAGCATGAATGAAGTGGAAGCTCAGAAATGGGCCACTTGCTGCGGAGTTGGCGCAGTACGGTCAAAGCAGCCCATCGCAAGACCTTCCAATCAGAAGGTCGCCCGATGACACGCAGCCGTGTGGTGCAGGCAAAGCAGTCGCAGCTGGGCCAGAGGTACGCCAACCCAGGGGAGGCCGTCCCCCCAAGCGACGACCGGGCCCAGCTGAAGCTGACGCAGGGCATCCGGGACAGCGGGGACGTAGAGATGAGCCTGCTGGTGCGCGCGTCGCGCAACCTGCCCATCGTGCTGCTCACCAACGAGTACAAGCGCATCCTGGAGAGGCGGCTGCAGGTCGTGGGAGGTCAGTTGCGGCCTGGGATCCTTGTACGCCACTTGTCTGGATGGGCAGGCTCGCTTTGACGCGCCTGGAGAGGATGCCACCGGAGCAGGCTTGCCGGGGGACTGATGGGATCTGTGCTTGCAGGCAGGAAGGACGACCCGGCGCTGCGAGCTATGCTGGAGAAGTTCAGGTGGGCTTGCTTCCCCCATGCCTCTGTGGCCCATGTCCGTCTTTCCGTCTCTTTCTTTGGAATCTCTTGGGGCCGCGACGGCTGCCCAATACGAATGGTGCGGGTGCTTCAACAGCCACAGCCACCGTACGCCCTCAACCCCCGGCGGTTTCGTGCAGCGAGCAGGCGCTGCCGGAGGACATCAGGAAGGGCGGCTCCGTAAAGAAGGGCACGGTGCTGGCGTTTGCCAGGGACGGCAAGGGCAGGGTGAGGGCCTGGGCCGACGGGCACGACCTGGTGGAGGTGCAGTCCGAGAAGCTGGGCAGGGCGGTCTTCGACATCTACCTGGGCGACACGGTGAGCTGCCATTACTTGCACCGACAGCCGCAGGGGATGAAGAGGGGCGTGGCAGGCGTTCGGGGGCTGCACTTCTCCTTTCACCCTTGGAATTCTGCCTGGAACAAGCTTCCTTCTTGAAAACTTTCGAACCATCCTGGCTGGCCAGAGCAATTCTGTGCGCAACCCTGCATATACCACCGCCAGTGTGGAAGTCAACCCGTCTCAAGCAATTCCAGGCTGGGTCTGTCTCATATGTGGCTGCAGAAGAAGAGGGCAGCAAATGAGGGCGCCTTCGTGCTGCAGGTTGTCTGCAAGACTGCGAGGTCGCAGGCGGGGGACAGCTTCCTCAGGATGCTGAGCCAAGAGGAGCTCCCGGCCCCCAAGGACAGCCGCATCTGCGCCGACCAAGCCTGCCGTGTCGGGCGGCTCAAATAGCGGCCACCCGTTGAGAATGTCCGACTCAACACATACTTTTCTTTCCTGTAGAATGAATGGTGCAGAATGATATGACATCTATGTATTATTTTCCAGCTAGGCGTGCCACTCGGCAAGCTGCAGGAACTCTCGTGCTTGCAGGCAATGAGCATGTCCTGTCTCATGTGCTCTCTACGAATAAATGTGATGTCCCTCTTCGTGTTCACCTGTCTATTCAGAAGTTGTAGTTTTGGACTTCTCTAATTAGATTGACTGTGGCCACTTATGCATCCACGGATATTGCCCAGTAGATTTTTCAAGCCTGGCAGCCTTGCGCAGCATGAATAATTGTTGTAAGACACGGGGTAGCTGTCGACTGGACTAAATAAGCAGGACAGGTGTTGACTCCAATCACAAGCTCACCTCATCTGCACTTCCCTATCTCTGGTCGCAAACGAAGTGGATTTGCCAAGACCAAGCACAGTCAAGGGGACAGAGAGGGGGGATGGTGTTAGCTTGAGGTCCACCTGATGTTGGCAGCTTCCTGGCTATCCCCTTATATTGGTTTCCCTTTGCCCTTGGATGCTTCAGAGAATGAGCTGACTGTCCTGTGCTTTTCACACGAGACGGCATTTTTTAAATTATGCCGTAAGCTTTGGCAAAGTTTGCTGGCAATCCACAAGATCAAGCTAGAACAGAGGCCTTCGCTGTGAGAAACATATGACAAGCTTGCGCTCCTTCTCTGCCAGATGATCCAATTGTTTGAATACTCCTAATGCAGAGTATCCAAGCTTCATGAACCACACGTTGAGGAATTGTGTGATTATATTCATGTCAGATTGTCCTGCACCGGACACATGGTAACTTCCAGCCAGATCCATGAAGGCAAGCACCAATAATCTGATTTGCACCTATTACTTGTGCAGATGCTAATGATCTTCATGAAAGGTTGCTTGTCCACAGTGTTTCTTCTTAGATCCTCCAGACACTGTAATCTGACTCCACAGACAATTTAAGCCTCCTCAAGTGCTTCAGCGCAGGTATTCGAATCCCTTTCATGATTGGTCGCTTGGCCATCACATCTCTGACAATTCTAACCATCTCCATTTCACTGTGAACGCAACTGCCCAGCAGATGTCTGTCTGTAGAAGTCAGATTACATGCAATGATTTGTTTCCCTTGTCGCAAACCACCCTTCTCCGTGGGATGCACCGAATGACTCTCTGTGGCAAAAAAATCAACAATTTCAGTGCCACAGTCGGAGGCAATGTCACACTCTGCCTTGATTACTAGTCCTTTAGCACCAATGGCAGCAAGGATTGGTCATTGTTGGATGGTTGCTGCTCAGCAATTCTGCGCAGAGTGCTGTGAGAAGATCTCCGGATTCAGATATCTGGACTTGAATAACAAAAGGAAGTACAAAAGCCAATTGGATGACTACCAGAACCAGACAAGCAAGGTCCCCAATGTTCTGTCAACGCAGGAGCACACTGACACAAGCCTAAAGGGAAAAAAAGCCTAAAGTACGCTCTAGTAACTCGTAAGCAAAGCTATCCAGCAGTACATGCATACTAGACATTGAAATACGAACTTCAAATAGCTCAGTATACATTATAATGCAAAAAGTGTGAATGTCACCGCCCTTGCATTCCCTGCATGTGCTTTAGTGTGCCTTCAATGAATTCCAAAAGCCCTCATAGACGAGATTATGTAGAGAGCGAGATGTCTATTTGAATCTCGAGAATCTCAAGCTTCCACACACAAACGGCAAGCAGTACCCAGGCCAGATAAGTACACATGAACGTGATGCCGGTCCTGGATGTTGCAGCTCAGCCGCTTGAGCTCCTGCCGGCCACAGCGTTACTGTCTGCGGGGAGAGCTTGTACGTCTGGCAGAGGGGTGAGCTTGTTTGACTGCACATCACAAGCATGATTTGAGAGCCAAGTACGCAGCACTGTTCCCACAGCACAGTGGCACTCTCGATAGAGCTTGACTGCCAGATCCCAATGATATAGCGGCTTGATGGCTCACAATCTTTGAACAGTGTTGTACAGGATTGCCATGAGCAGGCCAGAGCATGAACCTATCGACGCTTAAGAGCATCTCAATCTTGGGAAGGAGGTTGAGGGAACGCACGTCCTTGAAGTTCAAGCCGCAGCGGGCCAAGCACTCCTCGCCACCAGTCCCGGGGGAGGTGACCAGGGGGTAGTCTGACTTGAGCTGGGAGAAGGTGCTCTCAGGGATGCCGGTCGCCGCATTGAGGATGGCGTTTGGCACACGCATCATGGAAGCCCACATGGTCTGAGTGCCCGGATCCTTGGTTGCGAAATTGGCAAGGAAGGCTGCTTCTGTGCACCCGGTGTTCATGCTGAAGTGCAGGATGCCTGAAGCAGAAAGACCCTTGCTTTTGAAGCCTGATCTTCGTAGGATTGAATAGGCTCACGCCCTCTTGTTTGGAACAGGTGGATGTGTAAAGGGGGGGGGGGGGGGGGAGACACATTTAAGGGCAGCCTTGTCAACTACTGGTGTTTCCTATGAGCCGACCAATTTTGGGCTTGTAGGGGAAAAAGCCTTGTGCCATCAAAGCCTGAACTCAATCTAGAGGGCTAACAAGAGTGGTCACCATGCAATTTTTGGGATGTCAGCAGTGAGAAGGCTTCCAAATCTTAATGGCGACAAAATAGGCTCAGAAGGAACATGACATCAGAATTCGACATTTGCAGGGAGGGGAAGGAGATGGGGAACTACAAGTATTGAAAAGATTAGATTGCTGGCGATCTTGAAGGTGTTGGGCAAATCCGGTTAGAGGCTTCATTCAGTCATGAGAAGTTGGTATAGGATTCAGAGTGGAGAATGAGTGTACTCCCTAGTCAGGTAAAGAGTGCAAGTCTGGGGCTCATATCAAAGAAGTTCTGACGATGAATAGTGCGCACAATGGAGGGAGAGCGGGCTCACCGGTGGGAATATGAATGGTCTGTCCCTCCGAGATGTTGCGGATGACCAAATTATTACTGCCAGCGTTTTCCTCGACCATGCCAAAACTGATGTTGCCTCTCAGAACGTAGGAGATCTCCGACCCGCGGGGATGGGTGTGGGGCGTGTTCCCCGAGCAAGGGCCTGCATACAGCGAAGGGCATCAGTTTGGGAGGACTGTACAGCAGCGCATGTGAAGGGGTCATAATCTTAGCTCTTGAAGAATCAAACATTCAACCCTAGCTGCAAGAATTTGTCCAACCAGTGTGAGCTGTATAATGACGAACCTTTTCTGTTTGCTGAAGCATCAAATCTAGCAAGGCTGTGTTAGTGGCCTTGGGGTGGCAAGCAAATTCATGTTTGGAAGCATGCCAGGCCAATTTTTGGTGTGCTGGAGCAGATGTTTTTTTGTCGTGCATGCTCACAAGTGCAAACTGCTCTTGCACGACAACGACTCACCCATAGTGACGATGGTTTGGCCATTCCCATCTCCTGAAAGAGTGCTCAAGAAAGGGTTTGTGTCCACTGCAATGCCTGCAAAGTTATTCGGGCTGTGCTGATTGTCATTGGAGCAGACAGAAAGCTGTGCTGTTTGTCATTGGAGCAGACAAAACGCACAGAACTGCAAAAGAATAGTCCAGCTTGTCAGAAGAGGAGAGGCTGCCAGAGGGTTGACGAGTCTCGAGGACGGCAGATGCATTGTTCAGCCCGTAACATTTAACGTGGAAAATGCTGGAGGGTGCAGAATGTCCCCTGCATATGATAGTGGCCCCACCTTAGTTGCCTTGAAGCATGCCGTTGGGGGTTGACTCGCCCGCCTGCACATGATTTCAGAGACTTCTCATCGATGCAGAGAATGCTCAGTATGGGATGGAATGAGGGCGGTGGGAGAATGGGGGTATGCTTTGAAGCAGATCTCTGTGACAATGGTTGAGACAGTGGCTTGCTGCCACCCTGAGTGTGCAATGCAAGAAAATATATTCATCATTTTCTAAATAACATTCGCAAATACATGTTTACAGTGATGGTAAATAACGATGATAATACATCAACCATAAACAATACAAAGAGATCAATATGATGTAATCGAGGAGCGCGCTGATCATGATAGCAACTTCCGCTCGAGTGCAGGGTGTCTCTATAATTCACTGCTTCGAAAAATTCAGCTTATGCAGTTTGAATTGAACTAAGAGAATCCAATAATTCTAAGCCTAGGCTGAGTTTTTCGATATCGAATGATTTTGAGTGCAATCAGCGCAGCGCAGCTTATCAGCTAATAATTATTGTTCCAAAAGAGAGGCATGGTTTACCGGTGCTTTGTTGAAATCGAAGACGAGTCCAGTGTAGTTGCTCTCCATACGCTTCAGGGCCTCCAGAGAGTCAGGTATGAATGTCTGGGGCTCGACCGTGAAGGGCTGCCCGACTGCACGGTGCAGCAGCGCTGCTAGGGCCAGGGATGACAGAACGTACACAGCCTTTGACATCATCGCTTACAGGGTAATTTGGAGCGTAGTTCTTGAAAAAAGTCCCAGCTTTGTTAATCTGTGGACAGCCCAAATTCTCTAAAAGCGCAAATGCCAGATTCGGCATGACATGTCTATGTTTAAACATCACGCGAAGCCCGCCTTGGGAGGAAGTTGCCATCAGCGCTCCTCGATTACCTCGATGATTACCAGAATTGACTACCGTCGCGACATTAATGATCAGACCGAAAATAATTGACTCGAAGTCGAATGGTCAAATTTGGCGAACTTCAAAAGAGCGTTGAAGTCGCTGGTCGACTTCAGCGTCCATTCAATCGAGGGATGTCTTAGTACTCCTGCCGAAGCAATTTAGTATCGCCTCAGAGACTAATCCTGGTGGACGTGAAAGAATAAATAGCAACTAAACATATGGTACGGAAACTTGAAACCCTTGCAAGGTCTGAAAGTCACGCTCAATCGAGAGTGCCATTGTGCTGTGGGAACAGTGCTGCGTGCCTGGCTCTGAGATTATGCTTGTGCTGTGCAGGCGAACAAGCTCAACCCACTGGTATTGCCAGGCGCACATGCTCTCCGCGCAGTACTGTCGTTACTGAACGCTGTGGCCGGCCGGAGCTCAAGCGGCTGTACTGCAAGGGTCACCAAGCTATGATATATATTCATTCAGCCTGGAAAGGAGAAGGACTGCACACTCATGGTGTCTGCAAGCCTATTGTGCACCCACTCTGGAGTTTGATCTATGTTTCTGTTTGATGAAGCTCTTTGAAGCAAATTGAAGGTACAGTGACATGCATGCAGGGAGTACTATCTTCATGCAATTCTTGCATTGTAAAAAGTTTTGAAAATCCAACTTTTGAGTTGTGAGGACCTACTTGGTCTGCTGAATTACAAACGCTTGCAGAGCAAGATTCACCTGTTCTTCCATGCATATTCAATTTGTCTGCATGCATTACAGGACAGCCCCTCTCTCTTCAGGAAGCTGTTGCTGTGCTCCTTTCTGGAGTGCCACTAGGCATCTCGCTCGTTCAACCATTATAGTATGCTGTGTGGATTTGATTAACTCTATGAGTGTTAATTATTGTCTAGTCCACACCTTGTCACAGCAATGTATATCACACTTTTGCCCACTCATACTGCACAAAATTGGGTTGTAAAATTGAATTTCCCTCAAGGCGGAAAATGGTTTTCCCCGGGATATCTCCAATCGATTAAAGAGTTCAGGACGCCCCAGCGGAACAATCACGTCGAGATGTACTGAACACTGCATTGTGGACAATTTCTCCCCTTCGAGGCACTTGCCGACTTTGGAGCAAGACCACCATACTCTTCAGAGCATGTCGCAGGGATTTGATCAAGCAAGAATAAGAAAAGCTCTTGATGAGCTGCTCTACCTTGCACCGTTGAAAGAGAAAGGGAGGGCAGATGCAGCGCTTACATTGGCACTGGAGAGCGAGGGCGCCAGTCAGGGGTGCCATCCTTGGGACAGAAGTGATTTGTGCAAGAGGCTACGGTCGTTCAAGGTATCACTGTGGAAATGCCGAGCATACGTTACCACTTCGAAAATCTGGTGTGTCTATTGGATTCAGTAGGATGATTTGTCTGCCTGCATGATAAGACCACAGAGGTAGTGAGAATCTGGGCCGGGCAGATGTGAATGTAATCTGGGTGGGTGACACTGCACGCAGAGTTGCCAGTCCTCCCACAGAGGGCTGATGCAGCTGCACAGGCAACTCAGTCGTTCTCATTGAGGATCCTGCTCATGCAGGCGTCCACTTGGTTTTGCAAGCCGGAAGTGATCAGCGCAGCAAGATGCGCTCTGAACGGCTGGATGAACACGGCAACAGATACCCTCCAGTGTTCTGTGAGTGCTCCCATGGCCTGTCAAAGCACATCGCGGTCCCTGTTCTTCTCAACGGGGGCTTGACTGTGGCGTTGGCAAGTGCGGAAGAAAGCAATATGCCTGCATGACGGAAGCTGGCAATCGCCTATGAAGAGGCACAGCGCACCCTGCCGTGACATCTCTCTCGATCTGCAAGCCAAGCAGCAAGTGCCATACTCCCAGCCTGAACCTGTCCTAAGAGAAGGCATTGTTGCAGTGCTGTGGCGAGAAGCTGAACCTGTCACTGCCCAAGCTGCAGCTCGCGGAGCAGACTAAGGTGGGCACTCGCGCATGTCTGTCGGGAGCGGTGGGAGGCTGAGCCCCTTCTACCATCATTGATGCCAAGAAGCGTGCCACTCAGTCGTGCAGTGTTCCCTCCGCCATGTCAGCCACACCATGGCGGTCTGCTCGATAGTGTTTTTCGGAGGGCTGACAGCCTGCTTTTTTGGCGCACAGGTTGCAGAGGAGCTGGCAAAGAAGCTGCAGGCCGGGCATGGGGCGGGGTGCGCATGGCGGGACAACGCCTGCGACGAGAACCTGCTGAGCTACCCACCAATTCCCCAGGCCCAGGCCGCGTCCGCCTATCACGACCGCCTCTCGGGCATCACCCGGCTCAGCGAGCTGCCCAAGCTGGCTCCTGCTGCCGTTAAAGCAATCACGGCCACCCACAGGTGTCTTGGCGCCACTTTCATGAGGGGAGGATCCCCTGTGGTAGGGCTTGGGTTTGCCGGGAGACGTGGATTTTGTGGATCTGCCGAGACGCGCTTGCAGTAGAGTCCACAACACGAGCCTGCGGCAGTGGTTGCTCCATTCAGCAAAGCCTCAACGATGGAGGGATGGAGATGACACACAGCAGCCGGCGCACCCTGTAGACTCCGTGGATGGCTGCAGGAGCCACCTGGAGAGTTTGTTGGCAGCAGGGCAGGGCTCGATGGCCGGGACAGGCGCCAGTCTGGTAGCAGAGGGCTTTGGACTGACGGCTCCTGACGTCGCAGGTGAGGGAGAAACCTCCTGCTGGCGAAGGAAGAACCAATCCATGACAGCTCCTCAGCCCGCTTGTCACATGAGTTTGGCCTGCTGCGCCAACGTTCCCTGTCCCCGTTGCTGGAAGTTCCCCGTGAAACACTCGCATGCCTGTCCACCCAGTTTCCCTACCAACCCCGTCAATCTGGGCTGCCAGAACAAGCAATGTTCGGTCGAATTGCTGGCAGCGGCAAGCTGGGTGTCCTCTGATGGATGCTCTACAAAATATTGCGATTTGCAGGCAAGGGCGCTCCCGAATTCGAAGCGCGCGCACGCGTGCTTGCGGTCTGTGGCTGGAGCCTGCATGTGATGCCCCCCCTCAGGTCGGCCCAGCTCTCACGCTGGGACGGCAGGAAGGCGGGAGGGGTGGACCCCCACAGCGCCGTGCTGTGCTGCACCACCTGCGGCGTCAGGGCGGGCGTGTGGTCCTTCCTGCCCCCGGTCGGGGACCTCGGCGGCCCACCTGGTGCGTCCAGCGTCCCCTGGCTGCCAGATCGGGATTGGGGTTTGGTCAGGAGAGCACTGTCGGAACAATGACGTAGCAGTGACAAGGTCATGTTGCCGATCAAAAAATGATGGCCACATGCCGTCTGAGAGGCAGCCGCTGCAGGCAACCACGCCGCCCGCAGCGAGAGCGAGGCCGCCACCATGGTGGTCTCCCTGCTGGGCAGCATTGCGGGCGGCAATGCAGGTGTGGCAGCGCAGAGCCCGGTCCCCTCCCCCGAAGGGCAACACAACGGGCAGCCACGGGCGATGGGCTTTGGCGACAAGCACCGGCCTCCAGTGTTTCGAAGCCTTTCACGCACACTGTCCTCCACCTCACCGCCGGCTGCGGTCAGTCCTGCTTTCTTCACCATGCAAACGCTTCTGTCTCAACCCAGCGACCTTGCATGCTGCTACAATGTTCATTCCAGATCGCCCTGGAGTTGGGATGCTCTTCGGGCTGCAGTCAAATCTACTGTGTGAAGGGACAGGGGGGGGTTCAGTCGAGCAAGCCTGAGCCTGCCCTCAGAGCACCTTGCAGCCGATGCATATGCATGGTCAAGGAAAATTCCGACCCAGCATGTGTGCAGAAACGAGCCCGCCTCACTCCCAGCCAGACCACACCGAGCCCCAACCGACCTGGAGCGGCTGCACCGCAGCCTGCACGACCTGAGGGGCCCAGCAGACAAGCACTGATTGCAAGCTCAGCCGCTGCCGGCATGGGGAGCGGAGAAGCGACCACCACCCAGGCGACACTTGGACCTGCGGCCACGCCGGCAGCCGAACCTGGCAGCAGCCCGGCCATGCGAGCGAGCAGTTCGGGGGAACCTGCAGGAGGGGGGAGCCCAGGGGTCAAAGCAAGCTTCGGGACGGCAACCAGCCCTAGCTTTGGGGTGCAGAGGAGGCCCTCGTCAGGGACGCCTTCCCCAGCCGCCCCGGTCACCAGCGCAGCAGCGACTTCTCGTTTACAGCCACCGCCAGCAGCCGCGGAGAAATCGGTGATTGAGCCC
Organism: Chloroidium sp. JM; assembly: GCA_004335615.1. Classification (NCBI taxonomy): domain Eukaryota; kingdom Viridiplantae; phylum Chlorophyta; class Trebouxiophyceae; order Watanabeales; family Watanabeaceae; genus Chloroidium; species Chloroidium sp. JM. Next base: position 239,664 of record QAXI01000429.1, read on the forward strand.
CCAAGCGGCGCTGTGAAGCAGGGGGTGCAGGGCAGCACACCGCAGGTCCGCTTTGGCGGGACAGACGCCACGCCGGTGTTTGGTGCACAGCGCAGACGCCCTAGGCCTGCAGACGTACTCCAGGTGAGATGCATGCTGGGAGGATGGGCAGAGCGCATTTGAAGAGCATGGTAATCTGTGATACATCCACTTTGATCACTTCAGCCATGATGGGAGTCATATCGGCGTAGGGCAACGGCATGAGGCAGACTCCCCAACCTTCAGGACCGGCAGCTGAGAGCCGGGAGCCGATCGAGCAGGCTGCCGCTCCGCCTGATGGTCCCTCTGGCGGTAACCCAGGTGCGCTTCTGGCAAATTCATTCCAGGCTGGGCCTTTGGAGGCAAGTCTTGGTAGCTACTGCATCAATGATGAAGCAATTGATATTGCAATTTGTTTGGCCCCTTGAAGCTTGCAAGAAATTGTCAACAGACGGAGTCAGCTGTGGGCAGTGAGCGTACTTTGAAGGGTCTGGGCAATTGTCCAGCACACAGCTTGTAGACAGTACAGCAGTGGAAAGGAGGGAGGACCACACCAATGCCCAGAAGGGGCGGCGCTCACTAGATGGAGCTTCTCTCACTTGATCTCACCTCTAAACCCTACCTGCAGCGACACCTAGCACAGCCCTTGACCCCTCCAGCCGCGGCAGCGCAAGCCCCTCCCGAGCCCAGCCGCCCTCTCCTGCCCTGTTGGTAGAAGCTGCGCCTTCCCCTCCCGCCAGCAATCCGTCGCGGCCGCCACCCCATCAGTCGGTTCCACCGGCAGCCAACGGCACGCCTGCTGCTCAGGCCGGCAGGGCCAGCCAAGGCAACGAAGCTGCAGCTGGGGCCAGGGAGGAGGGCGGCTCCAGGAAGAGGCGCGTGGAGGACATGCTTGGAGCTTCCAGGTTGGTGACATGTCGTCCTGGCTCTGCCTTGTGTCTGGAAGCTGAAGCCAGGGGGGACAAGGATCTACAATGCCTTGGAGGTCCATGTGCATGCCTGGCACTTGCATTCGATTGTCTCCTGGCAAATGCTTCAGACATATGCACATGGACCTCCAAGTGCCAGGCACTGACAAAAGCTGCAATGACATTGACAGGGTGCAAGAGCCCGTGCCTGTCCCCCAGGAGCAAGACAAGAGGACAAACACCCCTCTGAGGCGGGCTGCTGCACTGCCGCCTGCAGCTTTCGACCCCATCAAGCAGCACAGGTATGTGCTTGCTGTCCCGGATTCCGTTACATTCGCTCCATGGATGCAAGTTGAAGCGCCTGTCCAATCTGCCACCATCATTCCTGATCGAAAGCTGCAAGCCTCGCTGGAGGCTGTCAAAGAGTCTGGCATCGAGATCCAACATTGCGATGCTGCGCGTCGTAGGCCGTTCTGCTCATGGGCCCTGCAGAAGGCCGGCAGGGACGCATGGCGGTGTGGGTGGGTTTGGAACCTGGAGTCTCTGACCCCCAAGGGTGTGATGGAGGAGCCGGAGGAACTGCGCAGATCCTCGGGGGTAAAGCCAACCAGTCCACTTTTATTGGTTCCCTTAATGTGTCTGTGAGCAGAGGCTGCTGAGTTCCGCAATTGAATTATTGTTCTTTTATTGATGCTGACACTCGGCAGATTTGAAAACATAATCCATCGTATGCAGGCACATTACAATCCTGCAGCCAGGCTCCAGCAGGTGCTGCGTGGAGTGAAGGTTGTCAACACCCCAAGCAAGCAGTGCGGATGAGACTTGTCCTTCTGCGCTGTCAGCAGACAAAGTGAGGGGATTGCCATGGAGCATATCTTGCTGCTTTGGTGTTAAGAATTAAAGCAATGAAATGCTTCATACGGTGCAGCTGTCCTCTGAACAGATTCGGAACATTTCGAACATCATGTTAGGCCTGGGTCTCATGTTCATTAAATTGTTGCGTCGAAGTGTTTAATGCCTTTATCCTGTAATCATCCTCCTTATCAGCCACTGAGAAAGCCCCTTATGCACATGCAGCAATGTCCGAGTACACCACAACCTTGCACAGTTCTCGATGCTTTACGTTCTACAAGGTCTGAAGTGTTCAATCGGCGACCTCGCAAATAGTGATTGCAGCCATGAAGAAAGCGTCAAGATGCTTCAGTTGAGGACGACGAGAGCGACCTCAAATACACGATGCGGAACCTTGAGACACAGGACCGTGATCAGCTTGATCCAGATTTGCAGGAACAGGTCATTAATTTGATCGTGCTTCCAGGATCCTCACATGCCCTATTGACACCAGTATGATGAAGAGTTTGAAGCCCAGCATATTGCAACGCTTGCCAAGAACATGATTGCCACCCATGATACAGCTCGCATGGCCATGATACAGGTGTGGGTGGCGCTGGGCGCAAGGCTGGAGAAGGAGCTGTCTGAGCTCAGAGAAGATGCAGCAGGCGCTCCGGCAAGCCCGCCAGCTGCAGAAGAGGATACCCCTGAGTGAGCCCGTACCCTGCCCAAGCACTGAAAGTCTGCATCATGGTTGCCATCCACGCTCTCCAGGTGAAACTTCTTATGTTTTCAAGTCAGAGATTTATGCCAGCAAAGCCGCTGAGACCATCAAAATTGTTTGCCTGCAGGATCCAGCTGTTTGCGCGGGTGGCGCCCGGGTCAGCTGTGCTGGCAGAGACCAACAGAGGACTGTTGCCGGAGCCACAACCCCGTAAAGCAAAACGCAAGAAGAAAGTCAAATTAAAGGTAGCGATGCCCCACCATCACGCAAGTCTCTCCTGCAGCAGTTCCAGTCTGCAATTCATGACTTCCACACAGAGACTCTCGCTTACGCTCGCACAAATCCCCCGCCCTCCTTTCCGGAATATGGATGCCCCACACATGATACAAGTTCTTTGGGGGCTTTGACAAAAACCCACCAATGTCAGAGAGGGTTTATGTGAGAGTCAAGACCTTACTTTGTGATTTCCCCTGCCCTCCTCACTCCGCTGGCCCCCAGATTCAATCAAACCCCACATCCCCGAGCAGGCAGCAGAGTGGGAACAGCTGGCTGTGACTTCCCAAAGCATCGTCCGGGCAGCCGCAGAGGCCGCCAGCCTGGCTTTGCCCCGCATCGCCTCAGACATCCGAGACTTCGGCGAGGATCCCCCGGTGGTTTGCCACGGAGTGCAGCTACCGCTGAGTCTCCGCCAGGAGGGGTCCACAGGTGTGCCACTTCATGCTGATTTGCGTGTAGCTAGCTGCCAGCGGATGATTCAGCGTTGCCGTGATGTGGGCTGTGCCTGTCACATGCAACAGAAGCAAAGCACCCAAGCTGTTGGTGTAGAGTGAAGAACCAGAGTTTGGAAGAACACCAGTCATGGACCTTATTGAAGCTGCGCAGGGCAAACCAGGACGGTGCATGTAGGCCTGCCGCCAGCTGTGGCGGCCTTGGTGAGGCTGGACGATGCGGAGCGCAGCCGATGTGTGCACCACTTCCGGTTCCGGAGAGATCAGAGGGAGGCAGAGAAGCAGGAGAGGGAGAAGCGGAGAGCATTGCAGCCGGCGAGAGTGAAAAGGCGGCGGTCAGACCAAGCAAAAGGGCTAGCCAGGAAAATGGAGAAGAGAGCGAGAAAGCCACTGACACCTGCAGAGAAGCGCTCTTTTGCAGAGGACATTTTCGCACAATTGATCGGCAAGGGTTGAGACTGCTGAGGTCACTGCTTGTTGTCGTTGAAAGGACATGTCTTGTGAGTTTTGGTGGAAGCTTGCTGAGGATGACTGACTCCTGTGCTTAAGGAATGGTGTATGTGCCTCCTGGAGGGCCCCTCTTAGTGCCACGGCAATTGCATAGAAAGATGCTTCTCTAAAAATCCTTGCAAAATGTAACTTCTGCATTGGAGATTTTGCTATAAGCCTTGGATTCATGAAGGCTGTATTGCTTAACTTTCAATTCAAAAGTTGATGGCGCTGTAGTAATCAGTAACAGTTATTCTACCCACTGGGAAGGCAAATTTATCACCTTGACCTGCAGGGGAATTTGCTCTGTGCCAGAAATCTTGTTCTGAAATGTCCAGCCTGAAGATGATGTAGGTTTGCTTTGCCATGAGACCCACTCTCCAATACAGAATTGTTCCCATCAGGATATAGGAACTGGGGATGTTTGACCAATTGAGGAGTACAGTCTGACTATAGCACCTTGTCTACAAAAAAGTGCACACGCTGTGACAAAATAATCGATTACTATTTTCTCAAGTTCCCTACATCTACCACAGCACAATTGAATCAAACTGTTCTTTAGAACCAATGTCGATCTGGTTTTCCACCACTTGGCCCTGACAAAGGGAATAATTCTGGTGGCAAAATCAATGCCTCAATGTCAAGACAAGCAATGCTTGCAAAGGCATTCCTGACACCACAAGGCAGAACAATCCACATACTTCTGCAAGGCGGCAGGATGCTGTAGTGCCTGTACTAAACGAACATTTGCTATACAAACAAATTCGGCAAGCCCAAAGCAAAACCATCTGGTAGAAGACAGCGCATGATGCAGAGCTTCTGTTCTGCCAGGTACAAAAAACTAATACTCCTTCAGTGAGGTGATGCCAGGTCTTTGCATCTGAGAGGGAGCTAGTTTTTCCCCATTGGGTCTGAATTCTGCATGCATGGGAATGGCGGACACATGCTGCCTGATGAAGGGCTGCTTTTCTTGCCGGGGCGCCAGACTCCTGCGGTACTCCAGGATGGCCTGTATCATGCCAAGGTCCTGCCCCGACAGGGCGGCCCGACCCACCAGTTTGACGCCAGGAAGGGAGGCCAGGAAGCGGGTCCGGCCTTCGTTGCCGCCATCCATGTCTTGCAACCTGTCGGGCACAGGCTTCCTCAGTTCCTGTCTCAGTCCCTGTCTGATCCACAAAATTTGAACTCCCCAAAAGCATTGCACAGGGAGAAGGGAACGCACTTCTGGAGCTCATGCAGCAGCAGAATCACGGCCACATGGTGGGCTTTGAGGGTGGCGCGGCCTTTGGCAGACGCCCCGAAGTGCACCCTCAGCAGGGCCTTGCCCGCCCACTGGCTGCCTGGAGGGCCCTTGATGGCAGAGAAGCAGCCAAACTCCTTGTCTGGAGGGAAGTTGCGGTTCTCAAACACCTGCACACGTCCTTGGTCTCCAGCGAGGCAGTGCCATAAGAGCAGGGGGTCAAGATTCAAACAGTCAATAAAAGATAGAAGATTCTTGGTACACCTTGAGAGAGGAGAGTATCCATGAGCGACCCCAAAACCCCTTCTACCTGGAGAAAAGGCACCTTGTAATCTATGAGACAAGCTTGGGAGCAAATTTTCGGGCCATAGTCCCAGCAGATTGTCAAAACTGTCCTGCCAGGGAGCTTGAGTGAGCAACAAAGCAGCGATCAAGCACTCAAGATCACCTGGGGAGTTGGAAAATCATCACATCATGGTCAATTAAGAAACTGAACTTGGAGGAGGGTATGTGTCCCTGTCACAGGTTCTGAGTCGACTGGAGCCGATGGCTCACTAGAAGCGACAAGTCACCTAAAAGGAATTTGGAAGCAGACCAGCACCAGATGCTGATGGTCAGAGCCAGAAGAAGCTTGTGCTCACCAGCTCCAGGACCTCGGAGTACTCGCCGATGAGGGCAGCCCTCTCCATTTCCAGGGGGTTGGTCCGCGAAGGCTTGACCAGCGGCTCTCTGCCGTCTCCCGCCCTCGCCTCCAGCTCGGCGTCCCTTTCGGACTTGAGGGCAGCCGTCAGGGTGGCAACCACGTTGGCGGCCTGGATGACAGGACTCACTTTTCGATATTGCCTGGCTGAATCAGGCGCATTGTTCGCCAATGAGACTCGGACAGGCGGCACTCTGAACGCCCAAAGGGGCAACCCTTACCTCCCTGACGCCCGAGTGGAACGCGCCGTGCATGGTGGCGGGGTACTTGCGGGTGGTGGCCTCCCCGGCGAAGAAGACGCGCCCGCCCACGCTTTCGGCCAGCAGGTCGTAGTCCTCGCCCCCCAGGGCTCCCACCGCCATGCTGCTGTAGCTGCCGCGCGCCATCTCGTCCTTGCCCCACTGCGTGCAGACCACCTGCGCCAGAACAGCCTTCAGGACCCTTGCTCACACGGACAGCCGAGCATCTGGAATGGGGTCCTCAAACGGAAGCAAGTCCTCGCACCTGGAGGGGCGCGGGCACCGCTACGCCCCTGGGCTCGAACAGGTCCCTCAGCATGCGCATGACGCGCTCGGTGGCCTCCTCCGTGGTGCGCTCCTCGAAGCGCTGCGCCGCCTCCCCGGACACCAGCCCCGCCAGCACGGCCGCGCCCGACAGCTGGGCGTACGAGTAGAACAGGTAGTACTCCCCGCGGTCCTGGCAGGCCTCCGGCAGGCGGCCGAACATGTCCTCCGCCCCCCAGAAGTTGTAGGGGAACAGCAGGACGATCTGCGACACGCGTCCTTGGATCAGCCAGGGGGTGCAAGCAGGGGGTGGATGGACAGGAACGTGCAGTGGATGCCCGGAAACCCGACCTTGTTGAGCAGGCCGAAACCCAGGCGGCGGATGGCGTCCACCTTGCGGGCTGGCAGGAGGGGCGCGAATTGCACGTCTTCATGCTTCAGACACCCCAGGGGCAGCGTCACCACCACCGCGTCTCCTGCAGGGCGGCACACGTGTGGTTGCAGCAGCCTGTGAGACCAGGAGGGACTGCAGATCGGGATCCAAGGAGGCGCACCTTTGAAGGTGTGCGTCCCCGTGGACACCGCCACCCCTTCCTTGGAGTACTCTATCCTGGTCACCCGGCTGTTGTACAGGATGTTGAGGCCGCTCGTGAGGGCAGCGATCAGGCGCAGATTCCCCCCTGCATGCGGCAGCTGTTGTTCACAACTGTCGTGCACACAGAGGATCCGCCGGAGATGAAGGCGGACAGCTGGCTGCTCGGCACATAAGAGAACCAAGGCGAGGACCTGGCAGGAAGCAGTGGGGCCCGGACAGCTCGTGGGGGTCGTCCTGGTCCCATGTGCGCACCGACAGCTCCCCCACACTGGCCGCGTTGGCAAACTCCAGGTTGGCCAGATGCCAGCTGTAGAAGCGCTGCCTGAGCCCCTCCTCGTCCGGATCTGCATGCACGCTGGCTGAGCGCGTGGCCCAATGCAGGGTGTCTGCAGGGTCAGCACTGCGTCAATTTGCCACAGGGGAGCGGCAAGCTCACCTATGCCATCGACGGAATCCTCGGCGTGCTGCGCGCATCTGTCCTCCCAGAACTGCTGCATGGCCACGCCCAGGGACATGTTGTCGGACAGCTCCCCCAGGTTGTCCCGGAAGTCGTTGCACTCGTCCAGCAGCCTGTTGTAGTCGCCCTCCACCTGCTCGTCGATGTGCCGCGCCGGCAGGGAGCCGTCCTCCAGGAACAGCGGCACCTGCGCGGGGCACCGCTTTCCAAAGCGGACCTCCTCCCGCGCCCCTCAAGAACACACGCTCTTCTGACACTGGTGATCAATGAGAGGCCGAGGGGTGTCACCTCCGTCTGCTCGATCTCATGCATCGGGATGTTCAGCTGCCTGGCCAGCACGGCCAGGGGGTTGCCATCGATCCCCGTCAGGATGCTGCCGCCCATGTCCGCCACCGCCTCTATGCCATCCGCCTGCCAGGCCGACTCATGCTCAGCGAGCCCCATGGTTTGATAGGCGACGTACCTCAGCCAGAGTGCAAATGGGCCTGAAAGGGCTTGCCTGCATTTTTTTTGTGTACACGCGACCTCCCGGTCGGCCGTGCCCCTCCACCACCACCACGCGGTGCCCACGACGGACCAGCTGCTTAGCGGCCGCAAGACCTGGCCATACAGTTCCCGTACTCAGGACACTCCATCGCATGACAATTTCTGTTGACATGCGATGTATGCGCTGGAAAGGCCGGGAGGGGGGCTGACCTGCCACACCCGCCCCCACCACCACCACCGTAAAGGGATGCGCTGCCTCCGGCTGCCGCCCCTGCATGGTGGGGGCCACCCCGTAGTTGATAAAGCCATTGGCGTCCAGGAAGCGCCACGCGATTTGGGCGTATCCGCGCTGTAATCCCGACAGGCCCTCGCACGCCTCCTCCTCCGACAAGAATCTGCAGGACGTTTGTGTCAGGGGTGCATTCCACATCTGGAGGTGCAATCAATGAAGGCTCAGGTCTTGGAGGCAGCCACTGACCTGTCAACCGCAGCCCGCCACTTCGCCAGCACGTAGTTCCTCATCTGCACGGGGCAAGTCTCAGCGATGAATCAACGACTCACTTACTAATGACGCCCAAGGCTGCAGGCAGGCGGGCTCACATTGACATATTTGAGCTCGTTCGCTTCCGGGGGAACCAGGTCCTCCTCCTCCTCCACTATGGCCACGGCGCTGAAGTTGGTGGCCCACGCCGTCTCCTGCTCCTCCTGCTCTGTCCCCAGCTCGAACTCTTCGTCGTCCTCCTCCTCCTGAAGGCCAGCGCCAGGGAAGGGTGAGCCAGGGCTATCTGTGCTCGGGTCCGTGCTGGCAAGCTGTGGGGGATTGGGTGACACACCTCAAATGATTCACTCTCTGGCCTGTCCCGCTTCCTTGCGGCGCGCTCCTCATCCTCTCGCTGCAGCAAGTGATCCAGGTCACGATGGGTGTTCTCGACCGCCAGGTAATCTACCCGCTTGCGTCTGCTGGTCTCTATGCCACTGCTTGCTGAAAGTTGGCTCATTCTGCTTACTTCATATCGCTTGCAAAATTGCTGGAAACATATTCATGCCTTTGGAAAGCGTGGTTCTACAGATATCAGCGATTGTCTGGCCTTCTCTAGGTGCACAACCTCGAAGTTGCACAGTGTCGAATTAATTGGCCATGGATCTCTATGTACTGCTTTGAGAAGCGTCAACTTTGCAATCCAATCTTCCTGTTCATCTTTGGTCGCTCGAAATTTTTGCCCAAAAATGCATGTTGGGTTTTAGGGCCGAATTGCAAATGAATGGGGGGTTCGAACATAGAAATGTGCCCATTATAAGCACGTGATCTATGTATCTCTTCAAAAGCCTTTCGGAGTGGAGCAATCAAATTTGTCGTTTTGCGTCGTCACATGCGAACAAACCAGTGACCGAAGACTCGAACAATCCATGGTGATATGGTGATTTTTTTTGACTCATACCTAATCCTTGCAGAGACTTTGTGATTGCAGAGCCGAAAGCCTCTTTGATTGTGCCAACAGTAGTCGCTCAACTGTGCATATCCACAAGGCCGCTGCCAATGATATGCAGGACGGGAATGAGGGCTCAAGGCACTCCACCATGTCGCCTACACGGCAGCGCTTGAACAGAGAGCTGGAGATCAAGAAGAAAAACAATTTGGCTCAGAGGAACACCAGGTAGGTCGACTGATCGTTCCTGCCGCCTGAGAGCTCTCAGCTTTGCCCATCCTGTAGTATGAATTGCCCTTGTCCTCCAGGGAGAGACGGAAGCAGAAGTATGACTCGCTGGAACGCGAGGTGGGCGTGCTTGCTGAAGCCGTGGCCAAACAGGAGAGGCTGAAGCAGGAGCTGCTGGCCCAGATCCACAGCCTGCAGACGAGGTGCGAGCTGGAAAGCCCGTGGCAGGGCAAGATCCTGCCGCAGCTGCCGGAGGTGGGATTGCTCAGCCAGACCTCATGCTTTGGCAGTGCATGGCACCCCGTTTGCGGCAGCGAGGCACCGGGTCATTGGCGTTCTGTGCAGGTCCAGCGGGATTTCACTCCTGCCAAGTCCTGGGACAACTTCGATCCGGAAGGAGGGGACGCCATTGTGCTGACCCAGATCTTCTCCCACCGCCGGAGGCTGACCCGCGAGCAGGCCAGGCGGCTGAGCCTGAAGGATGTGAGGAGCATCCAGGGTGCGCATCACCACCAGCGGTATTTTCTACTTGATTTGACATTATGTTCAGACAGTTGCTGAGTTCTAGCCTGGAATACCCTTTGTTCAAAACAATCAACGTCCCAATCCAAAACCGACCTCTGTCCAGGGGAGTACCTGCTGCGGGCGGGGCAGCTGCTGGCCCAGATCCCTGAGGACAACACACAGTCGCCCGCCTGCCAGCTGCTCAAGGTCTGTATCACCGACAGCCCCATTCAGGCAGCATCGGCTCACCGGGGCATGCCATTGCGAGGACGGATGCATTCTTCTGTGTGAACAGTAGATCTGCCTTTGGCACTTTTATTCATTTCACCCAGTAGAGCTGCCTTTGGCAATTTTATCCACCTCAAGTAGGAGACTGTGCAAAGCTTGGTGTGCCTCTGCAGGACCTGATGTTGGAGCGTCGGGGATTGGCCAGCTACATCTCCTGCTGGCTGCCCAGCTTCAACTTCCGCCTGCACAATGTGCTCGCGCCCTGCTTCAACCCGGGATCCACACCCCCCATCGACCACAAACGCCTCCTGGTGACCCTTCACCCTTCACGCAGCATTATCTTTGCATCTGGAATGACCTTCAGCACCTCCGCTCCCTGTGCTGGCCTGACGGTGCAAGGGTCTGCATTAGGACGCTCTGTGCCGCAGAGGGTGTTGGCGCTCTCCTGGGACCAGAAGGTGGCCCTCTACCGGGAGTGCCAGCTGTACGCCAGGAAGATGGAGGCCATGTTTGCGCAGCGCAGGGAGCTGGTTGCCTCCCTCAAGGTGCGCCCCTCTGATGGCACGAGGGTGTTTTTCTAGCACCTGATCATGGGTCAGAGACTGTTTGATCTGAATGTCGGCCGACATGCAGGAGCCTCCAGCCTCCCTGCTGGACCAGAAGTCCCTGCTGCGAGATGTGGCCACCTTCAGCAGCTCGGTGGCAAGGCTGGTCAGCAATTGCGACCAGGTCAGGACGCCTGCCTGGTTGAACCCACTCAGATGAAAGCAGAAGCCTGGCCGCTGTCTGTGAGTTTTCAATCCTGGGATGTGCTGCCCAAAAAGTCCGGAGCAGTCTACGAGCTTTCTGCTTCAGCTGCTATCTAGGATCACGACTCGTTTGCTGCAGGCCCACCTGAACAACTGCTACTTCTGGGGCCAGGTGCTGTACATGCCCCACAGGCTGACCGAGCAGCAGGAGGCACGCGCCCTTCTGGAGTGCCACCCACACTACTCGCCCGACATCTGCCGCCTGGGCGAGGAGCTGAGGCAGGAGCTGCAGGGGGCTGCAGAGCACTGCCACATCCCCACCCCCCTTTTTT
>QAXI01000429.1:251402-283989 GCA_004335615.1 Chloroidium sp. JM
CCCGCCCCCAGCTCCGGCCCTGGAAGATGGGAACACCCAGGAGATGATTGAAAAAGTTGTCGACGAATTCTCAAAACTGAACTATTTGACCATGAAGGGTGCACACTTGTCAAAAGCACTACAAAGAAGGCCTCCTCCCCAGGTGCAGGTCTGATGTCCAGTCATTGAAGAGTCTTTTTATATCAGCAGCAGCAGAAAAGGAGAAAGTGCTGCGCCCCGCATTAGCCCAGGTCAGATCATGGCAATGCATGTTTCCACAACCAGCCATTGCAAACCAGTGCAAATGTTTGCTCTTCATTGCTTTCAGAACTTTGAATTTCTTGGCTTTGCCAGACAGTTTATGGCTTTGCCAGACGGATATTGATGACAGAACTCAAAATTGCCTTTTGCTTTGTTCTGAAGATTTGCTAGATTATCTTCAACTCGTCTGCGACGAACCTAGCGCCGATAGTGATGTGCAGTTGCCTGTCAGGATTTAATATCTTGGGTGCATTTGAATGCAGTGAGGAGCATGTGTCTAATGTTGCTTGAATACAAGATTTACTGAGGGCAGTGTACACTTGAGTTCCGCCTCCAGTCCTTGAGTTCTGTCATGATATCAGGCAAGGCATGTGCAGGCTCTACAAGACTTTGTCAGCATGCCACTGAAGCCATATACACAGCACTTCAATCAAGCCAACAGCCACCCTCCGCTCCATCCAATCCCGCGCTCGCTTTCTCTACAAGTTGTCGATCACCTGAAGACCTGCAAAAACAAAATGGAAAGATGTCATAAAATCTGCGAGCTGGCACAGCAGGGTACGACGGCTGCAACTTGTCTTCAGCGTCTGCAAAATGAGAACCCAGAACTGTAGAGACTAGCCATGTCCACTCTCTTCTCGTCAGACGATGATAAATGGGAGTACTCTATCATCCCCCAGCTCCATCGCTGATGCGTTCCCAAATCATATGCTATGCCTGTTCAGTATTCGGCAGTCGAATGCCTGATGACACCATAAGACAAAAGGATGATTGTGGCCATCTCCAAAGTCTTGTCGCATATTTGTGCCCTCCCCTGCCCTGCCCTCTCCCCCTTCCGAGAGCCCAATTTGATGCCTCAAACAACAGCATATCCCACAAAAGAGCAATCTTCACCCTCCTGTGACCCCACTATGCCACTGCCTTCGACCCCATAGATTGGCTCACCTGCCCGAGGAGACCAGTATGGGATTGACAAACCAGAAAAGGAACGCACCAGGTGGCAGGGAGAGCTTCAGCTTGTCCGCCTTGTCCGAGTCCGTGACACACAGAGTGTACAGGTACCGCGAGCACCTGACCTTGAACTTTGTGACATCCCCAGACTTCTTGATCTTCACAGAGCGTGCGTCCTTCCGCCTGGCCGTAAGCAGGAAGTCCTTGATCTCATTGATCTGCTTAGGCTGCAAGCAGTGACCACGAATCAGCCATGGAGTTTGCAATATTATGCTCAAGGGTTGGAAGAGCGTGAAGACAACTCCGACAGCTATTCCTATCCGATTATTTCAATGCAGAATTGACTGCGCTTGATTGTCACATCAGCACCCCAGAGTCTCAGGAAGAGTGCAAGGCACAAGGCTCGCGAAGTGTTCAAGCTGGGCAGAATATTTTGACATCACAGTCAGCTGTTCTTACCATCTTGTCAGCCACGGAAGCCGAAAGACCGCGAGAGAGAGAGGGCAAGGCAAAACAGCCGTCCTCTTGAAGGGATGACTCATGTGTGTTCGCTTATCGTGAGAAGCCAGCAATTTCAATTTTCTCTGATAAATGGCTAGATTCGAGAGCTTCAGATGCAAGTGTAACTATAACTCCAAGCTCTCGTCCCAGAGTATACACAAATACAGGTGTCTTGTACAGAATGCACAACCTACAGCCCAGGAGGAGGGCACTTGAGCCAGCCTTAATGAGGTTGTCACTTTAGTGCACACGTGCTACTGTACAGGTAATAAGACAAGAGCCACTCCCTCACAGCACAATCACTTTCTTGCCAGTGAGATCGCCAGCTCTTCCCCGCCGACTGCTTTCCACAGCCCCAGACGGTCGAAGGCGTCCAGCATCTTGACGACCATCTCCACGTAGGGCACCTCGTCCACCTCAGGGTCGGCCTTCAGGCCCTGGGCAAGCAGGGCGAGGGGCGGCTGCCCGTCCTGTCCAGTGTGCTCTGACAGCTCGTCATCCAGCTGCTTGTAGAGGAGATATGGGTCTGCATGCGTGAGGGGAGAGGATTAGTTCCACTGGGTTGCTCAGTGGACACAAGGCTGAAAGCACAGATTTCATTCGCTATAATCAGTGTTTTTAAAGAATTGCCTCTGATGCGGCACGTCGCTCTGAAGTCGACCATGCAAGAGAGCGGACAATGGACCCTGGACATTTGCCAGACAAATCTGAAGAATATTTGGCAAAGGACCACCCCTGTCTACCTCCCACCCACCCACGCATACATCAGTCAGATGATGCGGGAAAAGGGAAGAGGGCGGGTCTCACCAGGGAAGTACGGGTACGTCTCCATCCACCAAACCAGCTCCTGCCGGAATGACAATGACTCGCACATGTGCAGGATGGTTGCCTGCAAAAACCCACCCCAGTAGCACAGGGAATATCCTCACCAGATTCAAGATCAGCGAGGTCATGCGATACGCGCAAATGGCGTTGGGGAGGTTGAGAGACGCACCCACAAAATTGACTTTTGCACATAAGCTCTGTCGATGTTGTCATGCAGCCTGCGCACGACGTTGGCAAACTTGAGAGCATCCATCTGGCTCACACCGCCATGAGCCGCCTCCTCCACCGTCAGTCCCTGACAGGGCGCACAACAGTGATCTCGAGTCAACATTGAGATCTGAGCATGCTGCAGCATGTCATTTGCATGTGAAGGCATGCACCGGGCACCATGCTGATTGAGGGCCTCACCTCCAGCATGCCCCTCAGGACGTCCCTCTCAGAGAAGAGGGCCTGCACTCGCTCCTGGTACTGCTTGCCCGCAGCGTGCAGGGCGTGCTTCTGGGACACCGACAGGCACAGCTTCTTCTGCAGAGAGGTTTTGCTTAAGCTGAATCAGAAGCACACAAACAGGACCACCTTGGCTTTTGGGCTTCCAAAACAATCGGCGCCTCGAATGGATTGATGACAAGGTCGAAATGCTTAAGGAGACATGTAGCTTTTGGGAGTCACCGTCACGTGGGTATAGCAGGGCGGACTGGAGGGTGGCGAGGTGTGGCTGTCCAAGAACCCCTTGTCTTGCAGCTCCAGCATCTTGATGGGGATCCAGCAGGTCAACAAGCAGCAAAGCCCGCTACGCTCTGTCAGAAGCTCCTGCATTTTGATTTTTAATTAACTTGCACTCATTGAAAGTCATTCAATCGCTGTTTCAGCGCGCTCAGGCATCCCCGTCCCCTTCCAGAAGTGTTATGCTTCGGTGCCCTCCATCATGCCCACACACCCCTCAGAAGTCCTTTGTCTTCTGCAGAGCGTGCCAGCAACCTGCCTTGAGTTTGCCTCCAGGCGGGGTGCTCGCGTCCTGCAGCTCCTGCTCGCCGTGCCTGCACAGCAGCTGGCCACCCCTGGCGACGTACTCCAGGATGATGGAGCGCAGGTCCTCCAGGGGCATGGCCACCGCCTGCTCCCTGGTCAGCCGCCTGGGCTGCGGGTAGATGGCCCGCAGGATGATGCCTCCCTGACCCTCGGGATCGAAGTTCGCCCACGACACCGCCGGCATGAAGGGAGGCTCCACCTGCCACAGAAAGTTGGAGTCTTGGGGGGTTACTTTCAAAGAGCCACAACCGGGACATGAGCGGGTGCCCAAACGAGGTGGTTCCTGGAAACTTTTCCAAGGCCATGATCCCGCTTGCCTTGTCGATGTCGGGGAGGGGGGCCCGCGGATGCTGGGCTTGAGGCAGCATCTCCCGGATCTGTGCTGTCAGTTCCGCCCTCTGCGTTTCCAGGCTTCTCAGGTGACTGGCCATTGCGTGGATTTCCTGCTCCAGGTTCTCATACTTCTGCTTGGTCCTCTGCCTGTATCTCTTCTGAGCTTCCTTGCCCTTGCACCGGTGTGCGGTAGCTTGTTTGGCTGCTTCAGGTGCTTCCCTGGTGGGTAAGCCTTGAAGTGACATTATGCGACTGAGATCTAAGTATGATTGCCGAGACCGAGAAGAGTCATCAGAAAATTCAGATGCAGACCCTCTGTGAGTCAGACAATGGAAAAGCTGAAGAACTATTTATAAGAATGCACGCATGTAATGCAATTTTGCTCGACACATAAAGTTTGGAAAGACTGATTCAGTGACAATAGCACACTTCACGATAACAAGAGATAAATGAAGTGTCATATCAAAGAGGAAAGAGAAATCGGAATTTCCCCTGTGCCTCATCATTCGTGATCGCGTATCCCTCTCAGCCAATGCACGATTCAAAAGCTCGAAGCAACACGAGATCATCTCAACTTCATTCGTTCGTTCATACACTTGGGCTCCGCAAGGCAGGTGAGTTCATCCTTCAGAGGCTGATGTCGAGCTCGGCTTGTTTGTATACATGATGCTGATATGATTACGGTGATCCAAAATGAGGAGTAGATTCTTAAAGCCAGCTACTTAAAGCTTCGGAGAAGAACCTGTTGCAGACCATCTGGCGCAAGGAGCTTCTTTCGACCCCTCCCAGCTCAATTACAGCAGCCCAGAGCCGGCTTGTCAGCAACAGTGATCCTATTTTCAGGGGAGCATGTCCAAGCCGGGGGAGGGGGTGGAGCTGGGAGAGGTGGTCGGGAGGGCGAATTCGAGCTTGGAGGCGAGCTGCAATCCAGCGCTGCCAGACACAGAGGCCGGTGGACCCACCCCAGGACCCCCCTCGACCCGGTCTGACGAAGTGACTGGTGGGTCTCTCTTTGTCCTCATTGACCGAGCTTTGGAAGGTGTCGCCGTGGTCAGATCAGCCAATGGGGGCATTCCTCGAGCTCCTGTGCCAAGTTTGAGAAGCTCGGGCTGGAGTGGGACCTCTGTTCTCATTTGCTGTTGTTTCCAGAGGGGGAGCTGCGGCCTGGGCGGTCCGAGAGCTCGCAGGCGACCCTGCTGGAGGGGTGGCGCAAGAAGAGCAGCAGCGTGTCCCTGGAGGAGTGCAACTCCACGCTGCCGGTGCCCTCCCCGGACGCCGCCTGGTACCGGCAGTGGTCCGCCTACATCGGCGTGGGCTTCATGGTCTCCGTGGGGTGAGTACAATGGCCCCCTTTCCCCAGCAGACATCCCTTCTTGGACTTTGTGGTCAGGTCTCCCTTTGCGGCCGCACCTACACCTTTGGATCGAGAAGCGTGAAAGATGGTTTCGGAACCATCAGTGCCTCCCCAGCTGCTGAACAGTGCCAGTGCGCAGGTACATGGACCCCGGGAACTGGGCGACCAACATTGCGGGCGGGTCCGCGTTCGGCTACACCCTGCTGATTGTCATCCTACTCTCCAGCGTGACCGCCATGTTCCTGCAATACCTCTCCCTGAAGCTGGGCGTGGTGACGGACCGCGACCTGGCCCAGGCCTGCAGGGACGCCTACCACCCCAAGGTGATCCCCTCCCATTTTGACGCAGCACCCCAGTCATCTCGAGCCTGCCTGAACCCTGGCACCAGCTGGCCATGCCCATACTGACCCCTGTGCCCCCAGGTGGTGTATGGGCTGTGGTTCATCGCCGAGGTGGCCATTGCCGCGACCGACCTGGCGGAGGTCATTGGGTCGGCCGTCGCGCTCAACCTGCTGTTCCACATCCCCATCTGGGGGGGCGTCATCATCACCGGCGTGGACGTGCTGTTCATCATCATCTTCGGCACCAAGTCCTTCAGGTTCCTGGAGATCCTCATCATGTGCCTCTGCGCGGTGAGCCATTCCTGGCCTGAATCTGGGTTTTGCTTGCATCATCTCTTTTTGGTTGGGGCGCAGAGGGCCGGGAAATGAGCAAATTCAAAGGGGATGAGCATGGCCTGCAGGTGATCACCGGGTGCTTTGCGTACGAGCTGGGGGTGGTGAAGCCCAACTGGGGGGAGGTGGGCAAGGGCTTCATCCCCAAGCCCAAGATCATCACGGATCGCGACATCCTGTACGCGGCCATTGGCATCCTGGGGGCCACCGTGATGCCCCACAACCTGTTCCTGCACTCCAGCGTGGTGCAGACCAGGCAGTATCCCCGCACCCCCGCAGGTGCGCGCTGTGCCTGGCTCGCTGGTCTTTGGCTGATGGGAGGTTTTGCACCATTTTAGGCTGCCGGATTGCCGCACTCTCAATACCTCCTAGTTCTTGGGACCTCGTTGTTCAAACACCAAGGGGAATGCGCTGGCTAAAGGCTTTGATAAGCATAGTAGCGTCCGAGCAGCAGGCCGGCCCTGACAGAGAAGTCGTGTGATGCTCCAGGGCGCAAGGTGGCCGTCAAGTACGGCCAGATCGACTCCAACATCTCGCTGGCGTTCGCCTTCTTTGTCAATGCCTCCATGCTCATCGTGGCGGCCGCCGTGTTCCACTTCGGCCCCAACCAGAATCGCGACGTGGCCGACATCACCACCGCCTACAAGCTGCTGGCGCCGGCGGTGGGGGACAAGGTGGCGCCCAAGCTGTTCGCGGTGGCGCTGCTGTGCTCCGGCCAGCAATCCACGATCACAGGTGCGCCCTCTAAGACCCCGGAAATTTGGCAGCCCATCTTACCCATCCTCTGCACGTCTCGGAGGGAATGTGCATAAAATTCAGGCAGGCTGTCAGAAGCACCGACTGGGCCGTGCCATGCAGGCACGCTGAGCGGGCAGATCGTGATGGAGGGGTTCCTGGACCTAAAAATGCCGCCCTGGGCGCGCCGCATGCTGACCCGCATGATTGCCATCGTGCCTGCGGTGACGGTGGCGGCTGTGCTGGGGGACGCGGGCGTGGGCAAGCTGCTGGTGCTGTCCCAGGTCATCCTGTCGCTGGCCCTGTCGTTCGCCGTGGTGCCCCTGGTGCACTTCACCAGCACCCCCTCCAAGATGCGGGGGTTTGCCAGCCCCTGGTGGGTGCGGGGCATAGGAGCTGTCATCGCGCTCATCATCGCCGGCCTGAACGCCTACCTGGTGGTGTCCAGCATCAAGGACGGGGAATTCACGGCGGCATCCACGGCTTGAATTGTAGGTCTGTAGATGCGTGGCCTGGTGTTGGATGAATGAGGTGAGGAACGGAGGGTGTAGGATGGTTTTTGGAGCTTGGAGAGCGTATGAGATCTAGAATGCCACAAATTTATTGCTCGTTTACCAGGTGAATGACTGCCGCCAAAGCTGTGGTGACATTTTGATTTATGCAACGTAGCGGTTGCTACACTCAATGCGCTGGAATTGGTGTATTGCCAAGAATATGCACCTGAGTTTTTAAAATTGTCCCCAGATTTTGACACCTCATAGGGTTGAACCTGTACCAGGTATGTCTTGATAGATTTTGATAGGAGATTCCTGCATACCTTTCAATTCTTTGACATACAGATCGTTGATCTCACGCAGGCCCCCAAAATTCGAGAATTAGAGGTCGATCAGTCCGTTTGCTGCACGTCTCCCTCCATCTGGATCTCACTCTATTGCATCATACTGAGCCGCCTTCACCGCGTGGACTAGAGCATTGAGATGGTTCTCAACAGGAATGTCGGCTTCATTGGGGCAGGGCAGATGGCAGAGGCTCTCGCCAGGGGGTTCTCAGACAAGGGAATGGTGCCAGCCGACCACATGCACTGTACAGACCCGTCCAAACAGCGTCGTGACCTGTTCGAGGAGATGGGCGCCCATTCCTACGAGAAAGCAGTGCAAGTACGTAGCATGACTGTCTCTCTGGCGCTTATGCTTTGCTCTCATGAGTACCCTGAGCCACTATTCCTAATTTCTTGCTCGCTCTGTTGGCTCCTTTGCCGCCTCTCCTGCAGCCTGAATTTGCAATCCCAAGAATGTGCATACTTGCAATCTGAGAATGCTGCTCTGAATGCTCAAGAGCACGCTCCTGCCCTCTGGGCGCTGTGCGGCCGCAACTCTCATTGCAAGGCAGTTTTTGCACTGCAATTCACACAACCGCCATTTGAGAATCCTTTAACTTTGTTAACTGCGTGTCTTTAGGTAGCAGAGAAGAGTGACGTGATCTTCATAGCGGTCAAACCGCAGTATGTGGGCACGGTGCTCAAGGAGATGAAGGGGCAGCTGAAGAAGGAGACCATCATCGTCTCCATTGCAGCAGGGGTGCCCCTGGCGGCCATGAAGGTGCGCCTCCACCAATTGGCAATGGGAGTGCAGGCTTGCGAAAGACTACAGGGTGTGGACACTTCCAGGTCACTGATCGTCCTTTTGGGGGCTGGAGAGAACGGGGATAACGAAAGGGAGGACGCCATCAAAGTGGCTCTGATACCGGGCATAGGCATGCCATGCACGCGCCCTTCAAGGCCGTGGCTCTGGCTGCAGGAGGCCGTGGGCGGTGACGTGAAGCTCATCCGCGTGATGCCCAACACGCCCTGCCTGGTAGGGGAGACGGCCTCGGCCATGTGCCTGGGGGGCAGCGCCACCGAGGACGACGCAGAAGTCGTCAGGTCCCTGTTCAGCTCAGTGGGCACCATCTTCAAGGTAGGACCCTCTGGATGCTGTCGATTGAAAGTGCACGCTGGTGTACTGCGTTTGTCCTTGTGAAAATGTTCTCAGGAAGACTACCTACTTTATGAAAATGACGGGGTTGTTAGTAGACAGCACACCGCTTCTCCAAATTTCTCGTGTCTGCCAAGAAAACAGCCATTCTGTCCACAAATCGATCGGATTCGTCAGACTCCCAAAGATGCTTCCCTTGTTGACCAGCAATTCTGCAATCCTGGTCCTCCTTCTGCATGCCTCCCTGCACAGTGTGAGGATTGCCTCGGCCGCGCAGGTGGACGAGAAGCTGCTGAGTGCCGTCACGGGGCTGAGCGGCAGCGGGCCGGCGTACATCTTCGTGATGATCGAGGCCCTGGCGGACGGGGGCGTGTTGGCGGGCCTGCCACGCGACGTGGCGCAGCAGCTGGCGGCGCAGACGGTGCTGGGCTCCGCCAAGATGGTCATTCAGACCGGCAAGCACCCGGGCGCGCTCAAGGACATGGTCACCTCTCCGGCAGGTCAGCCGCCTCTTGGGGTCCGCCCCGGCCCTCCTCCGGGTAGCCACCCGGCTGCGTGCCGAGCGCAAACACCACTGTGAACCCATTTATGTTTTTCAGTGCTATTCGACTGCGTCCCCATTGGGCCGACCCCTACCCAGCTAAGTGTCACATCGCGGCGATGACTGATGGTATGCTTACATTTGCAGGGACCACTATTGCCGGTGTGCATGAGCTGGAGAAGGCTGGCGTGAGGAGCGCCTTCATCAATGCTGTGCTGGCGGCCGCCAACAGAGCTGATGAACTCTCCAAACTCTAGGTCCAAGTTGCTACGAAGGAGTGTCAGAGCATGCAGGTTTTGCATATAGACTAGGTATGGTTCTATTGCTGATTGAAGCTGGAGAAGCTCGCATCGCCCTGGTTTTAGGAAGCCAGAGTTCGCAATAGAATCTGCGCTGTCAGGATTAGAGGATGACTTATTCACCACTATGAGGCGCAATAATTCTATATGCGGACTTCAGGTATAGCTGGCATGGCTGTAATTGGCTCTGAGATGCCACTTGCACTGAAGACAGGAATTCTAGAAATTGGAGTTGTCTATATGTCAATATAGGACAGTGCGATACGGTCTTGTTTAGGTAGAGCTCTGTGGCAAGATTGTGTCTTGGTCAATTTTCAGTGCAGAGCATGCAATCAGAGGCAAATGCTATGGTTTGCCATCAAATGCAGTTTGCTGCTCAAAATCTCAGCTGATCATTCTAAGCATCAGGGTAAACCTTTGGACAGCTGGCAACTTTGTTTGAGTGTAGCTTGACTGCAAAGCCTATCCTGATGGAGCAAATTAAATCCATTGCTGCAGCTTGTTTGGGGCTGACCTAAGGCACTCAGATATCTACACATCAAATCATTGCTTTCAAATCTTCTACAAGTTGTGGCCACTTGACCTTGCCAGCCAAGCACAGGGGACACACAACAATGAGCTCTACCGCCTTCTCAAAGCATCTCTCGCCATGTCAAGGACCGATTTCTTCTTCTTTCTGCTCTTTCCACTGACAGGATGCGTGCTGAGATCTCTCCTTGCCGTCCTCTGGGGCTTGGCTGTCAGTTGGTCCCTCTTCCATGCAGTCGATGCAGGACCCACCGACCCCAACCCTTCAGGCCCAGGCATCCCCTCGCTTGCAGCCTCGACATCCACATCCATCTGCCACCGCCCACCATCACTTTGCCCTCTGGCTGAGAAGCTGGCGTCCTCAGCGATGGTTTCCAGCCTGGTGCGCTTCGTCGGCCTGCTGCCATTCAGCTCCTCTCCAGCCATGCCGCGTGACGCGGCTGCCGGGGCTCCGGCAGTTTCTTCGCGAGCAGAATCGTGGCTGTGGGAGGGCAGGGGTCCGCTGTTGACCAGGACCTCAGGGTCAAAGATGGACTGGCTCATGATGGCTCGCCGCTTCTCGCGCCGCCTCTTGTCGAAGGAGCCTCCGAAGACGGCCGCTGAGGCGGCTAGTGCGTCGCTCTCGGCCTCCGGCAGCAGGGTGACGTCCTCGGAGAGGCCCAGAGCCGCGCGGCGTACGTCGCGGGCCTTGTCCGCCTTCCTGACCTCCCTGCGGGCCCAGCAGGTTCCTCAACTGAGCCAATAAATTTTGCTAATAATAACTGCTGCTGGGGATGATAATCCCCCTTCTCTGTCTGTTGCCAGAAATGGAACAGGGAAATACCTCTTGTACACAGCCACTCCCAAAGCAGCAGAATGTGACAATCACTCCTCAATACAGGACGCCTGCTTTGCTGCCCATTCATCGCCCCAGCCACCTTCCAACAAGCCCTGCAGTCACAAAGCGCCAGGCCAAGTGCCGACCTGTTGTTCCGCCGGAGAAGCTTGTTCATCTGGTAGTCGTTCTTGTATTTGAGGTTGCTGTCGTGGTACAGCTCCGCCACCCTGACGTTCAGGTCGCGCGCCTTGCGCTTGTCGCTCTCCCCCCGCTCCAGCCTGGTGAAGGCGTCGTCGGGGGGCGCCGCCATCTGCTGCTCCTCCTTGTCGGGCAGCTCCAGGGTCTCGGCGCTCTCCGCGGTCCACGTCTCCACCTGCAGGGGGCGGGGCAGAGGCGAGTCTCTGGCTGGGTCTTTGGTGAGTCTGTGCGAGCAACAGCTGTACAAGAGGGGGGAGCGTGCGTGTGGTCGTCCCAGTCATCCCTCGAGAGGGGCGAGTCCTGCATTCCCAATTTAGCTCCTCTAAACTCCTTGCAGCGAGCACACCTCACACAGCCCGGGTTGCGAGAAGTGAGCTGGCATGCATCTGCGAAGCACCGAGCCTGTGTGATTGGTGCAGGAGATGAGTCGAGGGGTGTTCACCTTCCTCCTGCCCCCCTTGGACACCACGTACTCGGTGTTTTTGGGGTCTGTCTCCACCTCAATGCGCTTGGAACAGCTGGGGCAGCGCATGCTGAACCTCCAGATCCGGGTGGTGTGGTACATGCCGATCTGCTGCTTCTCGGCGTTGAAGCGCACCCCCTTGCCGATGAGGTGCTGGCAGCCCTCACACCAGCAGTTGAAGGGCATCTCGAAGCGGATGACCAGGATGCCCTGGTCCAGCTTCTTGGCCCTCTCCCGCAGGGGGTGCTGCCCTCGGAACTGCGGGGAAGAGCGACTGAAGCAGGTTTGGTTGGCTAGGGGTGAAGGAACCATTTTGGCTGCCCAAGCACGCCAGGAAGAAACAAAAATTACTGTGAATAAGGTATTCGATTACAGGATTGAACACCGGAGGTGGATCCCACCTGGTTGAGGCTGCCATGCTTCTCGGGATCGTAGTCCGGCGGAAAGTAGTACCTGAAGGAGGAGAGGGTCAATTATAATACAACGAGCCCAAGCGCTGGGGAAATAAAAAATCGCTTTGCGTATATGAGTATTCGTGCATTCGCTGGGAATGTCAAGGATGCTCACCCGTCTGCCCTCGATGCAGCCAACGAAGACATGACAGCCTTTGCTCGGAAAGGTCTAGCAGGGCCCAAGACACTTTTGGGCAAAACCCAAAAACCCAGAAGACCCACTGGGAAGTGGAGGGGGTGAAGCTGTATTGCGTTCTTTTCCTTTTCCATCAGCTATTACAGCAATTTTAAAATGCCTCGACAGACAATGCTGTACTGGCAGCATTGTCTGTTTCATTCCACACTAGAAACATTGATGAATCTCGGGTTTTCCAGCTCGCACAACAAATGTCAAGTGTCTGGTACTCTATGAGCAACTCTCTTCCCAGCAGTGAGTCTCCAGCTATCATTCAGTACAACTACATATCAAAGTCGCACACATTTCACAGGAAGGAAGGATTGATACAGACTTTGAGCACCAAATCGCTGCACTAACTACAGGGAAAAGAACGCAGGTACCCTTCATGTGGGCATGCAACTGCATATTGATACTGGAATCACTATCATCATGGAAACAAAAGCAAAGCGGCTGGACATCAATCGTACATGCAAGCTTCGCTCTAGATTGGAGAGTTGAGGCTTGTTGAGGCTCTGGCAAAGCAGAGGACAGGACATGATCTTCCGCTCATCAGAGATCATGGTCTCTTTTCTGTCCTCCAGGATTGCTCACATGGCAAAAAAGCAGCATGGAATGCGAGACTTGCAAGTTCAAGAGTGGCACCTCAATTGCCCCTCAGCAAAACACAGGAGTGGCACCCAGCCCGTAGCAAGCCGGCCAAGTAAGGCCAAGGCTTCTCCCCCTGCCTCGCACTTCAGGAGGATGTCCACCGGTCAGCAGAACATTGCAGCGAAGAAATCAGGGAAGCAGATGGCACTCTAGCGGATGAACGTTTTCATGCTGACCCTGGTGATGACAAACACCAGACAGCCCTCCCTGGGGTCTGCCAGGTAGGGCCCGTGGGGACACCCCGGGTGGATCTGGCAGTAGTCGCCCGGCAGGTAGGTCTTGTTGAGGATGGTGTCGGTCAAGCTGCCCGACAGGATGAGCCCCTCCTCCACCTGCCTGTCCGCCTGGATCAAGTAATCGTGCTCGAAGCCTGCATGCGCATCCACTTTCAGTCCCTGCAGCTCGGGGGATCGCCACAAGACACAGGCTGCACTCCTGGCAAACAGGGAACACTGGGATGTAGGGAATGGCGTGCAGCCCCACCTGGCGGCAGCTGCACCAGCATGGTAGTGCTGCCATCAGGCACCCTGTTGAGCAGCTTGGTCAGGATGCTGGCTCCCGTGCCCCCGGGGCTGATGCCCACCGGCACGCCGAGCTCGCCCGAGGCGGACGCGATCTTCCAGGGGATGGTGCTCAGGTTGCAGAAGACGGCGCTGCGCTGATATGCAGCTCGCTGCAGCATGGACGGCAGGGTTTCAGGACATGGATTTCAGGCGACTGGGTACCCAAGAGCATACAAGAGGCGTCTGCAGTGGGGACTGTTCTGCAGATCTGGGCGTCTCTATGTTGCCCTGTGTGCTGCAGCTTGAATGGCTGGAGCCCAGCAAGCATTTTTCGACTTTATCCAGAGCACAGCCAGACAGTTCTCGAATCAGGCTCGGGGATACGCACAGAACACAGCAAGCGGAGAGGCAGACAACGAGTGCGGCTGAAACATCGACTCGCCGTCAGCAAGCCACCTGCGCTGGCGCATCTCACAGTGACGCACCTGGGCCACAGGCGGTTCCCGGGGATTTTTGGTGGTTGGTGGGAAGGCGGCCAGCAGGGGAACGGGCACTTGCAGATGCGCCAATCGCTGCATGAGAAGTGACTGTCGCGCCAGACTGTCGGTCTCGTTGGCCAGGACTGGCACGCTGACCGGCTCGGCACTCCACCTCTCCCTCTCCTGTGATCACAGAGACCCATCGTCAGCTCCCATCAGCGCTCTCTCCAGGGGACCCTTCATCTGGAGGGGTCAAAATGTGCAAGCATCGAAGACCCTCCTCCCAAGAGCGAGTGAATATAGCAATGCAACCACCTCCAAATCCGATTTGACGCAGGTCCAGAGGACATCAGTCGTGTGGCATGCAAGCCCCCAGGGCAGGGCAGCCTCACCTCCCGCAGCAGCTTGTTCTCCTCCAGGTAGCGCAGCGCCAGCGCCCTGACGCTCCTGTTCTCCGCCTGCAGGTCCTGGCAGCGCGCGCTCATGCGCTCCAGCTGCTGACTCAGCCCGCCCGACATGCCCTCCAGCCGCAGTCCCACCAGCTGGGCCTGCAGCTCCTGGACCTGGCGCTGCAGCTGCAGGGTCTCCTGCTCCCTCATGTGCAGCTTGGCCTGCGCGGGGGCTCGCTTCGGCACCCCCTTCCCCTCAAGCCCAGGATTAAACGGATAGCAGGGGAGCGTGGCCAGTGTCTGTACCGGGCCTCATTGAATTGTCTAGTACGCGTACCGGCCAGGTGAGGCGTGGGTCTCACCTTTTGGCGCTGCCGGAACCTCTGCTGGGCACGCCGATTCTTGTCTCTCTTCTTGCCTTCATGTTCGCCCTTCCCCTCCCTGCTGTTGTCCTCACTGTCTGCGTCCTCTCCCTCGAAGCTTTCCTCTGCAGGGTGATGGGTTGCTCTCAGTGGGCAAGAAGCAAGGGAAAGACACAAGGAGGGGCCATGCACAATGCCTCTTGTGCTACTATACCTCGCTTGGCCCAAACTGGCAAGTGTCTCGGTCGGTGCAGGCACCTTCGCAGACCTAAAATTTCGGGCGATGCACACCTGATCGACAAGTCTGCGATGCAGAAACCCATCACGAACATTCCCTCTTCTGTGGAATATTTTGCTGAACTTGGAGCTGTGATGGAAGTCGCTCCGTGCGTGTGTTATTCTTCAAAATTCACCTGTGGTATCTGCTTGGAGCTCAGGAGCGTTGTCGGCGATGCTGAGCCTCCTGATTTCTGCATACTGGACGTCACCATTTGGGTGGTTTCTTTCCAACAGGTTTACGTACTCCGTTGAACGGACAACAGGCTGCATCATGCCACCGTTCACGCAGGGCATTGCCAGCAGCAGGCGCTGGGTGATGGAGCCTGTGTCGAGGTTCTCGACAGTTTGAGTGTACTCACCTAGAACCGCACGTAATCCAGTGGGCCAGGCTGTATGCAAAGCAAACATGAAGAGCGGGGAAGTGATGCACATTGTGGACTAGTCGAGGACCTGAGCTTTCGGCTGACTCCTCGGTCATGTCCTCGGAAGACACTCCTGGTAACACTCCTGGGTCGAGCGACCTGCAAGCCTTTCATGCAAACAACTCGATTGCTTGGCACACTGCCTGATGCAGGCACTCGATGAGGCGGAAAGAGCAATCTTAACCTCTGAAATATCAACCACAGAAATACAGCTCTTGACAATCTGTGTTCTACAGCGTCAAAACGGCCCAAAGTGGGCTGTGGAGAAGAGTTGGGCGATGAGAATGCAGCCATGGAAGGTGACCAAATGAGGCCATCATCACACTTCTCTTGGTGCCTTTGCATTCTGGGATTAGAATCAAATCGGCTGGGCTGATCCAGCGATGCTGTTGCAGTTGGCGTTTCTGAGCAGGAAGCTCCTCGGCAAGACCAGGACATGTTCACTGGCATGGAAGTTCAGCAGCTCATGAAGCAGTACTACGGCGAGTCCCAAGCCCCTGTCCAGTTTTCATTGTAACAAAGCACAGAAAGCCGCCTGGCTGCACTGTGGCCCAGCCTCCTCACGGAGTTGGCAATGCGTGCAGGCCAGATCTTCCCTTTCGAGGAGCTATGCGCATGGCTGGCTTACGGCAATGGTGAGTCTCCACGGGAACCCCTTGGAGGGAGTGTGCACCAGTTATTGTCAATGGATCGCTTCAATGACAATAGTCGGATGAATCTGCAGACGGCAAGCACCCTCAGGCAGACAAGGGGTTTTTCCAGAGAAGGGAGCTGTGCTACACCCTGCACACGGAGGTGTTTGTCCGATACCAATCCTTCAAGGTATGGAGCTCCTCTCTCCAGCCTCTTCCCCTCAAGCACGCTGCTTGGAAATGTGATCTACGAACTGAATGACCTCTGGCACAGAACGCGGAGGAGATGCAGAGGGGCATTATGCGGAATGTGCCCGCTAAGATCGACATAGGGCCGGTCTACAGCGTGGATCCCCAGCGCAGGGCCGCATACGCCGGTGCTTACCCCCCCCCCCTCCCTCCTCCCCTCCCGCCAACACACACACATGACCGCCCATTTCGAAGCTCTGGCTCTTTCTGATGTCCTTGCAGCTCCAGGGTGGCTTGTTGAAGGATTGGCTGAGGGGCCAATTCCTGGGTGCAGGCGGGGACAAGTCAGCCACCTCCGATCGCGTGTTCGTGCCGGTGGAGAGGGAGCTGGTGTTCGACATAGATCTGACGGACTACGACGATGTGCGCTCCTGCGGCAAGGAGGGCCACATCTGCACCAGGTGCTGGCCCCTCATGGCCCTGGCGGTCCAGGTGCGCCCGGGGGTCTTCCCTTGCAAAGTACTGCAGCAGCACATGACTGGGGAGGAGCCCGGCCTGTCTGCATGCGACATGTTTTGGTGGACAGTTTGCAAGCGACAGAAGTGTGTGGATGTTTTCAGCCAGTTTGAGAATCGATTCGAGATTTAGGGGTATCAGCAGGAGTGTGGACGCCAACAATTTGGTGACTGCTTTCAACTGTGGGCAGGTTATGGACAAGGGGCTGCGAGACGATTTCGGGTTCAATCACATCTTGTGGGTCTTCTCCGGCAGAAGAGGCATCCACTGCTGGATCTGCGACCAACAGTGAGCGATTCCACTGAGACTTCGCAGTCATTCTTCCTCAACAAGCACTGATGGATGTAGCTTGAAAACTGAAGGGTGTAAGACCTGCATGCCATTTGTCATCTCTGCTGTCCATCACAGGTCGGGGTTGGGGGCCACCAAGGGCAGAATGCAAACGATCGGCTGCAGAGACAGAGAATAAAGTTCAGAGAGCCTGCAGTCTGCCTGGTAAGGTCGCCAGACAGCCTCACCCGTATTGCTGATGCAGGGCTCGGCAGCTGACAGATGAGCAGCGGGCGGCGGTGGCAAACTACTTCTCCATCTACAAGGGCACCGAGAACGGCATGGCCAAGCTGATGGTGCCCTCCTCCGGCATCTGCCAGCCCAGCCTGGAGAGGGCCCTGGATTTCATCAAGGAAGCCTGGGAGGAGGTGGGCACTCTGATTAGATTCCACAGCCAACTTTGCGTGGCAGTCCGCCCTGCGTGATCCACAGAGCGAATTGCTTCAAACAGTAATGCCCAGGTCCATGCACACGTGCACAAGCATAGGCAGGTGACATGCGGTGCAGAAGCTGCTGCCGGAGCAAGGCCTGCTGGAGGACCAGGAGAGGTGGCTGGCGGTGCTGAAATACTTCGACGAGGTGGATGACTTTGGGGCGCGCCTGGACGCCCGCTGGGCTGCCCAGCCCGCCGACCAGGGCCCAGACGTCAGTGCCGTCCGCTGGCAGGAGCTGGAGGCGGAGGTGGCCAAAGTCGCCAAGGTACCTCCCCCGGCGATGTCACCCTGGATTCTCGTCTTCTCCCGTTCATCTAACCTTGCAGTGGGATGGTTTGATCGGCCAGGCCAGGCAAGGGCACGAGAATCCCTTGGCCGCTGGTCGCAGGGCAAGGACGCCAAGAAGGCCCAGACGCTGCAGCGCATCGTGAAGGAGGTGATGGTGGCCTTTGCCTACCCCCGCCTGGACGTGGAGGTCTCCAAGAAGATGAACCACTTGCTCAAGGCGCCGTTCTGCGTGCACCCCAAGACCGGCAAGGTGGGCTGCGTGATTCTCCAAAGCAGCATCAGCACTGATCACCATCTCAGAGATCACAAGAGAATTAATTCCACCAGCGCAGAGCAGGTCTGATGTGCCCACAATCTGGCATGCTCAGCAGCCATTCCTCCCAGGCATCTCTCCCTCGAGGTGCCCAAAATGAGTCGTGAATGGGTGGCAGGTGTGCGTGCCCATGGACCCTGAGGAGGTGTGGGACTTCAACCCGGAGGAGGTGCCCACGGTGCACCAGCTGCTGCGAGAGGCCAAGGCGATCCAGAAGGCCAGGAAGGGCGATGCCACGAAGCCAGCAGGTACGCCCCATCTATTGAATCCCATACCATGGTGCTAAGACATAGGGTGGTATTTCTGTGCGGACTGGTCACGGGAATGACCAGGAAGACACTGGAATGCAGGTCCGAAGTGGGAGGAGACCTCCATGGCCCCCTGCATGCGGCTCTTCGACTCCTCCTTCCTGCAGCCCCTGCTCGCGAGTTGCCAGCAAGCGTTCAACGAGAAAGCCCGCCAGGAGGCTGCCAGGCCCACCCTCGCCTGGTAGCTCACCGTCAGGAGTGCTGATGATGATGCTGTTACTGGCGCTTGTGAGTGGGCGTGGTGCAATTGTGGGTGCTAAGATTGAGGGCCAGCAATATCAGCTTGCCACTGGCATTGGTCATGCCCAATAGTTTTTTATTTGCCTGTCACAACATATGACTATATCATAGGTAGCAGCGAATTCACATCAGAAACAGCTGTAAACTTGAGCCAAAAGGGCAGAGAACTCTGTAGCCAGACAACCAAACAAGTGTCGCTGAGTTATAGAGACAGTCTATATAAGATAATAACCCACAGAATTATGCCTTTTTCACTTGTGGCTTTGCGTGTCTTCTGCTCTTGTACACGGTACTGGCTAGCAGACCTGTGAACACCAGCCCCACCGCCACCCACTGCTGCGGCAGCAGTGGGTTGCCGTTCCACACTACCGAGAGCAGGATGTTGAAGAACTTGCGGGTGGTGCAAATGAGGGTGTTGGCCAGGCTGCCAAACACCTTGATGGTGAAGAAAATAAACAGCTGCCCAACCGCCCCACAGAGGCAGAAAAGGGTCAGGTCCCAGGCGGCAGCCGGGTAGCGGCCGCAGAAAACGGCCAGCTCCATGCCTGCGCTGCTCACCCCAAAAAGAAAGACCCCATAGAAGAGGCTACACCACAAATTCATCCAAGCCATCGTCCAGAGGGCGCCTGTTGCCTTGTACCGCTTGTGCACCTCGTCCTGCAGGGCGGGGCAGGAGGAACTTCTGGTCAGGGGGCAGGGACACAGAAGGTGGCGGCGCGGAGCTGGGAATGTTGCTAGATTATCTCTCTTCAAATAGCTTTGGATAGCAGTTTACCTTGACCATTTTGCAACAATCACAGAAAGCGATTACCTTCAGGCGCTTCAGGTCTGTGTTGACAGGGCAAGACTCAAATGTGTCCTCAGAATGTTCGAGACATGCACAATAAACTGTCCAATAATATCAGTCCAAAAGATTCTGCACAAATCAGCCCTATTCCGTGCCACTAGCAGATCTGCTCCCTAGAGCAGCTGGAGGCTCACCTGCTTGGCATTGGTGTAGCCATCAAATACTAAGTTGAGCAGACAGAGCGTGTAGCCCCAAGGGGCGTTGGGGTCGGCCAGCTTGCGCACCACCTTGCCCGAGGACTGGTTGGCGAACAGGGAGATGCCGGCGGCTATCAGGGCGGCGCACAGGTACTCCAGGCTGCTGTACTGCTGGCCGCCGATGAGCGTGCCCATGGCCATCACCGGCACCATCTTGCACGACTTTGCCAGCACCTGCGCCAGGCCAGCGGCGGGGGATTGGCCATGGAAGGATGTGTCTTCCATGAACTCGAGCCTTCCCTTGCCAGTTCTTTCCAGCCTTGACTGCAGATTGTGGTACATCAATTGCTGGCAGGCCGAGGACCAGGCGACAGCTAGCCGGGGATCTGGGCAAAAAGCGAAGCTTTGCTTTTGGATTGTACATCAACCAACACATCAGGCGGCATTCGTTTTGGAGCCAGTGCAGGCATCACTTGCCTGGGCAGGGTAGCTGATGTTCTTGAGGGCCTGGAAGCCCAGCGCCGGCCCCACGCTGTTGGTGAGCCCCGGCAGCCAATAGGCGGTGATGGGGGCCACGTGCGCCCCCTTGGCGGGAGGGAACACCAGCAGCAGCAGGCCCGCCCAGAGGAAGCAGGCCATGCTCTGCACGCCCACCAGGGCGTTCAGGTGGGGGAACCTGGCACCCAGCAGGCCGTATTTTTTGATGGCCATCTTCTCCTGCAGGACGCCTGCAAGGGAGGCGGGAAACAGGTTGCTTTTATCTTGCTGGGAAGCGCCGCAATATATACAGATGCATGGGTCGATACAAATACTTTTCTCTCAATGATATGTGCAATTCGTAGAGATGTATAAATTCGACGCTGTTTTGCCATTCACCTTGGGTCAAATACGATGCATATATTCCCCCGACACACGTAGCCAGCAGTGCAGTCGTGTGCAGTCTGCTCCGCGAAGATGCCATACTGTTGCAAGCTCAACGAGGAGAACTCAACTACAGTGCAAGAGTTGATCACGAAACCCGCATGGACCTTTAAAACAAAATGATGGTGGCGTTTGGAGATTGACAAATCGAAGAGGATGATTGTTACAAAATGCTATTCACGTTAGTGTCAGCTGTCCAAGGCCTGCTTTCCCAGCTTTCAGCAACCTGGCATTACCTATTTCCTGTTACTCCCAATGCACAAGAGGCACCAAATTTTGCCCTAGCAGATAAGGCCTCGACGGCCAAGGTCAGAACATTCAATCTGAGACCAACCAACAAACATGCTCTGTACTCTCAAACGAGAACCAACGATTCTTTCTTCAAGTCAGCTCACGAGCCAGATAGAGCTACTGCGGCGGATACTGGCCAGGAGGCCCCCCTTGGAAGGGCCGCGGAGGGAATTGCCCTGGGAATTGTCCGGGAGGCGGCATGCCAGGGCGGAAGCCTGGCGGAGGAACCCCCGGAGGTGGCATGCCAGGGCGGAACTGCAGCACATTGGCCTTAAGCGCTTGGGGGGCTAAAAACCAGGAAGAGTGCCAGGCGAGTCCATAGAATACTGGGAATATCCGCGATACATTTACAACAAGCAGTGCACAAAATTCTCAATTAAGGAGCCCATGAGACCATGCAATGGCAGCGTTGGTTGCTCACCCCTGGAGGGGGCATGCCGGGTCTGAACATTCCCTGTGGCGGCGGCCCTGCACAGATTGCACTAGGTCAAATTGTGAGCTTACAACAGGAACCTGGGATCCTTCTTTTAGAAACCAGTGTGGCCTCTTCCCAATGGTGAGCAAGAGCTAGTCCAACAAAGCATTGGAAAGAGCCATGTCGGCTTAGTACTGAGACCTTGACAAGCAGAATCTGCTGAGAGTTGGTGGCAGCAAAGTGTCCCTTGAGATACCGTAGTGGCGACTGAATTTCACGGTAGTTAACAACAATTTTGGCAGAAAGTTCCGAGAACATGAAAACCCCAAGAACGATTAGGTAGGGTAGCCCTGCCTACCTAGAATGCCCATTTCCACCGAGAATTTCGTCGATTCCAAGATTTTTACGCTTGTGAGCGCACAAGCCCTAAACCCTATTTCCACCGAGAATAATTGATTGATGCCCTGGGTCTCCCCTACCGAGGATTGGGGTCATTCCTACTGAGGACAATTTTCATGATTCTACCAAGAAATTGAAAGGCCCACCGAGAAATAATAAACTCCAAAATTTGGTCCGAGTTACCGTGAAATTCAGTCGCCACTACGGTATATGAGGGCTACTGTGCCCTCAACTGCTGGGAAGACTTCCGCCGCACGTCATTCCCCAAACGGCAAAATGAAGCATCGACCTACAGTTCGAGCCGAGTTGTCCCAAAATGTCTCTGGATTCTCCTTGTGAGGCTGCTGATAGGGCGGGGTGTGCTCACCCTGGGGGGGTCTGAAGCCCATGGGGGGTGGCCCACCCGGGCGGGGCATCTGCTGAGGAGGCGGCATGCCAGGCCGTGCGAACGCCGGTGGCCCCCCCGGCTGGGGCATGCCCGCCGGCGGTGCCCCCGTGGGCGGAGGCCTCATCACCGGAGCCCCCATCACCTGCACCACCCCAAGCCATCAGGCGTCCGGCACGGGGAAGCCCCGGTCAGGATGGACCGCAATGCTTTCGATCTCTGTCGGAGCAGGAGTGACCTGCAGCAGGGCCAGGGGTGTACCTGCGGTCTGGGAAGCATGGTCCCCGGAGCAGGTCCTCCGACTCCCCTGGCTGGTCCTGCCAGCCCCTGCACACCACTCGCCCGTCGTCATTGCATCACCTCCAGTGTTCTCGTGTCACAGCTCCGCACACAGGCATCCTGCGAAGAGAAAACGAGGCCTGGGGGGGAATACCGTGGGGGCTTGTCCGGGGGGCGCCACAGGCAGGCCCCTGCCAGCTGCTTTGCCCACCCCTGGACCCGCCTGCAAGCCATAGCCCTCTCTGTATGACACATATGCTGAAACTCCTTGAAATATGGCGACCAGTGATGTTGTGTCGCAGATTTACTGTCACAGATTCAACACAGTCTTGACATTGGAAACGGTCGGGCAGCAGGGACTTGCAACAGGATCGAGTGACAAGATGCTCATGCAACAGGATCAATCATGCCCCCCTCATGGTTTGATGAGGAGCCCCAAATTTGATAAACGGAGGCCAATGGACTTACAGGTGCTATCTGCCCCTTCTGCGCCCTCAGCTCCTCGGTGGGGGGTGGCCCCTCGATGGTGAGCGACACGATCTCATCCCCCCGTAGCAGCAGGAGCCCCAGCACCCGCCGCTCCTCCCTCTGCAAGCAAACATGCACAGTCTTGCAGACCTGCCCCAGGTGGTCAGGCTCTCTTGCAAGCTCAGCAGTGTGAAAGGCAAGCAGTGTTTTACCTCTGCCTCAGACTTCCCCTTTTTCGGGGGGAGCTTCCGGTACTCTTCTGTGTCTGCCAGCACTAGGTTGAAGTGCCTGTCGAACGCCAGAAACCTGTACAGGGCCAGCCTCAGAGCCCCCTCGTAATGCAAATTAACTGCACAACGGTTGCAATAAAAAGGGTCTTCGACAACCAAATTTCACCTGCCGATGAATTGTCTGGAGTCTATGATGGTGATCCTCATTCCTGCAACATCAGAAATCACTTGCACTGTGTTTCTTGACGCAAGATCGATATCCAGCAGTGTACTGCATACATTGATCTCGATGCTCAATTGTGTTGCATCAAATGAACCGAACGATTGCTCCGTGTTGTCAAGCCATCAGTGAATTATTTAAAGGAGATCCAAAGAACGTGACTGGCAACTCACTGTAATTTATAAATTGCAGCAGCTTGCTGGTCTTTGAGACCGACATGGCGCCTGAATGTGCTGTATTCACAGATCGAGACCCAGATTGGTCCCTGAACAATTCCCAACACAGCAGGAGTAGTAGAGTAGCGTTGCTACGTCACCAGGTCCTGTCAACAGCTCTTGGCATGCACCTTCCGGGGGACGACTAATTACACGCAAAGAGCGCCTCGTCAAAGTATTGCGACTCGAAAGGTCTCCGCGAGAGTTTGTTACCTTTACGGCATCGTTTCCTAAGCGGGCCTTGTGGGGCAAGAAATGGGTGCGACTGCTAGCATTCTCAACAAGGCAGTCTATGACATTCAAGTGGACTTGTACAAGCTCAAGGATACCGAGGGGGTGTCAGTCATCAAACAGTACTCTCTGCTACCTGGTGAAGCTAAGGCCATCAAGGTTGGCAAAGGAGCCAACCTGCGCATTTCAGGTGATTGTCTATCTTTAGATGCAAATTAAGTCCCTCACACTACTGCCGGATCAAATTGCACTCAGTTCATGTCACATGCACAGGCAATGGCAAAACGGGAGGAGTGCGGGCTGTGGCTGCTGGGGAAGTCCTGGAGATTGACAGGGTGCGGAGAGCCAAGCCAAATTGCAGCGTGGAAGACCTCATACCGGCAGAGCCATCTACAACACCAGTGACAACAGACTCCAGGGCTGAATCTTCGGGCAGTGACGAGGACGAGGTACTGCTCACCACTACTCTAAATGCGTCATATCGCTAAGGAGGCCCCAAAACACCAGTCATGAAGGCTTGAAAACAAAAACTCATGCAGCCTCGCCCTGAAGAATTTCTAAACGTGTCCCTGAAATCTGCATGGCTGAATCTCTTCACTCGCAGAGTCGTCGACACTGGATAGACTTCAAAAACAAGAATGACAAGGATGAACTCCAGCAACTCACGAGGAAGCTCGAGCGAGAACAGCTGCAGAAGCGTCAGGCTGAACTACTGGAGAAGGAGAAGCAGCAGGTATGCTTATCCAGAAGCCGTTTATTCTGTCCAGCAGTTGGAATGAAGGAGATGAATTCCAATGATAACATGCATTGGCAAGGGCCTTCACAGTAACACACCCATCATGCTGTCGCCAAAATTCTCCCTGAAGCCCAGTGGCAGTGCAGGCGGACTCCGACAATGACTGGCAGCGCGTGGATAGTTCAAGGCTGGCCAAAAGCAGTTGAGAGTCCTCACTGGGTGAAGCTGCCCGTAGATGACCTACGGAGGCAGTCAGAAATGCCTAGAATTAAATCCCGGTCACACAGTCAAACACAATGCACTGGACAATGATCTTGGCAAGTATTATTTTTGATGTGTCCGCTTAGAGTAGATTCTCCGAAACTGCAGATAGATACTCCAACCTCCAGTTTTGCGTCAAGTATTTGAGTCCTTTCCAGCTGTCGTTCAGTTTTTTGGGGGGAAGGCAGCAGTGCAGAACTCATCATTTTGTGACCTGTGCATGTCAATACTCATGTATTTGAGCATCACTGTGATCGTCGCCATCGCCATAGCTGTATAGCTGTTCAGCAACCCATGTCACAAAGTAAGGCAGAATGTAGAGAACTCACCCTCAGATAAGAATTGGAGACAGAGCTACACATGTCCCATTGATGAGCATTCTAGGCCAGAGAGTTCCTGAGGAACACAGAAGGCGCCAGCTCAGGCAGCCAGGCAGGGTCTATGGCCGACACCTGCCGCGCGTAGACCCGGGAGGTGCGGATCAGCTCGCCGAAGACAATGCAGCGCGGGTTTTTGTTACTCAGGACAGATGAGGGGTGGATGTGCACAGTCTGGCCGCTGACCACCACGCGATACGAGCCTGCACCCACACAGGTACGGGTGATGTGCTCTTGATAGTCGCGCGCTCTACAGACTTCCCCATCATGAATTGCCGCAAGAACCTGGTTTGTGCGTCTGCCGGATTGCTTCATGCAAGTCAGCATCAGACCCCTGTGACAGAGACAAGCATAAGGCCCAGCGGTGCAACGGTGCCTGCGGCAGCAGGAGAGGGGGATTGCTAGGGAATTCCCTCAATTTGCCGAGGACACAGGGCATGCCCAAGGTCCAGATGAGAGGGAGGTCAGGAAAGCCACCATCAGTCTGACGCATGGCTGCATTCATGAAGAGCCCCGCCGTGAGGGCGCGCCTCAGGTCCTGCCCCTCGTCCGGCGTCCCCACCGGGTCGGAGGCGTCCAGCGGCACCCCCAGGCCCAGGGCCTGCAGGTGGTCCGCCAGCTGCCTGCAGATGTCGGCGGCCTTCTTCAGGGCGCGCAGGCTCAGCCCACGCTGGCTGCACCACTTGGCCTTGTCCTCCTTCACCTGCGGCGCCAGGCAGGCTGCTGTGCACCAGGCCTGGATCTTGATCGCCTGTGCAGAGCTGGCACACAGGGCTCGGATTGCATGGAGAAGGATGCCTGATTCCCGTGCATCTCCATTTTTGCAGGGTGTAGCAAGTGGCTGTGCAGCAGGGGGGGTCTGCCGGTGAGTGACTTCACAAGAAGCGTCCTGGGGATCCTTGTGGAGGTGTGCAATAGGCTGGGTGCTCTCACCTGTGAGAAGGCAGAATAGATGGCGGCATGCGTCATGTGGTCTCCTGTTTTGTGCACGAATTGCTTCCGGGCCGCAGCCGCCTCTTCCTGCTTCTGCCTGTAAGGGCACATCGCAATCAACCCCCAAAATTGAAGAGCCATGCCTCCCCTTGCGACCGGCTACCAATACCTTCCCACAGGGCAGGCGGTAGATCGCGCCTGGAGGTGGTGAAGACTTCGTCGGTGGAGTCCATGGCCACCACCGCCAGGGCCGCGGCGCCACAGCCGCCACCGTCCTGGGCCGCCGCTGCCACCAGCACCTTGGCCATGGTGGGCTCCACCGGCAGCCGGGCCAGGCTCTCCCCCAGGGGCTTGGTCAGCGTGCCGTCCTCGTCCAGAGCCCCCAGCGCATACAGCTGCTCCAGCGCCCTGCACCACATCTCGGCTCTGCCGCTTTGCCACCGCCCTCAGCTTCCAAGACCACCCATCGCCAGCCTGCAGGTGTGCCTGGCTGGGACCTGCCAGGCTCGAGGCAAGCCGTCAAGCTGGATGCTCTGCATGCCTGCAGGGGCAGCCTGCCAGACTCCCTCTTCCCGTAAAGTCAGCTTTTGAAGCCCTCACCGATGGTGAGGCGTGACGGGAGCAGGGGGGGCTCGCCTGAGGAGGGCGCCTTGGGGCGGGGCGTCCAGGAAGTCGAAGCGCAGCGGGTCCGACACGCCCAGCGCCTTGAGCTGCAGCACCACGGAGGTGAGGCGCACCTGCTGGATCTCCGGGGGCGTGGCGGGGCTCAGCGCCCAGAAGGTGTCCTCCGTGTACAGCCGGAACGCCTTGCCTGGCGCCTCCCTGCCTGCACATCGAGTGAAGCAATGCTTTACGAGTGCAACGACGCCAGTTCGGCGCAGACTATCGGTGGTGATCCCGGAGGAGCGTGCTGTGATCGACTCCTGACCTGAACCCGGAATCTCTGCGCTTGAAGTGCCAACTTGGAGGCAAGACTTCCTTGCCAAGATGCCAGCACAAAAGCCTTGGACGTCACGTCCTGCCACCTCGAAAGCATGCAGGTCCTTTCTTTGTGCCGAAACCCAGAAGGCAACTGGTCAGGGCGGACGGGTGCGGACCTGCCCTGCCACTGCGCTGGCGGGCCTGCGCCTGCGACACCGGCACCACCTGCAGCGACTCCGTGGCCTGCTTGGCCCTGAAGCTGCGTGCCTTGACAAACCCTGGGTCTACCACGTACCGCACCCCTGGCACGGTGATGGAAGTCTCTGCGATGTTGGTCGCCAAGATCACCTGCGGTGCAACACACCCTCTCCCCAACCGGGACGTCCTGTCTACAAGATCGCCTCAGCCTGCCAGTCTGTGTCTGGGGCACAGTGCTGCTGGGTATCAAGCCATCCTTCGATGATTTTCCAGGTTGCCCGGGCCGCAACCTGCTGGACATCCGCATTCACCTGTTGCAACATCATCCTGGGAGCTTGCGGGCACCAAGCAAAGAAGTAGATACCGCTGCAAGCAGAGGAGCCTTGCCTTCCTGGTCCCCTTGGGACTGGCCTGGAAAACCATCATCTGCTGCTGGGGGTTCAGCTTGGCATAGATGGTCACCACCTCCAGCTTCTCTGTACCGGCCGCCCCCTTCACCTGCTTCGCCCTGCAGGCCACACAGACCGTCACCACCTCGTCCCTCTGGATGCACACACAGGCTCTCTGCCAGGGATGCCGTACTGGGCACAGCCCCTGCCGCCGTACCTCTCGAGCAGGAGCTCCCTCATGCTCTCGATCTCGTCCTGGCCCGTGAGGAACACCAGCACGTCCCCCGGCTGCTCCGTCCTGTGGATCTGCAGCACCGTCATGAGAGCCGCGTCCACGTAGCTCTGCTCCGCCGCCTCGGTGTAGAACAGCTCCACTGGATGCTGCCGCCCCTGCATGACCCCTGGGTCACCGAGCAGCCAGATCATACCAGGGCGCCTGGGGCTTGCCCTTTCCTCGTCAGGATAGTTGGGATGGGAAGGATCCGAGAGCTTCTCTTCCATAATCAAGTGACGCGTTGGGGAAGCAAGCTTGCCTGCACATGGGCCGCCTTGGATCCAGGGAAGTAGTCCACAAACTTGGCAGCGTCCAGGGTAGCTGACATCACAACCAGCCTCAAGTCCTGACCCCTTTTCACCTGCGCTGCTGAGCAGGTATTGGTGCATCACTTTGCACTGACTCCGTCTTTTCACACGGAACTGCGCGGTATTCCCCCTCGAATGAGGGACCAGAACATACAGAACTTGATTTTCCAGTATCGATGCGGTTCATATGCTCCCGGATGGGACGCTTTGTGCCTGCCAAGCATCAACCACATACCTGTGCAGCCTTGACCAGGCTGAAGAGGATGTCTGTCTGCACCGTGCGCTCGTGCGCCTCGTCCAGAATGATGACCTGGCACACCAGTGACACACCTTAATGGCTCAGCAGCCACGATCGCCAGGCAACCAGCAAGCGCGTGCCCCTACTGGCCTGGCTGTGTGACTCGAGCAGGGGCGCACCTTGTAGCGCGTCAGCAGGGGGTCCAGGAGGGCCTCCCGCAGCAGCATGCCGTCCGTCATGTACTTCAGCACCGTTTCCGCCGACGTCTTGTCATCAAAACGGATGCTGTACCCCACCTGCGCTTGTTGTCGGCCTCAAAATTTGGCATGGCAGTCATGGGGTCTTCAAGTACCGTCGCATGAGTCTGCCAGCTGACCTGATTCAGGTGCTCCCAGAAGATAAACAATCCGAAAATCAACCGATTTGCGACAACAGCATCGGATCGCAAAGCATCTGCGTGTACCTGCCTTCCCAGGGTGACTCCCCTCTCCTTTGCCACCCTGGTTGCCACGGACATGGCCGCCACCCTGCGCGGCTGGGTGCAGGCCACCATCCCACCCTCTCCCATGCCAGTGTCCAGCACGAATTGCGGCAGCTGCGTTGTTTTGCCGCTGCCCGTTTCGCCGATCAGAATCAGGGTCTGGTTAGCCTGCATGGCGAAAGTCATCCATGGGCATGCGGGTGTTGCAGAAGTCTCCTGCCTTGTACGCACGGTAGGGGTATGGCACCAACTCACCTGGAGCACTTTCACAAGCTGCTCTTTAGCTTGCCAAATTGGCAGATTCTTCTGGGTCGCTTTTGGGGCGATCATCCTGGGACTGTCAATCCGCATCTCAGTGACATTTCTTTGCGCTGCAGTGGTCTGTAGCTTTTGCCGCTTCTTGGGACTTTGCATGATATATCTTGCTTATCTTTCCCTTCTGCTTCTTTAATTTAGCTTTTTACTGCCCTGAACCATAACTTCTTCCCAATGTAAGTAGAAGGTCAGATTCTAATCTTTGAAGAAGCTGTGGCCGATTTTGAAATACAGAATCTATCAGTCGAGGATCGTCTGTCGAAGGGATTCTCGCAACAAGGACGACAAGGGTGTCTCGTTCCCTGAACTGTGGAAGAGGTGGATACAATTTTCATGGAAGATCGTAAATCGAGATCAGAGAACAAGGTCATAAAATGTGAGAATTGCGGGTGGTGAAGGAGAAAGGAGTTTTCCCTCATACAGCATCCTATTACGATAAGCGGACATATCCGGCTAAGAGAAGATTTATACACAATCCCATTCAAAGCGAGGTTCCTATCTCAATTTCAGGGAAAGATCATTTGTGCCGACACTTATGGTTCTGCATCTCGAGCCTGAGGTTCTTGGCAAAGCGCATGCTCTCAAGTCAGCTTGACAGTAGGAGAAGGCAATTCGGCTTCCCCAACGTGAAATGCAGATTGTTGACATCAGTAGCATTGCACGCTGCCAATGGACAAGGAAAGTATAGACGAATGAAAGGCACGGCAGCTGCAGTATGGACACATTGACACATAGCATGAAGCCTGTAGTAGCTCAGTCTCAGCCCTTGATGGAGGATCAGAATGACAGAGTATCTGATGGGGAGCATACTAGGGGTTGCCGAATATTTGGAATACACAACAGGTGATGGTGCGGAAGGTGACTTTCCCAAAGATAAGAAGTTCTTCATGTATAAAATTTGACACCCACAGCAAGATCCACAAGGCCCACAATGAAGCTTTGCGAGGCCAAAAGGGTTCACATTTGCTGCAAAATCCACAGTGCTCACAAGATTTAAACCACTCAAGACAATTGCAAGACCCGCAACAGTCGCAAGAGGCACAATGATACATACCGTCCCAGGAACATAGCATGATGGTTTGTTGCGGGACATACATCCTAATACCTCGCTTGTATGGAGTAACAAAGTCTTTGTGGCAGTAGACAGGCGGGCAGGGAAGTTGGCAGATATCACCGGAGAAGGCGAGAGTTCGGTCTTCAGAATCGCCTCATCAACCCTTGAATCACTCTCTACAGCCAAGCACAAGCCCTGCATGCGCATTGCTGCTTACGGTACAATTTATCTTGAGATGCAAAGTAATGATTGGCAAGGCAGAATATTTCTTGCACTGCTTGTCTTCTCGGCACCTTTTCCCGCCCTGGGACACTACAGAGGGACACAGTACCCATGCAAACTGCAACTTGAACCTGAGGCATGCTGCCGATGATGGGTACTTGCTGAGGTTTGGGAGAGGAAAAGGTGATAAGAGACTCACTGGACGGTGGCGGTAATGCACGCCTTTTCAATGCCTTCACGGCAGACTGCTAGTCCCCGTGTAATTATAGATGGGGCTATTTGTGTGGTTCCAAGCAGGGCCGCCTGTACCATAGGAAGAATTTCCGGTGTAGTTATAGGTAGGGCTGCCTGTGAGGTTCCCCGAAGTTGCTCTTGTGCCATTGAGAAGGCCCCCTGTGTTGTTATAAGGGACTCCGGAAGTGTTGCTGGAGTTGACCAGCAGCGTCCGTCGCATGAAGGTTGTCAAATTTTCCCTGCAACAATGATGTATCTCAATCGTTCTTCGCTTGTGACGCAATTCCAAGCTGAAGTGCGGGCCAATCGAGCCCAACTTAAGGATCCGTTCACTTGATCGTTTGCGTGCAGATGAGACGCGTCTTTCCAGTTTCCCATTTTCTTTTTTTGTTCGGTGTAAATTTGCCTTCAGAACCACCTGCTATCTGTCTGAGAGTCACAAGAGTATAGGTACGTGCAGCCCAGGAACGTGCACACCAACACCATGGCGTATATAAGGGGCTGGAGCCGAAGCTTCGGGGCTGTAGTGGTTCTCATCATCTTCAGGCGTGCTCCTTTCAGTCGGCAGTCATCGTGAAATTTCTCTGGGAAGCGAAGCCCTGGGCTCCGTGTCATCTAAGGGTTTGTGCCGAGGGCTCGCCTCCCTCGTCTCCTCTTCACACCTCCTCTTACTCCTCTTTGCAGTCAAGCAAATGCCCCACGATTATCGATGTAGACTGTAAGGGTGACAAATCCCGGCAATCGATATGCGGGATTTTGTCACAGTCGAGGTTGACCGTTCTGCATTTTGAGATCTGAGAACAGAATTTTTGCGTCAGAGCAAACACAAACTGCAGCTGGAAGTGACTATATGCACCCAGCCACTAAAGCCTGGGCTCTTGGAAGCAGCTCTTTCATCTCAGAAGCAGACATCTTCTGTACGTTGGGCCTCCTAGTACGCATTCTCACCCAGCAATATATTCTGGACAAGCAAGCATGGTGCACCAGCCCCTGTCGATCTTAAGGCCATGATGCAAATCTTCGCCACCAGACTTTGAGGGTGATGCACAGTACATCAGAATTACGCGTTAATGTCTAGAGAGACCAAAAAATCATGAATGTCGTTATGAAAAAGCATTTCACATTTCTTGCCAACACAAGACTCATACATGCCGACCTTGATTCAGGTGGCGACACCACACAGCCTAACTGCTATAACTTAAGCCATCACATACATGTTTAAAGCCCCCTTTCCAAAGCAAAATGCCCCAAAGCCTCATCAAGCCAATCAAGACAAATGCAAAGGATGATGATACTTGCTGGAGTTCATTTGATCAAGCCTGTGGCAATTTAAGGGGCATGAGCGGGCAATTATCAAAATCTATTCGTCCTTGCTCGTCAAACAAACAGCATGCTGTTGCTTTGCTGGAGGCAGCTTGGGAGAGGTCAATTGGAGACGCCTTTACGTCCTGCCAGGAAGTGACGGCCACCTGCTGCACCTGCAGGGCATCTGCCCCTGATTCAGGGCACTTTGGTCCTTCTTGAGAGCCTGCTCAACCATGATAAGAAATGCTGACTTCTCTACGGGGCAGAATATTAACTGCCTTTTCAGTATCCCAATGATACTGTGCTGTGAAGCCGGTGCAACAAGGGCTGGCCAAAATGATGTCAGTGCTTGGGGGGAGATGGGGCGGGGAGGGGGGGGGGGGGGTCCGGCGAATGGTGTAGGCAGAGGCTGAAAGGTTTTTGCATCTTGAGCAGTGCCAAATTCTGAGACATTGCCTACCAAGACCTGGTAGCATCAAATTTTGCACGGCCCTCTCAGAGAAAAAGCCCCATGTCTGGATGGCTGCACTGATACAAACTGCTTTGAAGGCATAAACCACCTTTTCATAGATGACGCGTGCGTCGTCTAGATGATACGCCAGTCGTACTCCTGGATCCAACACAATTTTGCTGTGTCCCATCCGGATGAGGTCGTCGCAGACCAGCTTGCATTCTGAGGAATAGCACTCTCCTGTCCTGTTATCCCTGCACAGACATGTCAGCTACTCAACAAGAAAGGCAACATTCAGGGTTTGTGCTCCATGAGGCAGAGATGAAAAGGCAGGAAATGCATGGATGGAAACAACCCCCCCCCCCCCCCCCCCCCCCCTTTTTCAACCTTAAAGGGGTTAAAAAGAAAGCACAAACAGGGGCTCCCCCC